>OY101451.1:59354811-59597028 GCA_956483635.1 Panzeria rudis
AAATTTTTCAAATTTGGCGGTAAACCATTATATTCACGACTACCCATGTACTCAATACGTTGCTTCGTCGTTTCCAGCCTACACCGTGCTACTGTTAAATTCATATTATTCCTTGTATTGAGAGAATGCTGATAATTTGAAAAATGTATGGTATGGTGACCAATGCTGTTTAAACTCTTAAAAACATACATAAGTAATTGCATTTTGTAAATGCCATAAATAGGTAATACATTTGGAAAAACGTCGGCATATAATGATAAAGTTCAATGTGAGGTGGGAAGATTAGCTACCACTTTTAAAGCTTTATTTTGCATTCGTTGCAAACCTTTTAACTCAGAACTTTTCTTATATCCATACAAAACAGCTAAATAATTAAAATGGCTTTGAACTAGCGCATTATAGATCAATAATTTTGTTTTTTCATCAAACTTATTCTTAAATTTGTATAGAAAACCAACAGCTTGGGCTGTTTTTACCTTAAGATTCTGGATATGTTGACTCCAAACAAGATTGCTTTGCAGTTGTATACCTAAATACTTAACAGAACTGACTCCCATGATCTCTGTTCCATCTACAAAAACACTAAAGTTGGTATGATCCGAATGTGGCTTGAATCTCATCAATCGAGTTTTGTTAGCATTTAAGAAAAGTTTTTTTATTCTCGTAAACTCCGATATTAATGCCGCATCTCTTTCTATATATACTTTGGCTACTGTTTCATGTTTGTAAGGGTAAAATAAACTAATGTCATCTGCATATATAAATAATTTACCAGTGAGTTCAAGATTTTTCAAGTCATTAAGATAAATAGTAAACAATAAAGGTCCAAGTACGCTGCCTTGCGGTACACCATGTTCAACTTCACGACATGAACTTTTACGATCACCAATCTGGACAAATTGCTGGCGGTTTCTCAAATAACTTCCCATACGAGCCAATTCTCTCCCGCATATACCATAGCATTTAAGTTTTTGTAGCAAGATGTCATGATCAATTAAATCAAAAGCCTTTGTAAAATCGTAAAATAAGCCAGCCACACCACAATGTCCATCATCTAGACCTTTACAAATAAAATTAACGACATTTACGGCAGCTTCCTCAGTACCGCATGCTTCTCGGAATCCATATTGAAAATCGTTTAGTAAGTTATGGGCTTTCATAAAACTGGAAATTTGATTGTGCAAAATTCTTTCAAACACATTATCAATGCATGATAAAATAGCAATTGGTCTATACATATCGGACGTACAACTATTGATTCCTTTTGGAATCGGAATTACCTTATAAATTTTTAAAATATCAGGATAAATGCTCATATTAACGATATTATTAAAAGTATTTGCCAAAATAGTAGTAAACTCATTCTTATTGCTTACTATAATTTTAGGTAATACGTTATCATGTCCAGCGCTTTTATTTGGCTTTATCTTTGTTATAATATCATGTACCTCTTCATATGTTGTATCATTTAGATGAAATATATTACTATGACGTACCATTGTTCGTAAAGAATTATACGAGTCAGTTGAAAATTGTTCAATTTTCAGCTTGACGTCCCTAATAGATTGAATAATGTAACTATTTAGCACCTCCGCCTTTTCAGAATCATCCAAAATAAGTTCACCATTAGAACCTTTAATATTTATTGTTTTTTTCGGAATTCTTCCAAGAGTCTCATTTAAAACCTCCAGGTCTTTTTAGGATTTTGTTGAATTTCATCTAGTTTATTTTTATAGAAGTTGTTCATAGATTCCTTGCAAGCTTTCTTTATAACATTGCTAACTCTTTTCAATATTTCCTGAATATCTAAGCTTCCAAGTTTCTTTCGCCGTTGCTTTAAAAGTTTGTTTTTGTAACATATTAATTTTTGCAAATTAAAAGTCATCCATGGAGTAATTTCTACTCTAATGGACCTTTTTTGTCTTTTCTCAAAGGTAGAGTTTCTGATAGCATCATCAACACAAGATATTATCAGAGATGTATCAATAGATGGATCGCCCGTTTGGTTTATATTCGGCAGATGGTTACGAATGTAATCATAAACTCGATTGTAATTACAACATAAATAAACATTTTCTCTTAATATTTGGTTTTGAACTTCAATTTTGGTTCTGCACGAAATAAGATTATGGTCTGATAGTTCATATTCCACGGATTCAATAGACAAACAATTTGGTATGTTACTGTAGATATGATCTATGGATGTTCCGCTTTCCGGCCGAGTAATCAATGTATGACAATTCTTGAAGTCATAGTTTGCAAGCAAATTTGACAAATTTTCTGACAAATGTATTTGTAAACCATCAATATTCGAGTCTCCAGCAAAAATACATGGATTTCGCCCATAGCTATGAAGTAGATTTTGCAAGAACGATAAATATCTATCTGTGTTACTTTTCTGTGATCGATAGAACGAAGCAAATTGTATAGATTTACCATTAATTTTATTATTTTCTAGTGTTAGAACAATCACATCTGTAAAGGTTTTACTTTCACACATTTCAGCTTTATATTGTAAGTGCTCTTGAATAAAAACTGACGTACCTCCATAGCCATCTGGCCTACAACAATGAACACTATTGTAACCTGGAATTTTATATAGTTGAGCTAGATTTTCCTTGAACCATGTTTCTTGAACAGCAATTAAGGGTAGCCGTGGTAACCTAGCAAGTAAAGCTTTAAATTCATCAAATTTATTTATTGAAGAAATACTCCTAACGTTAATAGAAATTACTGAAAAATATGAAATTGTATCATTTTCTATGTAATTAGCAAAAGATTTTATATTTGAAAAATACTGATTATTAATCATAAGAAAAAATTAAATAATTATGTATAGACATATTTACAAATTTATAAATAAAGCAAACTAAGGCGATACATAATCATCATCACCATCATCATTATCTGCCGCTGGTTCACTCACAGTAGCAGTACCAAGTCGAGATCTACGATTTCTTGAACGGTTTGTTGTTGCCTCCAATAATAGTTCGTCCACTTCTTCTTCATTAGCAATGAATTTCGGCTTAGACAACTCACTTCTTTTAACAAAAATTTTACCACCAGCTGCATAGACGGCACGATACCCAACGGTTTTTAATGTTTTAGCATGATTTAATAAACTAAGAGTTTCTCTACTAAGGAAGTCGCTAACGAAAATGTTTGATTTAGTTTCCTTTAGATTTGGCTTTGCAGACATTAATTTCTCTTTATATATATATATATATATATATATATATATATATATATATATATATATATATATATATATATATATATATATATATATATATATATATATATATATATATATATATATATATATATATATATATATATATATATATATATATATATATATATATATATATATATATATATATATATATATATATATATATATATATATATATATATATATATATATATATATATATATATATATATATATATATATATATATATATATATATATATATATATATATATATATATTGTATATATAAACATATATATTTATATTTCATATAAACATTTTTGAAAATCGGTATGCAAATGGAGGAATTGTGCTCTAATAAAAATTTGGGTGGAGGCGTGGATGACTTGCCCCTTCGATTTTTGTAGACAAATTATGCGACCAAACTCTAAGCAAATCATTCCAAACAAAAAAAAGTTCTGGAAGGCGATAATCAATATTACGGAGGAAGGCGGAAAAATTATGGTAGCAACCCGCAACGGGTGTTTGCAGCAAATTTCCCAACTCATTTTCAAAACAAAAACTATGGAACAAAACTGTAGCCAAACCCTTTCAAACAAAAAAAAACAGTTTTGAAAATCGGTTCACATATGACAAAGTTATGTATGGGGGTGGTAGGTTTCTCCTCCAATTTTCGAATAGAATTGTGGGGCCAAACTACTAGCGAACCCTTGCAAACAACACAACAATTTTGAAAATCGGTTCACAAATGACATAGTTATGGATTTGGTGTGGTGGAGGGGGAGAGGCAAATTTTCCCCTCCCATTTTCGAAGAGAATTATTGGGCCAAACTGCTAGCAAACCCTTTCAAACAAAAAGGAAATTAGAAGAGTCGTTTAAAATATAACAGAGTTATGGATTGGGGGGGAGCAAAGTTCCCCCTCCGATTTTCGACAAAAAATTTTGGGACCGATTTCTGTCAAACCCGTTCAAACAAAACAAGAATTTTGAAAATCGGTTCACAAATGACATAGTCATGGATTGGGGGGTTGGAGGGGGAGCAAATGTTCCCCTCTTATTTTCAAGAAGAATTATTGGGCCAAGCTACTATCACACCCTTTGTAATTGGTGGGTTCTTTTCCTTTAATATTTTCTTAATTATGTCCCGTGTGGGTGTGGTGGAGGTAGTGTGTGAGGCGCACTGCGATAGTGTGAGAAGCACATGTAGGCAACTCTAAATACGAGTAATACACGTAGTTGCCAGATGGCCGAAAAATAGAAAAAGCGCTAATTTGTAAAGCTTTACTACTAAAGTAATGAACGATGTTAACGAAGTTGGGTGCAAGTCGGATGACTTGTCAGATTGGCATGAAAGAAAAAAATTCTAAATTCCCGCCTTTCTGATTTTGGACTTTGGCGAAGAAGCTGACACGAAATTTCTCTGCGCAGGACATCGGGACTTTGGACAACACGAGGCAACCAATCCGGAGGAAAAACAGTAAGTAGGAATAAAATAGCAGTGAAAAATGTGATTATTAAGTGGAAATTTTAAATAGCATCCGAGCTCAAAATCCACAAGGACGGTCACAAGTCGTGTTCTGTAATTCTACTCAGAAAAGGTTGGCCGCACCCCTAAATTGTGGTGATACAAAACAGGAGCTGGTAGAATTTCTGTGAACACGACTGACGGAGGTGTGGAGTTGAAAAGTGGATTTAATAGACACGTGAGTACTTGCAAAAGGCCAAAGTCAGCCTCCAGTGGTGACGTAAGTAAAAGCCAACACAGCGCGCCATCAGAGGAAGGCCGCAGTTAACTTAGAAGCTGTGACAAAACGCATCGTTCGGACCATCTTGAACGTTGCAATAAAGTAAGTATGCTAACACCAGCCAAAAGGGCGAATTGGAATTTAACTAGTGTGGTTTTCTTTTCCAATCAGCACCAAATTTTAAAGTACCAGCAAGCTTCGAGTTGCACGCCGCTACCTACAACACCTACCGGGCATAAATTTTGTGCAACAGCCCACGCTAAGGCCAGCGGAACCGGAGGCGTAGCCTATCTACAGGTAATTTTACACCACCCCTCGGGGTTAATAAAAGTACAAAGTGCCGAAAGACAGTGGCGTGACAAACGTACTGCTACAAGGGCTAACACCCCAATAAGTGTGAACACCATTTCACGGCGTGCGAAGACACCGCCAAGCACAATCGGTCGTCCGAACCACGGAATCGACCAAGTGCACGTAAACCCCTCGTCAATTAGCGGTGGCGTGAAAAAACATCCACGAGCAAAGGGCCGTAGAACATTCACGGACGCCCAACAATATCATCGATAAAAAGCGTCCATTAAAACATCCTAGCAGACAACTTTGTAGCAGACAACTTTGCAGCAGACAACTTTACAGCTGACAACATCCCAGCAAACACCGGTCCTCACAGTCATCTGCAGCAGCGGAAAGTTAAGTACAATATTTTTGCTTTATTGTAGTGTAGTGTATTTTAGTGCGTAGGGCGGCACAGTCTTAAAAACAGTGCATTACATTTTCGGTCGCGTTTTCGGTCTTCCGCAATTCGTTTTTGGCAGTTTTTTTAGCCGATAAAGATAAAACTGACCATTGTGCTTTTTTCTCAATTAATTTATTAATATATAAAAAAAAATTATATATTAAGATTTTGCTTTTGCCATGGGCGTTTTGGGCGGTCGCCAGGGACGTAGATGTTTGGAGGCGGTCGGTCTAGGGCTGGGCCCTCATTAAACCCCGGCGCCTAGAGCCTACCAATCCTCCACTCAAACCCCCTGGCACAAAAATTTTGCGAGACTAAGAGCCCTGCGCGATTTGGCGCAACTCATAGCCCGGTTTTCAAACTAAAGTTTAGAATTTTTCCAAATTTACATTTTCATATCGATTTTTTGATTATAATTAAAAAAAAAAAAAAAAAAAAATATATATATATATATATATATATATATATATATATATATATATATATATATATATATATATATATATATATATATATATATATATATATATATATATATATATATATATATATATATATATATATATATATATATATATATATATATATATATATATATATATATATATATATATATATATATATATATATATATATATATATATATATATATATATATATATATATATATATATATTTTTTTTTTTTTTAATTATAATCAAAAAATCGATATGAAAATGTAAATTTGGAAAAATTCTAAACTTTAGTTTGAAAACCGGGCTATGAGTTGCGCCAAATCGCGCAGGGCTCTTAGTCTCGCAAAATTTTTGTGCCAGGGGGTTTGAGTGGAGGATTGGTAGGCTCTAGGCGCCGGGGTTTAATGAGGGCCCAGCCCTAGACCGACCGCCTCCAAACATCTACGTCCCTGGCGACCGCCCAAAACGCCCATGGCAAAAGCAAAATCTTAATATATAATTTTTTTTTATATATTAATAAATTAATTGAGAAAAAAGCACAATGGTCAGTTTTATCTTTATCGGCTAAAAAAACTGCCAAAAACGAATTGCGGAAGACCGAAAACGCGACCGAAAATGTAATGCACTGTTTTTAAGACTGTGCCGCCCTACGCACTAAAATACACTACACTACAATAAAGCAAAAATATTGTACTTAACTTTCCGCTGCTGCAGATGACTGTGAGGACCGGTTTTTGCTGGGATGTTGTCAGCTGTAAAGTTGTCTGCTGCAAAGTTGTCTGCTACAAAGTTGTCTGCTAGGATGTTTTAATGGACGCTTTTTATCGATGATATTGTTGGGCGTCCGTGAATGTTCTACGGCCCTTTGCTCGTGGATGTTTTTTCACGCCACCGCTAATTGACGAGGGGTTTACGTGCACTTGGTCGATTCCGTGGTTCGGACGACCGATTGTGCTTGGCGGTGTCTTCGCACGCCGTGAAATGGTGTTCACACTTATTGGGGTGTTAGCCCTTGTAGCAGTACGTTTGTCACGCCACTGTCTTTCGGCACTTTGTACTTTTATTAACCCCGAGGGGTGGTGTAAAATTACCTGTAGATAGGCTACGCCTCCGGTTCCGCTGGCCTTAGCGTGGGCTGTTGCACAAAATTTATGCCCGGTAGGTGTTGTAGGTAGCGGCGTGCAACTCGAAGCTTGCTGGTACTTTAAAATTTGGTGCTGATTGGAAAAGAAAACCACACTAGTTAAATTCCAATTCGCCCTTTTGGCTGGTGTTAGCATACTTACTTTATTGCAACGTTCAAGATGGTCCGAACGATGCGTTTTGTCACAGCTTCTAAGTTAACTGCGGCCTTCCTCTGATGGCGCGCTGTGTTGGCTTTTACTTACGTCACCACTGGAGGCTGACTTTGGCCTTTTGCAAGTACTCACGTGTCTATTAAATCCACTTTTCAACTCCACACCTCCGTCAGTCGTGTTCACAGAAATTCTACCAGCTCCTGTTTTGTATCACCACAATTTAGGGGTGCGGCCAACCTTTTCTGAGTAGAATTACAGAACACGACTTGTGACCGTCCTTGTGGATTTTGAGCTCGGATGCTATTTAAAATTTCCACTTAATAATCACATTTTTCACTGCTATTTTATTCCTACTTACTGTTTTTCCTCCGGATTGGTTGCCTCGTGTTGTCCAAAGTCCCGATGTCCTGCGCAGAGACATTTCGTGCCAGCTTCTTCGCCAAAGTCCAAAATCAGAAAGGCGGGAGTTTAGAATTTTTTTCTTTCATGCCAATCTGACAAGTCATCCGACTTGCACCCAACTTCGTTAACATCGTTCATTACTTTAGTAGTAATGCTTTACAAATTAGCGCTTTTTCTATTTTTCGGCCATCTGGCAACTACGTGTATTACTCGTATTTAGAGTTGCCTACATGTGCTTCTCACACTATCGCAGTGCGCCTCACACACTACCTCCACCACACCCACACGGGACATAATTAAGAAAATATTAAAGGAAAAGAACCCACCAATTACAAAGGGTGTGATAGTAGCTTGGCCCAATAATTCTTCTTGAAAATAAGAGGGGAACATTTGCTCCCCCTCCAACCCCCCAATCCATGACTATGTCATTTGTGAACCGATTTTCAAAATTCTTGTTTTGTTTGAACGGGTTTGACAGAAATCGGTCCCAAAATTTTTTGTCGAAAATCGGAGGGGGAACTTTGCTCCCCCCCCAATCCATAACTCTGTTATATTTTAAACGACTCTTCTAATTTCCTTTTTGTTTGAAAGGGTTTGCTAGCAGTTTGGCCCAATAATTCTCTTCGAAAATGGGAGGGGAAAATTTGCCTCTCCCCCTCCACCACACCAAATCCATAACTATGTCATTTGTGAACCGATTTTCAAAATTGTTGTGTTGTTTGCAAGGGTTCGCTAGTAGTTTGGCCCCACAATTCTATTCGAAAATTGGAGGAGAAACCTACCACCCCCATACATAACTTTGTCATATGTGAACCGATTTTCAAAACTGTTTTTTTTTTTGTTTGAAAGGGTTTGGCTACAGTTTTGTTCCATAGTTTTTGTTTTGAAAATCAGTTGGGAAATTTGCTGCAAACACCCGTTGCGGGTTGCTACCATAATTTTTCCGCCTTCCTCCGTAATATTGATTATCGCCTTCCAGAACTTTTTTTTGTTTGGAATGATTTGCTTACAGTTTGGTCGCATAATTTGTCTACAAAAATCGAAGGGGCAAGTCATCCACGCCTCCACCCAAATTTTTATTAGAGCACAATATATATATATATATATATATATATATATATATATATATATATATATATATATATATATATATATATATATATATATATATATATATATATATATATATATATATATATATATATATATATATATATATATATATATATATATATATATATATATATATATATATATATATATATATATATATATATATATATATATATATATATATATATATATATATATATATATATATAATTTCGGTCTCTCATTAATTATCAGTGCGGTTTCAGAATTGTGGTTCGGAAAGTAATTGTGGTTTTCAATATTGTTTCTAAATTGTATTTTCGTCCTAATTACTGGTCAAAATTTCGGTTTTCGGATCATAGCTTCCCTCGTTGAATTGAAATTGTAATCGCACCTGTTAAATTCGAATACTTGTCTAATTGCGAACACTATTTCGGTTTTCAGTCGTAAAATTATAATTATTTTCCAAAACTATAATTTTATCAAAACCATTATTTCGATTTCGGTATTCAAAACTAAATTTCATTGAAAGCCAAAATTTGGTGATTCGGGTTAAAGATTATACCTGGCTTTGAGTCACGATTTTGATTTGGAACTTTGAGATAAATTTGCCTTTATTTTAAAATTAGCATTTCGTTTCCGGTTTGTGCAACTATTTTGCGTTGTAGTTGTAAACTTTGTTTACAGCTAACAAAATTTCAGTACAGTGAAAAATTATTATCTCATTTTCGGCATTAAAATTACAACAATGTTATTTTGGAGTTCCGTTTTCAGTGTTTCGATGTGATTTAGTCAGCTATACGCTTTTGGTTCATTTCCCAAAATTGTTCGGGAACAAAATTTCATGTTACTGTCGCTTTCGAAGGCATGTTTGTAATTTCTATTTTTTCGATTGCGGATTTTAAACATAGCTCATAAAACTTTTTTATTTTTTTGCTCGCGCCGTTCGCAATTAGTGATGGTGAATTAAGAGTGTGTCATTAGTAGTGAATTGTAGTTATAGATTCGGTTCGGGAAGTGATAATTTTGTGAAGATCGGAATTTTGATTCCAGAGTCAAAATCATTATTTCTTTTGGAACTCAGTCGCCAGTTTTGATTTCACTATCGGGACTAGTTTCGGAAATTACAATTCGGTCAGCATTTACGTCTGTGATCGCCAGTGTCGAATCACAACTCCATGCTAGTGTATACGCTTAATTCCCAGTGTTGAATTACAATTCGGCAACGTTTATTTTTGTGATCGCCAGTGTCGATTCACAATTCCGCGCAAGGGTATAATCGTAATTCCCAGTGTTGAGTTACAGTACCTTGAAAATTTCCGTTCGCATTTCGTGTTACAATTGTAATCTCCGAATCGCTATTTCGTCGCGTGCTATAACCACCATTCCTTTCGAAGATACGTTCTTCGAACGTTTCTGCGAACTACCAGTCTGAATCATCCTATCTATCACTTTTGGAAAACCACTCTTGCCTTACCTCCTAAAATAAGTTACTGCTGGTCAGTGAGTGTGGGCGGTCTAGTGAGAGCGCATTTTAATCAAGAGTAGTAGTTCAAAAGTAAGAGAAAGTATCGGTTTTATTCAAGATTTTCGTGAGCCTCGAAGGCTATTAAATAATAAGCTCATATATTACTCTAACGCCTACTAACCTTCAGATTTAAGTGGAATTTAAAAGAACTGAATAATATATGAAAAAAATTACATAAACTGTGAATTATAGGAATAAACTAAAGACATTAAAGCGAATTTCAGTATAGGTTCTAATTATATCAACGTTCGAACTTACGGAATTTTCATAGGCCATAGCTATTCATGGCATAAGAACATACATTTATACTTCAACCTTGGAGTTAATAATAATAATATTTTTGAATTGAATCGAGATGAAATTTTATTTGATGGCTGAGTAAACAATAGATCTGGTGGGTGAGTATTGAGTGAGAGCGATTTTGAATTAGGGGTGTATCCGATAGATGGCTGACGTGATCACGCTGGTAAAATGTTTCAAGAGTTTACCGAAGCGCGGGAGGGTAGCCGGCAGTTAAACAACACCTTAACTGACACAACTTAACAAAGTCGTTCGCGCATTCAACCCGTTTTTCTTTTTTTGTTTATAGGTTTGTCGGACACACTGGTACAACTAAACAGTGCCCACAACCTAGTCTATGCCTGCAATGAACACCCGCCTATGCCCGACGAGCCATAGCCGTGTATAAATGACAAGTTGCCGGTGTGGTAGGCTTAGACTAGTGACAACTCAGCTGAGTTGGATCGGAGCAATTATATATATCGCTATGTATGCTCAAATGTGCATGTACAGACGAGTATATAATTACAACAACTTAATGCAAACGTATGGTGTTGCGAAAAAAGCGCCAACCTGATGTGTAAAATGTTGCGAGGCCAGTCTCGCAACATATTTTGCGCAACACCATCGATATGTATTTAAGATTTTATTGGTAGTAACATTATTGGAAAAAATTAATTTCGTTTTATTTTTAAAACCTACTTATTTAAGCAAATGTCCGGGTTTTTTGTCCTCTGCTGTCCTCTTTTTATAAATTAAGCGATTACCATCCTATGTTAGAAATAATTAAACACACACAAATTATCTTACAATACTACAATAATTCTGGCAAAAAAAAACCGACTTCAATACAAAGAGCCAAATCTTGTACGCCATTTAATATACAAAATTTTCAAAATTGGTCCTTAAACGGCAGAGTTAAGCGATAATCAATATTTGAGGGGGCAAATCGCCCCACTGATTTTCAAAAAAAAGCTATGGGACCAAAGTGCAAGCAAACCTTTTGAAACAAAAGAATAGTTTTAAAAATCGGTTCATTAATGGAGGAGTTATGCGATAATCTATATTTGTGTGAAAAGGGAAGGAGGCGGGGCAATGGCCCGTCCGATTTTCGAAAAAAATTATGAGCAGAAGTTATGCTATAATCAATATTTCTGAGGAGGATGGGGGGGGGGCAAATTGCGCCGCAGATTTTCGAAAAAAATTAGGGGACCAAACTTCAGGCAAACCTTTCGAGCAAACAGAGAATTTTGAAAACCGGTCCATAAATGATGGAATTATGCGATAATCAATTTTTTTTTGGGATGGTGGATGAATTTCCCCCCGATTTTCGAAAAAAGTTTGTGGGACCAACATGCAAGCAAGGCCTTTCAAACAATAAAATAATTCAGAAAATCGATGCATAAACGGAGGAGTTACGTGATGATCAGTAGTAGGGAACTGGGCTGTTGGCCCCAATTAAAATTTTAAAATTTGGGTAATTAAAATTTGAAATTTTAAAATTTTAATTGTTAAATAAACAAATGAGTAATTTGATATGCGTGGGAAAAAAAGATGAAAGTGCCCTGTAGGCAAAATGTGTATAGTGAAGATTGTGAAAAATTATAGTGTGGGTAATGCTTTTTGGTGTTATAGACATTTAGGGTGTGGTTCTTATGGGGTGATATTGAGACATTGGGTAGTGAGTTTGGAGCTTGAAAGTATTGGCTTACTATAGACAATGTGGTTCTTATGAGGTGATATTGAGAGATTGGGTAGTGTTTTAGATTATAGGTGGAAATAAAGAGTGTAGACAAGTTTGGTGACAACGTTCATTTGTTTAAAGTTGATGCATCCAAAGTCCTCGATGTTAAAAACTCTTTTTTTAAGTATTTTTTCTACCCATTGTCTCTTTTCTTCTCCTTTAACATATATTTTAGAATAGCGTACATTAGCTTTTAAAAACTTGCAGACGGTTTGAAATGTGACTGATCCATCGTTCCACTTTAGGTGATGATAGTTCTTTGTTAACCAGTTTACTTCTTTTTGCTTCTTTGGCAATAGACATTTAAAATCAAAGGGTGGTTCTATAATGAAATTTATGGCTTCATTGTTGTTAAAAACGACCGCTACTTCTTTTGCGCTGAAATCATTTGAATCGCTTTTGAATCCTTGCATATCTATACAAACTATATTATCATCCATATTGTTTAATTTATAAGACTTTTCGGACTTGTCCTTTTATGGGTACATATTCAATTATGCGATCATGAATAAGAATGCAGTAAGCTGATGTCTTTGAGGCAATATTTGTAGCTGTTTCAAATTCAATTTTTATATCAATCAGGCAATCAATACAACACGGGGTCGTTCTCTACTTGCAGCTAATTTAACATTCCAGATATGACTTGTTCCTGTATTAAGCTGGGGATTCACATGACAATCCCAATTACGGAATGCCATCGGTATAGAAGCACCATTGTTAATAATTTTTATCATATTCAACTTGCTAAAATCAGATAATTGTACATGTGGAAGTCTCCATGAGATGAGTGAAATTGAAAGTTTTGCTTTTTCCGTGGAAACGCTCGAGTGTACAAGACCTTCATATTTCTTAATACGCAAGAGTATCAATTCATGTTTTCCATTTAGTATGACTTTGTTGTAGTCTACCCAAAAGCATTGTTAAGGGTACATAAAAGTTAAAATATATATTAACAAGTTTCAAATCATCAATTTTATTCCAGCCAGCATTCTGCATTCCAGTGCTTTCCGTTGGTGATAAAGAAACCAAATTGTTTATGGTACTTGTGCCTCCTAAATATCTTGTATGATCAATTTCAATACCATTAAGTTCATAACGAATTTCATCAAAGAGATATGCAACAAAGTTGTTTTTTTAATTTAAAGTTGTCTGTAGATGTGGAGGTTTTCTCATCTACAACAGATCCCTCAACATATATATAACTTTCACTAGGTAACACATACAAATCTTGCTTTTGAATTGAAATTCGAATTTCATCATTATTGTTGTAAGATTGTAGTTATGGCACGTATGTATGATAGTCCTTTTTGATTATATTTTCATCAGTTAAGGGTTTATCTAAGACATTTATTATTGAACTCATTTTGCCTTCAATTTAAAATTCATTGACTTGAGAAAATTTTTGCTGTCCTTAGAGTTTTTTGATGAATTGACCTCTTTAATTGTGGTTTAGGTCGTAATAATATTTTAGGTTCGTATGCTGATGGTGTTGTTGTTGTTGCTATATTCTGTGATATACTCGAGTTGAATATTAGGATTATTTAGTTGGTCTTAAATGAATTCGTATTGTTATTTCCTCTCCTCGGAAATTAATTAAATCACCTTGCTGATCAACTACTCGTAGAGCTAGTGAACTTATCTCTCTGGAGTTCACCGGTAAATAGATGAGATTTCGGGGTATCTCATCTATTTTATAGGCTGGAGGCACATTAATCGGAAATTCATGTAGTGTATGCGCCTTGGAATTATTCATATATGTATTAACAGCGATACTACTTTCAATTCGCAACAGATTCACCTTGAAAATATTAACTGGAAGATCAGAATAATGATCTACGTTTGGAGTTAGGATTTTACTATTGAATCCCAAGAGTTTTCCAATTGTATTTTCTCTATTAAAATATATTGCATCCTTAGAGCTGTTGACTTTAACTTGCATTGTATTGTTATTGGCTTCTGTAAAAATTCTATTTTCTGGATTGTAGCGTTTATATTGTTCCTCTATATAATCAACTATATCATTCAATTCATAAGATCCAATTGGTATTTCAATAACATTTTGACCTATATGAAACAAATTGTTATAGACATCAACATTTGGGATGCTATTATATGAATGAAAATCAGTTAGAGCACACTCATATGCTCCATTTAAATCAATAGGTGGGAAGTAATTAGCAGATAACTCTGATGAGTTGGAGCTTAGAGCAAGTGTTATTGACATTACGACTGTCTGATTACGAATAAATAAGTTCAACACAAAATTGTTTATAAAAAGGATTTACATATTTATTTCATCTTTTTTATTTTAAATTTACATTATAATCTTAAGTACTAAGTATGTATGTATAATAATTGCTGATAATGTTTCAACTATAATATTTCATCTTTACTTATCCATGAATTGTGATCGTTACTAAATCCTAACCATTTAACAAATGTTTTGGCTCCTCTGGTTTTAATAATCTATTCAACTAGCTATGTAATAGTATAGTAAGCCAATACTACCAAGTCCCGAACTCACTACCCACTATCTCAATATCACCCCATAAAAACAACACCCTAAATGTCTATAACACCAAAAAGCACTACCCACACTATAATTTTTCACAATCTTCACTATACACATTTTGCCTACAGGGCACTTTCATTTTTTCCCACGGGTATCATATTGCACTTTTGTTTATTTAACAATTAAAGTTTCAAAATTTCAAATTTTAATTACCCAACTTTTAAAATTTTAATTGGTCCCGCACACTCAGTTCCTATCTACTGTTAGGATTTTACTATTGAATCCCAAGAGTTTTCCAATTGTATTTTCTTTATTAAAATATATTGCATCCTCAGAGCTGTTGACTTTAACTTGCACTGTATTGTTCTTGGCTTCTATAAAAATTCTATTTTCTGGATTGTAGCGTTTATATTGTTCCTCTATATATACAACTATATCATTCAATTCATAAGATCCAATTGGTATTTCAATAACATTTTCACCTATATCAAACAAATTGTTATAGACATCAACATTTGGGATGCTATTATATGAATGAAAATCAGTTAGAGCACACTCATATGTCCTATTTAAATCAATAGGTGGGAAGTAATTAGCAGATAACTCTGATGAGTTGGAGCTTATAGTGTTATTGACATTATGACTGTCTGATTACGAATAAATAAAGTTTAACACAAAATTGTTTATAAAAAGGATTTACATATTTATTTCATCTTTTTTATTTTAAATTTACATTATAATCTTAAGTACTAAGTATGTATAATAATTGCTGATATTGTTTAAACTATAATATTTCATCTTTACTTATCCAAGAACTGTGATCGTTACTAAATCCTAACCATTTAACAAATACTTTGGCTCATCTGGTTTTAATAATCTTTTCAACTAAATATGTATTAGGAAGTCTTGTTTTTAAAAGTTCTTCATCATAAAATCCACCTTTAATAGGATTTCCACGATAATCTTCTAATATGTATGTTGTGAGATATGTATTTTGAATAGGTTTAATTTTGAAAATTTCTGTTGTCCAATTTGGAGTATAACCTTTTTCAAAAATATGCTTATATTTGCTTATGCGCGCATGATCACCAGTAGTCGAAGTCGATCTACCATCTCATTTGGATCATACCAGTATATATAGTTTGGTTTAATAGGATTAAAATGCATAAATCCATCACCTTTATAATTAGATATTGCCTAGTTTGGTATTGATTTTGACAAAATCTGTTCGTTTTTTTATCTTTAAACATCTTTTTAATAATATGTTTATATTTATAGGCTTTCGTTCCCTTGATTTGTCCATCAGGTTTATAGTCTCTTCTGTACGCATTTGTATTAATTACAATTTTTTGTAGAGTTCTAGTTCATATTTCTCATAGTTTTTTGGTATTTTATGAAACATTAAAGATAATAGTCCTGGTGTTGGAGCCCATATTTGACTACCAACATGTATTTTGTTTTCATTAAATTTGAGCTTACTATCACCAAACTTCCATTCATTATTGAAATCTTTATGTGGACCATAGTTAGTATCTAATTCATTTCGTCCTTCCAAAACAGATAAGTCAGTGTAACTCTCTTCAGCATTTGAATTTTGAGAGTAAAAATCGTCATCATCATCATCATCAATAGTACTTTCACCGTTAGGATCAGCAACTGAGTTGCTGGTATCAAATATTGACTCTTCTACAAGTTTCTTTGGTGTATTTGTCTCCAACTTAATTGATGGTTTATTAAGATGATTAGAACTGTTATTATATTAAATTTCTGTTTTCATTTCTGTTATAGGTTTAAATCTATCTTTTAGTTGTTCACGAGTGTCTATTTCGCCCGTTTTTATACTACGAAGCTTTTGCTTCAGGACATTTCTTGTCGCAACCAACTCTTTTAACATTTTTCATCCATTTTCCATCTATCAGATCAGCTTATTAGGTATCTCATCAGATTATCAGATCAGCTTATTAGGTATCAGCTTATTAGGTATCTGATCAAGTTATCAGATCAGCTTATTAGGTACCTGATCAGGTTATTAGGTTTCAGATCAACTTATTAGGTACCTGATCAGGTTATCAGATCAGGTTATTAGGTATCAGATCAGCTTATTGGGTATCTGATCAGGTTACCAGATCAGCTTATTAGGTACCTGATCAGGTTATCAGATCATGTTATTAGGTATCAGATCAGCTTATTAGGTATCTGATCAGGTTATCAGATCAGCTTATTAGGTACCTGATCAGGTTATCAGATCACGTTATTAGTTATCAGATCAGCTTATTAGGTATCTGATCACGTTATCAGATCAGCTTATTAGGTACCTGATCAGGTTATTAGATCAGATTATTAGGTATCAGATCAGATTATTAGGTATCAGATCAGCGTATTAGGTATCAGATCAGACCAGCTTATTAGGTAGATAATTAGATCAGGTATAGTTGATATTTCAAGAGCTATGTAGATGTATTATGGTTGAAGCCAGATTATATACTAAAGGTTTTCTAGGTATCAGCTTCTAGGTATCAGCTTATTAGGTATCTGATCAAGTTATCAGATTAGCTTATTAGGTACCTGATCAGGTTATCAGATACCTGCCAATATCACTAAAGATTGATTCAATGACGAAGAACTTTCAAAAAGGAGATTTCTGAATACATATATATATATATATATATATATATATATATATATATATATATATATATATATATATATATATATATATATATATATATATATATATATATATATATATATATATATATATATATATATATATATATATATATATATATATATATATATATATATACTATAGCTGTCTAATTACAAATCAGTAATTTTTATTACAATATTCTCCAAAAGTTATGTATTTATTTCCTATACTGCTTATTACAAAATTATATTATTAGATTATGTACTAAATAGGAATTGTTTTATTGTTTCTGTTTCAACTACAATATTTCATCTATCTATGCTTGTATAAGAATTCTGTTGATTAGACAATTCCAGCGCCTTTAGCTTTAAGAACCCTTTGAAGTGCATATACATATATATATATATATATATATATATATATATATATATATATATATATATATATATATATATATATATATATATATATATATATATATATATATATATATATATATATATATATATATATATATATATATATATATATATATATATATATATATATATATATATATATATATATATATATATATATATATATATATATATATATATATATATATATATATATATATATATATATATATATATATATATATATATATATATATATATATATATATATATATATATATATATATATATATATATATATATATATATATATATATATATATATATATATATATATATATATATATATATATATATATATATATATATATGCACTTCAAAGGGTTCTTAAAGCTAAAGGAGCTGGGATTGTCTAATCAACAGAATTCTTATACAAGCATAGATAGATGAAATATTGTAGTTGAAACAGAAACAATAAAACAATTCCTATTTAGTACATAATCTAATAATATAATTTTGTAGTAAGCAGTATAGGAAATAAATACATAACTTTTGGAGAATATTGTAATAAAAATTACTGATTTGTAATTAGACAGCTATAGTGGCAATTAGACTTACCATAATCTCTATTAACTCGTTTAGTATTAGGAATAAAGATAATCATTGAAATGATTTTCTGTCTGAAGAACAGATACAGCATTCAGATAAACTTTGCTTATAGTTGTTGGACTGAAGTGTATATTGATGATAGTGGTTTTTCTTATTAAAGTGTGTGCTAAAGGTATTTACATATATTTTGGATACAAAAGGATAAATAATTATGTTCAATACTGGTTAATTTCAATAATTTTACTCTACAAATAAATCTTATTAAATCTGTTCATATCTTTTCGTTCATTTACTTATATATTTTATATACCACATACAGCAAGATAATAATGTCTTAACTAGAATGTGTGATCTTTTAGTGCTATAAGCACATAATTCAAATATTATAGATACTAGTACATATTAGCTATTAGCGCCTATTTACATATATAAGCACATAATTGTGTTAAATTTGAGGATCATCATGATCTACAATGTATCCCGAATATTTTTATGAATATTTTTGATACAATAGCGCTTCGCACGCTTTTGCAAACGAGTGGAAGCTGCTAATTGTTGTTGCATGTACTTTTTTTACCAGATATGCTACTCGAGCAATCTAGCTTGACTCCACTAGACATCGAAGAGGAACGAACTGTGTAGGATCAGATTGTGTTTAATTCCTCCATATAGTTATATTTCGTTAGACTTTACTGTACAGTCTGGATACTTTAAATAACATTAGACACATATATCAGCTTTCAGGTCCCTAGACTGTTAGATAAAGGATCTAGTTATATCAATTAAATATGCCTTGCTTTTCTGGGGAATTAATCGAAAGATCATCATCGATCTCAAATGAACTTCTATCCAGATCTATTCTAAGGTGTTCTGCTCTATGAGTGGATACTCAAGTTAAAGGATGTTCTTGAATCCACCTTTATCGAAGAATATTTAAATATTTTTCTGAAAGAAGGGCTTACGTATAAGATGTCAGAAGAAGTGATGCCCACGACAATAGTTGCGTACATACATACATATATACAATTATATATTGCTCTTATATACTAATAACCTAATTATGTTTCTTTATATCACTTTTAAACCAATGTTACTTCTTCACCTTATAATATATTTACTTGAAATTATCAATAAAATGAAAGTTTAACGGATATTATTATTAACAATGTGAACAACAAAGACAATTATTAAAACTCTGTAAATGTAGTAGGCACGTAATTAGGTATCAATCTAATAATTTAACCAGCAAACATAGATCGAGTACTGCATACATAATAATCCTGATATGCTTCAAAACAATAAAAAACGATCTGTAAGACAAGGGCTAAAGCATACAACCTTTTAGCTATATTCTTTCATTCACACACACACTATTTCAAAATCTTTTTTCCGACGGCATTCTTTAATAAAAAATTTTTGCTAAAATGAATTTTTATCTAATAATCGCTGGTGGATATTGAAACTAATATTCTTCCCTAACCAATTCAATTACCCTAGAGAGAGAAAAGAACTTGTCACAAGACAGTTCACGTGACTGGTTCGCCAAGGGTTCAATTGACATAATTAAGATACCCAGTGATAGGTTCTAGTCCCAAACTTAAGCTACTTGTCATTTGATGGGATCTTAATAATAGTTAAATTACTGTACTACAAAGAAATGATTTTAATTTGGAACAAAATCTGCTGTATAATGAAGGAATTTTCTTATCATTTTTGTTCTGGTTTTGTGATGTGATTATTTTCACCGGTTACAACTCAGGAAGATTTTGTACTATTCCCATTTTCACTAGTCATACAACAAGTATATTCAAAACAATTGGTATAACATTTCCCTCAAAGCAGTTAAACCTAAGAGTTCTATGTATTTTATTTGAAATGAATCCGTGTTGAATACATTGTTAGATATTTCTAAAGTTAGTGAGCTACATCTTATATGTATATAGACTACACAATTTTGTCGTACAGTTTTAAGTATCTTATTGTCCACCAATATTAATGAAACATACATATATGGTTAAAAAGATATTTGTGTAATATATTTTTTTTAACCGAAAATCCTCAAAATTCCAGAAGATCCCCAGAAATATCCCCGTTTGAATTTCGGTCACCCGGCGATCCTAGTATTTGTTTTATTACTTAAAAGCGTTATTAATTTAATTTGTTTCATGCTTGGAATTTTCTTGTTTTCTACACAAAATGATAAAGCATTTTGACAATTGTGTAATCTTGATGGTATTTTAAGTCTAATCTAATAACAATTAAGTTAATAAATTTCTATGGGTCTTATCTAATATGTATATAAATATTTGTAAATGATGTAAGCTTCCCTTACATCATATAAATTACAATTTTATGAATCTTCAACCAATGAAGAATGGAATATGGTAGGTAATAACTTATACCATAGTCATACAAGTTGTTTACAACTAAATAACTTAGATAATTTGATTTATTTGTAAAGTCCTGTGTTACATCATAGTACTACATTTGAATGTAGTACATACTTTTCCAACATATTCATAATCATCCTTACTATATGACTAATTAGTAATCATTTCTTCGAACCTAATTCAGATGATTACACGAGGAGATACCTGTACATATAATTAAGTAGAATTCATTAACAGTTCAGTTATTTTGTTAGCAACGTCATCATATCGACCATCATCGTATAAAAAACCTTCTAGTGTGTTCGAACTTGATGAATTGATAATATAAATCGAAATTAGTCTATAAAATATAGTTTAGTAATGCGTTTTTATCGTTCACTATAATTTTCTTTAATATGAATATGCATAGAAACATAATTATTTAAAAATTCTCTTATAAATATTCTAAATATGCATGTATATATAGTACATATGGCTAATGTTGAATTAAAGGAATACTTAATATGATAACTGTAAGCAAATGGAATATGCTTTTACAGTTATCTAACAATATTTGAGTTTGGTATATTCACTGATTCCTAAATACAATCGAAATCTGTACATGTATACTATAAAAGGCCTATATATTTGCTTTTTTACGTTCTCCACTTATGTTTTTATTCAGACTATCCCATTATGGTATTGAATTAAGCACATGAATCTAATTGGAATATTTTGGTAGTTGACTTCTTATCAACCTGTAATTTAATAATATTCAAAAAGATATCGATTAATAATATTCCGAAATATATCTACAATTAAATTGAATTTTCAAGGATATGTGTAGTAATATGAGTTTTAAAAATAGTACGTATTTGTATATTCAGTTTCGGTATGGAATTAGTCAACAGATTTTACAGAATCTCATTCATATTAATAATTTGAATTTACATTAATTCAAATAATTAAACTAGAAAGTCTAAATAATTACTTTCATCTTAGATTTTGCATTTATTTGTATCAAAATTTTTCAAACATGTAATCATCACAATCTCTATAATAAACACTTGCTTCTTTCATATTTTTAGAATGTTTTATTAAACGCTGGTGTTTTAAAACAACCAGCTTTACTCTGCACATCAAAAATAAAAAAATAAAAAAACAAAACTAACCTTGTCTAGCAAATCAGTATAAGAAAATGTATGTATTATTAAGTAATATACATACCTATGTACGTTCAATGACACGCTTCAGAAAAATAAAACAAAACTCAAACAATAGAACACATCAATACAAACATCATCTATCGATCACAGAATACTAATACCATCTACTACTTTCCAGCGGTCAAGAGAAAAATTAACTTATAAAATCCCTACTTGATAAAATATTTAATGTAAAGAAATATCTTTGTATATCAAATAAACTCATTAAAATTATTAAAAATATCGGATGTAAAAGTGATAGAAATAATTAATGTTCCTGTCTTCCATGTATAGGTAAGCCTTCAAATTAAAGAACAACAACCATGTAATAAGTATATTGATATACCTTTCGCCCTAAAAAATATAACCGCCGAATACTAAAATAAATTTCCTGAGTCATGAAAACCTTCCATGACTTCCTCACAAAAAAATTTATCTCCTGGTCCTCGTGTAGAGCTCATTGTAAAACAACCACACAAAGTGATAAAAAAATAGCGCTGTACATGCACAACAACTACCACTATAAGCTCAAAACTATACAATCTTTATCTGTAAAGTTCAAATAATAAACAAAAATATCCAAGTCAGCAGAATTAAGAATACATAAAAAATTTTTAAAAGAAAAATTAATATGTACAACCTCAAAAAGAAATTTATATACATACATAAACAACAACCTACAAAACAGCAAAATTTATATAGATACTAGATCGATCATAACAGACATATATCGTATACACACACTCACACCAACACACACCTACAAAAAAGTGATGACGTAATACTCATACACAAACATAACATATATGTAATAAAATTTCATACTATGTATTGTGCACTTCAAATTCCTTTGTCTAGCAATACGAAACACTGTTTCTTAAATAAATCAACAAACGAAGGTGCCATAACGACACCTTCGTCTCACCAACGAAGCAATAGTCGGACAGACAAAACCCCATAAAATAATAATGACACCTTAACATCTATCTACAATTGTTACATTAAAATAAAGAAATCAAAATATACATCACAATTTCATTAACCCTATTCAAAAACTCTGGTTATGGTCCCAAAATATTGAACAACTGAAATGCACTTGTACATAAAAAAAACCTCTGCAAACAAAATACATATTTCAAATAAAATATATCAACATATTTATTAGCTACACACAACTATAAATCCAAACGATCATGCGAATATTTTGCAACAAAAAAACAAAAGTTCTGACTTGAAAAAAATTAATACAAACATAGAGCAAACACTTATTTGTATGTATGTACATGCATACATCAAATAAATTTGCAGATATGTTCATAAGTATGTACACATATTGTCAAACTTCATACCCATGCGATTGCGTACTCAGAACATTTAGTAGAATTTAACACAGCTCCTCCTCCCCTCTCACACTTCCATAACCACATAATGAAAATTTACAAACCGTTTACCAACCGACTGACGTTGAGTCAAAAATGGACGGACACGTTTAAATAAATAGAAACAAAACATTTTAAAACTTTAAATATAAACAAATTGAATTTAACATACATAGAACAAAGATAAGATTGACAAAATAAAAAAAGTCATCGTCCACAGTATTATAAAACACAGATGTAATCAAACGGATTTTAGCATAAACATATAAAAAATAGGGAAGGTCACATACATGAGAACATTTTATACTACATATGTACATCACATGGCGCCTACAAAAAACAATTCAAACTATTTTAACAACATACCTCCAAATCATGGACAGACTCAAATTCATACATTCAGACATATAGAAATTCCCACAGACAGACAGAAATTCTCACGCGCCCCATACTTACACTAACAAATTGAAAAAACATCAAACTATGAACATCTCACATACACAAATATATATTCTCACGGACAGACATCAATCCAGATGTAGAAATATGATTAAATTAATATACATAGCAACAGCAAGAATTCGCACGATCAGCACAAAATCAAGGGCAACACATACAAATGTATGTATGTAGATGTAGCCTACGTAACTATATGCACACATACACACACTACAATTTCATAATCTTGTGAAATTCAAATTCCATTGTCAAAAAATAAACAAGATTAAGCAAGATTTTAATATGGACAGACAGACATCACTCTACATGTACAGACTCTTTATGTAAACACAACCTCTAACCAACCCGCACCAACAAACAAACAAAAATTAGGATGATGACTCATTCTCCAACACATCCACCTGAATAAACAAAAACACCAACAAAATTAAGCATGCATATTTAACGTAAATAAACATTTAAGACCATCTGTCATACTAAGCAACACAGCTACAAATCCAAACGATCATGCGATTATTTGATGCAAAAAAACAAATACCCCCACTTGACATAAAAAAATATTATAAACAAAAAGCAAACGCTTATTGTATGTACGTATGTATATGCATACATAATGATTGGAACTTAACACCCCCCCCCCCCCCTCTAACACTTCCATAACCACATTCTTAACATCCCCCTCTAACACTTCCATAACCACATTCTGAAAATATACAAACCCTCCACCAGTCAATTGGTGGACGGACATGCTTAAATAAACACAACTACATTTTAAATGTAAACCAAGCACCACAACAAATTATCAAGAACAAAAAAATAATAAGAGCCACACAATAAACCCCGTAGGAACCCAAGTCGACTATTTTATCTACAAGTCTACAGCCTTTATTTCCACATATAATCTAAAACACTACCCAATGTCTCAATATCACCCCATAAGAACCACATTGTCTATACTAAGCCAATACTTTCAAGCTCCAAACTTACTACCCAATGTCTCAATATCAGCCCATAAGAACCACATTGTCTATAGTAAGCCAATACTTTCAAGCTCCAAACTCACTACCCAATGCCTCAATATCACCCCATAAAAACCATCTAGTCTATACTCAATCAATTGTTCCTAGGTCACTATCTCAACACAACCACAACCCACGAAGCGACGGAAAACAATCAGGGTCTATGGTAGGTATCGAACCCCACTCACCCACAGATACACCCATATCCGAAATTCATATAACACAAAACATTATCTATAATATAATTTCACACTAACACTTTAACTCAATAATAATTCATCACAATTTTTTTAACAACATTTTACCTACAAGGTACTTTCATTTTTTTTCCACGGGTATCAAATTACACTTTTGTTTATTTAACAATTAAAATTTCAAAATTTCAAATTTTAATTACCCAAATTTTAAAATTTTAATGGGGGCCGTACATACTGTTCCCTACTACTAGCAGTTTATGTTGTTATGAAATAATCGAATAATTTTCTGTAGCGCCCATTGTTTAATTCATTATCTTTGCTTATCATCAAAAATCCATATTTATCCTTCCAGCACAATCGACAAATTTCATGAAATTTTGCATAACTCATATCGCTGGTAACATGATCCCCATAAACATTTTTCATATTTGTCTCATCTTGTTTAAACATTATAATCATATTCGCATTGTCTCTTATTAAATGCTTGGGAATTCTGGTATAAGTTTGGCACAAGTCGTCCCATACAAAAATAAGCTCGTATATTATTCTGCTTCTCACATGCAACATCATCAAATATCATAATTGAATTAGTTTTAGCTTTTTTAGGGGAATAGCTGATTCATTTTCGGTGAATGTGTAATATCCCATTCCTTTAATAGGTGTAATTAATCTATTCAAGTATTCATATTTCGGCTGGTATAGAGATTTTGAGTATAAATAGATGTTTTCAAACTTTAGTCCATTAGGACTTTCTAGTAAGCCAATCATAACGTCAGTCTTTCCACAATTTGATGGTCCCACTATTAGAACACGAATAGAATTTGGCAAGAGTGAAATATGTTTTGTTTTTGAACTGATCATCAATGAACTGAATCATCAATGTTTCGAACTAAAATATTTTTATGTTGTTTTACTAACTTAATGCAATTCATGCTTGTTACCTTTTGTTATAGAAAAAATAAATAAATAAGATGGTTATACATTATCAAAAGTCATTTAGTCATAAAAACACCTTCGTTGGAGCAGGTTTACTAGATAACATAATAAACTCTCTTCCTGTTGAACTTCATCTTCCTGGATATCAATACTGTGGATCTGGAACTAAGCTACAAAAACGTTTAAATCGAGGTGATAAAGGAATCAAGTTATTGGACTCTGCCTGTAAAAATAAAATTCTTGAAAATTCAGCTTGGGATCGAGTTTTATCAAAAGATAGCAGTCTTGCAGAAAAATATGCAAATGGTTACTAACGCTATGAAAGCCAAAACAAAATTTGGTATGGGTGTGGAGAAAAAGAAAAATGTTAAGAAACCTAAATTAAATGGTAAAAAATTGTTCAGTTCATCAATTAGAGCTGCAACAAAAATACTAAAGGAGAAAAAACCTTTAGATATTAACAATGCTATTAGAATAGCACGTAAAACGATCAACAAAACATTAAAAGGCAGAAAATCCCAAGTTATAATACCTTGCATAATAATGTACCAAAAATTGGTGGTCTTTTACCACTAATACCGATTTTAACGGCTCTGGGTGCAATTGGTAGTCTAATGACTGGAGGTGCTGCTATAGCTAAGGCTGTAAATGCGACAAAGGATGCAAAAAATCAGCTTGATGAAGCAATTCGACATAATAAAGCGATGGAATCTATAGCTGTTGGGAAAGGACTTTACTTAAAACCATATAAAAACGGTTACGGTTTAGTTTATAAAGAGCAGATAAAAAACTCTTAGAATTGCTTCCTAATAGACCACTATCAGAAGTCGACATGAGAAATTTTTCAAACGAAATTCCACATTTTAGAGGAGTTTTCATGTTGGACTCACTACCAAAACGACCAAAGAAAATTGAATGTGGAATAATCAATTTGGATATATCAACAGGACCTGGTACACATTGGGTAGCATATTATAAAAACATCAATGAAAAAGGATATTTCGACAGTTTTGGAAACTTACAACCTCCTTCGGAACTACTCAAATATCTGGGCACAAATATAAAATACAACTATAATCAACATCAGAATTTTAATACATTTACCTGTGGTCATTTATGTCTTAAGTTTCTTTATGAATTAACTGAAAATATTAAATAAAAACACACAATCGTATATATTTTACAAAACTCTTTAATGCATTTTTCTTTATTTATAATTTACTATACAGAATTAAGTTATTTTATTCCCAAATAGGATATTGTGCATTTTGAATCAAAAATTCCTCCAGCTCACTCTCAATGATTAAGTTTTGATCACCTTCTCGACGTAATTGAAATGTTCCATTCGAGAGATCCTTAATTTCATCATCTGTCAGAGTATTATATCTTTTAGGCAGAAACATTATATTTTTTCCATCTCAACTTTTAGTGTTGCCCCATATTTTGTTGTTACCCGTGTTATATTTTGAACAGGATATTTAGCTGCAATGTCTAGATCCTTTATATGCATTAAACTTTTGTTGTTTAGAGAATTAAATTTTGTTGTTAAATTTTTTGTAGAGCTTATTTTTATATAGATCTTGTCGCTTTGAATATTCAATGAAAATTGATCATGGAAGTAGCAACGATGATACAAGAAGCCTAACCGAAAATATTTGTTCCGAAATAATTAATATGAGTGTGTGAGGTGATCATTATAGAGAGAGGGAGAGAGGTAGTGATAAGGAGGTCTATTAATATGAATCTTTCCTTATATATTTGTCGGAAAATCGAAAAGGGAATAAGAGAATGAAAGAACAATAATACATAATTTTACCCACTTTGTAGCTAAATATTTAGGGAAAAACTTTCAGTATCCACGATTCCTTTGAAAAAGTAAGCAGCAACAAAATTTATACGGAATATTAACAAAATGAGTCAAATAAGGAGGAGTCTAAATAAATTCATATCAGATTTTGATAACTTTAGACTATACGATCATTGGGGAATTATCATATTTTTCCAAAATATGCTGGACTAGAATGATGAATTTGATATTATGGAAGATGAAGACAACACAGAAGGACATTTCAAATGCTGTCCCTGGTACGATCCGTATAGTGAGGAAGGACCTGATACTTGTAGGTGCTCGATATACTTTCTACGGAAAGCTATATTAGAAAATTTAATGGAATCGTATTATGCAATGTTTCAACCATTATAATTAGATTTAATAAAAAAAAATAATATATTCATTGTCTTGTATTATTTTTTCTAAAGAATAATTAGGAATCATCTTTTCCTTAGGAATATAACAGAAATTTTGTGAGTTAAAAATTAATTGAATAACTTATCAGATTATCAAAACTTTTTTGACTTTGTAAAACGTTTAAAGAAAAAGCTTAACATAATTTCATAATGTTGTGAAATTCAAATTCAAGAAATACACAAATCAAATCAAGATTATGCAGGATCTAAGAGTACAGTTAAACTTATAAACAAACAAAAATTTGCAAGTAAGCAAAAAACTTGAGAAGAATGGTGTTGATCCAACAAGAAGTGTTTTCTCTGCTAGCAGAGCAGTTGCTCATGCTGACAACGTCAACGTTTTTTCTATTCGATGACGTCAGGTCTGTCTATAGACACCCCTCTTTTAATATAGTTTTTTTGATATTTTTTGGTGCAGAACAAACAAACTTTTATGATTCATGTTTAACAATAGAGAATAAATTGGAAAAAATAAAACAAAGATTTTATTAGTTTTTTTGTTATTAATATATATTTTTTTATTATTATTTATTTTTTTTTCAATACTAGAATTTTTAAATAACAAATAAAATTTTCTTAACAACTAATAATATTATATAATTTTTTATTATTAGAATTTTTTAATAACAAATAAAATTTTCTTAATAACTAAACATTAATAACTAAATATTTACATATAAACAGAAACAGATAACATTTAAATCAAAAATCCATCATTCTTCTTGAAGCTTATCAATTTCGATTAGCAACATATCCAGTCCATAATCTGGATTTGTTTCCTCAATTCTATAATTATACCATGCATATGTATTTATACCATCACATAGTATTTTTCTTTTATCATCTTGATAACTTAATACAACCTCATTAGTTGGTTGGTATAAATTTGATGAATTTTTGACTTAAATGTTAACATGTCATCATAAACAATAGACTTATTAAATAAACAATTTTTATACGCATCTAAATTATATTTATCAAGAAAACATTTCTTAACCCCCTTTGATTTTTAACATCATTTTCATATTGCACGCTAAAAGAATACATTTTAGACCGAAAAGAATACATTTGTTTAAAAGAGGAATACCATACATGTTATCTTTTTGCTAATCGGAAGTGTCAAATTCTTGTTCTATGTCAGATTTTATGTCGGCATAAAAGTCGTCAATTTTTATTGAATACATAAATGAGTCGGTGTCCATGTAATTTAAAGATAAATTTGCTTTAAACTTGGGCTGCATGAATCCATAATGGAAATTATACGTTTTCCATTTAGAAAGCTCCAAAACGCAAAATCCCAAGTATATGGGCTTGTTGTAATATGTTTTGACTCTATTCATTTCTATAGCTACCATATTTTCAGAAAATATAGATAAACTATGAAAATTGGATTTAGATATGCAATCTTGAGCCCCCAAATGGTTACAGTTTGTTCGATTACAGTTGGATACAACTGGATTGTTTAAATGCTAGAATACGATGCGTTTTCTTTAGAATCAAACCATATTCCAAACATTGCTTAAGAGCTCTGTAATGTATTACATAAGAGTTTTGTAGTGAAAAATCCGCAATTAATTTCTTATGGTTTGATTCTAAAGTTTTCTTGTTTTCAACACAGAAGGGAAGGTCATTGTGAGAGTCATGCAGATGTGAAGGATATTCCAAAGTGACCTCATATACATAACCATCTTGTGAGTTATTATCTATGCTTTTGGCATCCAGATTCAGCTCGTCACTTGTCAGCCATCGGAATTCTCCATAAGGAAGATACTCAGACATAGCACAACCGTAACGGTTATTTGCATCAAAATATATTAGAAGTTCTGAAGGCTTGTCTTCATCAAAGTCATCTAAATATTTATTATTTGCTTTGGAATATCGTTTACTGCACTGTACCATTCCACCGCGTATTCCCTTTCTAAAGAAATTATACATGTCAATGTCTGTTAACAACTCTAATTATATTTGTGTGTGTTTTAACATGGCATCCCATGATAGTCCTGGAGCAATATATCTGCTAACAAAAGCACATCTGTTTTGAGATATAATTCCAGGGCATGCCTTTAATTGCAGGGTTTTGCAATTAAAGGTATGCCAAATCTTTATTGCATGCTCATAATCTTCAATTGAGCATTCCTTGTTATTTAATTTGTTAAAAAAATCTTCTCTTGATGGAAGCTGACCATCATCCAATTTTTCAAATGAATCAAGATATTCATAAGGGAAAACACCCTTTCTTCGTACAAGGTCAAATTCTGTCTTTCTGTTAAAGTGTGCCCTAACCGTCTGAAAGTCATTGTCCGTAAGGTTATTTGTTAAGGATTCTAAGCTATCACCCATAAAACGAATAGGATCTAAAAATCGGAGTTCAAGATTGCAATTGTCAGTAATTTTTGTAAATGTAGATAGTGAAATGTACAATTCTTTGTTCAGTGGTAGGACTTTTATGTTGTCAGACTTTTTACCTAATTCTTTAACAAAGAGGTGCGAGTCATAAGATGAATAATTATGAAAATATATGGGTATGAACTTCGGAATTTGGTACTTTAAGTTGGAAATATTGTGAGCTGCACCTCGATATTTACCACTTATATGACAATGATCTCTTACACGATCTTTACCGAGAAATTTGTCACATATGTGACAATTTATTGTATTACCTACACATTTTATATAATAACTAAAGGCACAAGGAATGTGCCTCTTTATAACTTGAGTTTTATCACTTGCAGCACTTTGAATGTCTTCTAGTATGCACTCAAAATCTGCATATATAACGAATGGCACATCCATCTGCCGCTGGTGATCTTTGATTTTTAAAACACTATTTTCGGGAGAAGGTAACGCAGTAACAATTTTCCCACAGTCTGTTTTGTGTTCCATAGTCCATTCATTGTGTGTATATTGGAGGCAGGTATTACAAAATTTGAGACCCTCATGGTGCTTTGTTGTCTGACGCCATAATAATCTGTAAACAGAATAAATTTATATATATATATATAGTTATTCATATACATGTATTTACTTGCTTACCTTGATATATATTTAATAAATATATATCAAGCAATAAATTCACTTGCTTTGTTTTTTCCTTTTGTGTATTGTAGAATGGTCCAATGATTTCATCCTTCTCATTATCATACCCAAACACATTCACACTTATTCCATCAAATGCTTGAATATTTTTTAATGCCAATGGGAACTTTAAATTTGTGAAGTCAAGCACAATTCTATTTTGCAAGCAAATGTCCTCGATGTTATATGAGCTGCAACGTTGCTTATGCTCTATTATTGTGGTATCCAACGCGACAACTAAACTCCATTTAAAACAATAATCATCATTGTTTTCAATGTTGATACAGGCCCGCTTTTTAGCCAGTTTTAATGGTGTGCTTATCCAATGACATCCTTTTACTAGTGAACTTTTGTTTATGTTAATTTCAGCGCGAATAATTCTTATTAAAGTCCACCCAGAAACTCTTTCCTGGGATTCTGACATTTTATTATGAATGTCCTGGAATTGTTTTTCAATTAGCTCATCTACATTACTTCTGTCCATCGACAAGGCAAATTGATTACTCGAAACTGAAGGATAATAGTTGGGTATGTTATATTGCTGCCATTGCATTGGTGAAGTATATTGATAGGGAATAGGAAGATGATGTGGAATTTGTATGGGTACTGAAAACTGATTGTTCAACCCCGTATGATAGTACGAAGTCCTTGGAAGCTCTTGAAAGGACGCCGGATATTGCTGTTGCATATTGTTCCAAGGAACAGGGTTATATAAAGGCATTGGAGTCTGTACATCACATGAGGCTGGCATGTGCACATGTTGTAGTTGAGCATGACTTTTGCAATGGTCCAAATACGATTTTTGGTATTTGTATTCGTTTTGATATATTTCACAAACATAGCCTGAAGAATTCATTTTTATTTATTTATTTATTTAATTAGCAACAATCAAATTTATTTAATTATTTTATTTAATTTATTTAGTTCTTTTTTCAAAAACAACAATTAAATTTATTTAATTATTTTATTTATTTAGTCCTTTTTTCAAAAACACTATAAACTTTTTTATTAATCAATTATTTGTTTTCAAACTATTTATTTAATTAGCAAAAATTAACTTTATTTAATTATTTTATTTAATTTATTTAATTCTTTTTTAAAAACACTTAATAAATGTTTTTGCTTTTAACAGTACTTGTTGAGATATCAGAGTATACCGATGAATATCTACATTATTTCTTCTACTTATATACAACCTATAAGAATCGCGTAGTAGTCATCAAGTCTAATTTTTTATTGATATTACGAGATATGATGAAATTCATACGTATACATAGCAACAGCAAGAACTAGAACATAACATTGTGTAATATTTTATATAAATGATGACTAATGAAATTATGGTATCAAATGATGACTCATTCTCAAAACATATCCAGCTGAATAAACAAAGCCATAAACATGATTCTGCAAAACAAATAATCAGACGGACATTTCAAATGATGACTCATTCTCAAAACATGTGCAGCTGAATAAACAAAGCAATGAACATGATTCTGTAGAACAAATAATCAAATTATTATCCCAAGAAATAAACAAGACGGACATTTGAAACGACATACACACATTCTTAACAAATCTAAAGATATGAAAAAATAAACACACACACAAACAAACAAACAGCCACGCACCCACTGCCGCACACATCCACACACCCCCACCCCCACATATCCACGCACCCACAGCCACGCACAAAGTAAATGTAAACAACAAAACAGAAATTATCAAGAGCAAAAAAATAACAATAGCCACACAATAAACCCCCCGTAGGAACCCAAGTCGACCTTTTTGTATACAAGTTTGGTGACATTGTCATCAAATTGTCTACACTCTTTATTTCCACATATAATCTAAAACACTACCCAATCTCTCAATATGACCCCATAAGAACCACATTGTCTATAGTAAGCCAATACTACCAAGTCCCGAACTCACTACCGACTATCTCAATATCACCCCATAAGAACAACACCCTAAATGTCTATAACACCAAAAAGCACTACCCACACTATAATTTTTCACAATCTTCACTATACACATTTTGCCTACAGGGCACTTTCATTTTTTCCCACGGGTATCACATTACACTTTTGTTTATTTAACAATTAAAGTTTCAAAATTTCAAATTTTAATTACCCAACTTTTAAAATTTTAATTGGTCCCGCACACTCAGTTCCTATCTACTGTTAGGATTTTACTATTGAATCCCAAGAGTTTTCCAATTGTATTTTCTTTATTAAAATATATTGCATCCTCAGAGCTGTTGACTTTAACTTGCACTGTATTGTTCTTGGCTTCTATAAAAATTCTATTTTCTGGATTGTAGCGTTTATATTGTTCCTCTATATATACAACTATATCATTCAATTCATAAGATCCAATTGGTATTTCAATAACATTTTCACCTATATCAAACAAATTGTTATAGACATCAACATTTGGGATGCTATTATATGAATGAAAATCAGTTAGAGCACACTCATATGTCCTATTTAAATCAATAGGTGGGAAGTAATTAGCAGATAACTCTGATGAGTTGGAGCTTATAGTGTTATTGACATTATGACTGTCTGATTACGAATAAATAAAGTTTAACACAAAATTGTTTATAAAAAGGATTTACATATTTATTTCATCTTTTTTATTTTAAATTTACATTATAATCTTAAGTACTAAGTATGTATAATAATTGCTGATATTGTTTAAACTATAATATTTCATCTTTACTTATCCAAGAATTGTGATCGTTACTAAATCCTAACCATTTAACAAATACTTTGGCTCATCTGGTTTTAATAATCTTTTCAACTAAATATGTATTAGGAAGTCTTGTTTTTAAAAGTTCTTCATCATAAAATCCACCTTTAATAGGATTTCCACGATAATCTTCTAATATGTATGTTGTGCGATATGTATTTTGAATAGATTTAATTGTGAAAATTTCTGTTGTCCAATTTGGAGTATGACCTTTTTCAAAAATATGCTTATATTTGCTTATGCGCGCATGATCACCAACATTAAATTTCGATATTTTATACATTTTCAAATGACTGTATACTGTTTTCAATAATTTTTTCTCATTTGAAGAGTTGACTTTAATTGGAGCCATTTTAATGGTACGATGAACTTTTCTGTTATATGCTTCTAATAGATCTTTTTAGATATCAAGCCAATTGTATGTACCATTAAAACTAAATTCTTTCCACATCATCCCTTTTAATGTTCTATTAAATCGTTCTACTATTGATGCTTTCATCCTGCTATACGTTGAATAGTGAATAATTTTGTACTTATCCATCAATTTTCCAAAGTGTTTATTGAAAATTTCTTTACCATCATCTGTTTGTAGGTTTTTTGGTACTCGTCCCAATCGAAAAATATCTGACATGGCTTGGGTTGCTTCAAGTGCAGTTTATGTTTTAAGTGGTACTGCCCATACGAATTTGGAGAATGTGTCAATTACAGTTAACAAAAATCTATAATTTTTATTGTCCATAGAATAATTTCTCATTTCAACTAAATCAGCTTACCAAAGATCATCTATTCCTTTCATCACAACTCTACGATTTTCGAGCTTATTTATGGAGTTCATTTACTAAAATTCTTTTTGAAGTCTTTTTTTAGTAATAAGAATTATTTTAGATGTGTTGTGATCTATTTGATACACTTTTAGCTATTGACACAAGCATGTATTTTTCAAATCTATAAATCGTCTCATTAACTTTTCTTTTGTATACTTTCAACAAATTTTTGTAGATATCCGTCTTCCAAAAATTGTTTGATTTTGGAAATACTTTCTTGAATTTTCTTATTCTCTTCCAACTGTATTATTATTGCATGTTATATCATTTCGATTTGAGTTCTTAGAGTATCCTATCCTCAAATAGGCAAACGAAATCAGCACTAATATCTTCGATGTTATATGAGCTGCAACGTTCGTTATCCTTTATTATTGTGGTATCCAATGTGGCAACTAAAGCTCATTTGAAACAGTAATCATCATTGCTTTCAATGTTGATACAGGCCCGCTTTTTAGCCAGTTTGTATAGTGTGCTTATCCAATGAGATCCTTTTACTAGTGAACTTTTGTTTATGTTAATTTCTAGACAAATAATTCATATTAAAGTCCACCCAGAGTCTCTTTCCTGGATTTCTGACATTTTATTATGAATGTCCTGGATTTGTTTTTCAATTAGGTCATCAACATTACTTCCCAGGCACAATAAATCCATTTTTGCTCTGTGTAAAATTTGACACAAATCAATTTCTTCACCAAAAATTTTTATATACTCTCCAATAAGAGTTACACAGAATTTTCAAATATTATGTTTAGCTAAACTTTTTTCAAGTCTTTCCTTAAAAATAGGTTTATTTTCCAGAACAAAGTCTTCAAACAGAAGATCATCTTATTTGTTGGGATTTCCGTACGTTGCAATATTTTTTTTGAATGCACTGTTTATTTCACAATATTTTGGTTCTACATTCAAAGGAGTTTCATCATATTTACCGCTGGGAGAATTTGAAGTATCCTTGTCATCAAATACAATATTATCTAGTTATTGCTGTTGTTGTTGCTGTTGATGTTGCTGATGATGTTGCTGCTGTTGTTGTTGTTGGTGTTGAGGATACCTGGAACTGTCCATCGACAAGGCAAATTGATTATTCAAAACTGAAGGATAATAGTTGGGCATATTACATTGCTGCTTTTACATTGGTGATGTATATTGATAGGGAATAGGAAGATGATGTGGAATTTGTATGGGTACTGAAAACTGATTGTTCAACCCCGTAGGATAATACGAAGTCCTTGGAAGCTCCTTGAAAGGACACCGGATATAACTGTTGCATATTGTTCCAAGGAATAGGGTTATATAAATGCATTGGAGGCTGTATATCACATGACACTGGCATCTGCACATGTTGTAGTTGAGCATGACTTTTGCAATGCTCCAAATACGACTTTTGGTATTGGTATTCCTTTTGACATATTTCACAAACATAGCTTGAAGAATTCATTTTTATTTATTTATTTAGCAACAATCAAATTTATTTAATTATTTTATTTAATTTATTTAATCCTTTTTTTCAAAAACAAAAATTAACTTTATTTAATTATTTTATTTAATTTATTTAGTTCTTTTTTAAAAACACTATGAACTTGTTTATTAATAAATTTTTTGCTTTCAACAGCTGAGATATCAGAGTATATCGATGAATATCTTCATTATTTCTTCTAATTATATACATCCTATGAGAATCGCGTAGTAGTCATCAAGTCTAATTTTTTATTGATATTACGAGATATGATGAAACTCATATGTATACATAGCAACAGCAAGAACTAGAACATAACATTGTGTAATATTTTATATAATTGATGACTAATGAAATTATGTTATCAAAATGATGACTCATTCGTAAAACATATGCAGCTGAATAAACAAAGCAATAAACAAGATTAAGCAAGATTTTAATATGGACAGACAGACAGACATCAATCCACATGTACAGACTCTTGATGTAAACACAACCTCTAACCAACCCCCACCAACAAACAAACAAAAATTAGGATGATGACTCATTCTCCAACACATTCACCTGAATAAACAAAAACACCAACAAGATTAAGCATATATATTTAACGTAAACAAACATTTCAGACCATCTGTCAGACTAAGCAACACAGCTACAAATCCAAACGATCATGCGATTATTTGATGCAAAAAAAATACCCCCACTTGACATAAAAAAAATATTATAAACAAAAAGAAACGCTTATTGTATGTACGTATATATATGCATACATAATGATTGGAACTTAACACCCCCCCCCCCCCCCCCTTCACCACTTCCATAGCCACATTCTGAAAATATACAAACCCTCCACCAGTCAATGGGTGGACGGACATGCTTAAATAAACAAATAAACACAACTACATTTTAAATGTAAACACAAGCACCACAAAAAATCATCAAGAACAAATAAATAATAATAGCTACACCATAAACCCCGTAGGAACCCAAGTCGACTTTTTTATCTACAAGTTTGGTGACGTTGTCACCAAACTTGTCTACACTCTTTATTTCCACATATAATCTAAAACACTACCCAATCTCTCATTATCACCCCATAAGAACCACATTGTCTATACTAACCCAATACTTTCAAGCTCCAAACTCACCACCCAATGTCTCAATATCACCCCATAAGAGCCACATTGTCTATACTAAGCCAATACTTTCAAGCTCCAAACTCACTACCTAATGTCTCAATATCACCCCATAGAACCACATTGTCTATAGTAAGCCAATACTTTCAAGCTCCAAACTCACTACCAAATGTCTCAATATCACCCCATAATAACCACATTTCTATAGTAAGCCAATACTTTCAAGCTCCAAACTCACTCAATATTTCTATACACATTTTGCCTACAGGGCACTTTCATTTTCTTTTTTTTTTCCTACGCATATTAAATTACACATTTGTTTATTTAACAATTAAAATTTTAAAATTTCAAATTTTAATTACCCAAATTTTAAAATTTTGATTGGGGCCAACAACCCAGTTCTCTACTACTATAATCAATATTTAGGGGGAGGGGGAATTTCCCCCCCGATTTTCGAAAAAAAAATTATGGGACCGATCAGCAAGCAAGCCCTTTCAAACAAGAAAAAAATTTTTGAATTTTGAAAACATAAAAAAGTAAAAAAAAACATACACACGAATTGATAACCTCCTTCTTTTTTTAAGTCGGTTAAAAAATTTTGTTACGTCAGTTAATCGCTTAATTGACTAAAGTTAACTGGTTTAATCGTTAATCGAAAATAACAAAATTTAAATTAGCCGATCAGTTAATCGGGTAGTAATTAACTGGTTAACCAAATGAATACCCTAGTTTCCATACAAAATATTTACTAATTCATTGAATTTTTGTGCAATTGGATTGCTAGTTAAGAAACGATATTACGGATGGCAACTAGCAACTGCAAGCTGTTAATTTCAGTTGCTATTTAGTGCTTCTCTGGAAACCACAAGCTTCAAGTCTCCGGCTGGCAACCCAGCTGAAGTTCAGTTGCTATCCATAATCGACCCGTAAAGTACAGTGTACACAACCCAGTCGCTTTGCGTTAAAAATTTGTATGCAAATCGATAACAGAAAACTTCTGTAGTCGCCCGTCTGTATTCTGTAAAATTTACTTAATACTTACATAATATTAAAGTTTTTCCTAGACGATTAATTATCACTCCAATTAAAGCAAACGAAGTAACATATAGTACTTCCATTAAAAACGAATACATATATGTTGTGGTTTCCAATTTATCCGGACAGTCCATGATCTATCAAAGAAGCTGGTATTAATTAAAAGTTATAATGCAATCTCTGAACTTACTCCTTCCGTTTGATTTCCTTGTTTAGCATAAACAATTTGACATAATTTTTCATTGCTATCCGGACTATTTCTCATAAACTCTCCCATTGCATTAATGATGTAGGGAAACCACATGTACAGACCATTTGTTATAACATATAACCAAAACTGTGTGGTACATACAATCAGAGTACTACGCATATACTTGCGACGAAACAGTGGCACTGTTTGATTCCACATTGTCAATAACAGTTTAAGGAAAAAGTTTATGTTTTTATTTTTTATAGTTGAAACCTCGTTGCAGTCTTCTTCAAGTAGTATGTGAGATATCTGACAAAAACAAACAATAACATTTTAACAGCAGCATTTTGCATACAGTCTTTTAAAATTTTTAACCTCCAGTTTCTCTTTACCGCCATTCATTTTATACATCTTTTGTAAAACCTCAATTGCTTCGTATTCTTTCAGGATGGAGAGTAAAAATTTTGGACTCTCAGGAAGAAAATACAAAGAAATCCCTGCTATGAAGCCGGGAACACCGCAAAAGACTGTAAATAGCCGCCAGGGTTTATATGTGATACCCAAAAACGGCAATGTAAGACGCCAATCTTGATTAATAACCGCAAAGGACATTACTGGCATTAACATGGCACCCAAACCGAATATAAAAGCTGATATCATTATGGCTCTCGAACGAGTACGATCAATGTGGAACTCTCCTAAATATGCGTAGACTGTTGCAGAGGCGCCCGAAACACTGAAATATTATTTGCGATATTATTAAAAAATTTAAATTATATTTGGGTTTTTTTCGGCTCTAGATCACAACAATGTGTTTAAATAAAACTTCGTTCTTTTGTTTTATTAAATACATTTATATGTATATTTATTCGATATTTCGAACACCTTCGGTGCTCTTCTTCAGGAACTACGAATTTTACAAAACATACAAAACTTAAAAACGAACAAATTATTTAAAAATATCTTGATTAAAAACATTATTTAAGGAAATATCAAAATTTTTATAATAATAATTAGAATGAAAAATTAAAAACTATATTTTTTAGAAACTTAAAATAAAAATATTTATAATTAATTAGTTATGCCTTACTTTTGAGTAAGGCCGTCTATCCGTTCTAAGTGGGAGTTATAAGCTTACTGAACATTTTTTTTCTTTTGTTTGTATTTCGATATAATATGTCTGTATGTATGCGCGCAATTTTCGGTGTCTGATTTATTGTTCATTCGTATGTTCGCGGGTGTATTTATTATATGTAACATCTCTAAATTAAATCTCTTCATAATTATTTTCTTGTTGTCATACTGTTACATCATTTAAATTTAGAGTGTGTCCATCCATTGCACAGTGGGCTGCTAGCGCAGTTTTTTGTTCGGTTTCTCCGTTCCGAGTTTTATGGTCCGATTTGTGTGCAGCCAATCTCGTTCGTAGCTTTGATTTCGTTGTTCCAATATAAACTATGTCTCCAATCACCGGTGATGCTGGTAAGCCCATAGGCATTCCTTTCAATTGTTCATAGATTTTATCGTTGTATTTAAAGTATCTGTTTTCTTTTACACAAAATTTTAATATATCGAAAAACAAGTCTTGTGGTATCTTGCTGAAAGTAGGTATTTCTCCCCATCTTTTCTTTTTATTATGCATATAGCGATGGTTTTATTATATACATTAGTCATAGTAGTACACATTAATTCCTACTTGCGGACGTCTACATACATATATCGATTCAGAAGATGCAGTCTTGTGATAGCCAGGAGGAAAGGCTGACAAACATACATAATTCTGCAAAAAAACAACTTCAGTGCAAAGTTCTCATGGAACAGATTACAAAACGGACGACATTTTGTTTTATATCAAATGGTATGTTTGTCTACAAATAGGGAGTCCGGACGCAGTTTTATATACTTTCAAATGTAGAGTGTTGTGTTTTTCTTCCGACGGGGGTTTTTTTTTATTTGGACCGATTTTCCCTCATCCCACGTCAAATTTGGTTTGAAAACAAATGTACTTTCAAATAAAATATTTTCAAAATCAGTCGAGAAATGGGGGAGTTACGCGATAGTTAATATATTGGGCTACCACTTTGTCCACCCAATTTTCACAAACTGCAATTATACCATTTCAAACATAATTCTGCAAAAAAACCGACTTCAATGCAAAGATCTTATGGAACAGATTATAAAACGGACGCAATTTAGCGTTATATAAAATATTGCAAATTTCTCCACGGATTTTGGAAAAAAAACTTGTGAGACCAAACTGCAAGGAAAATCTTTCAAACCAAAATAGAATTTTGAAATCAGTTGACAAATGACAGGGCTATGCGTCGGGGGAGCACATTTCCCCACAGGTTTTGGGAAAAATATTACAGAATAAAACTTCAAGGAAACCCTTTAAAAATTTTTTTGTTTAAGTCCGATTTTCGAGAAAAAAAATGATGGGAAAAAACTTCAGGCTTTTAAAAAGCAAAAAGAATTGTGAAAATTGGTTCATAAATGACAGAGTTAAGCCCGGGGAGTTGGTGGCACATTTACTCACCGATTTCCGAAAAAAAAATTATGAGAATAAGCCGCAAGCAAACCATTTCAAACCAAAAAATAATTTTAAAAATTGGTTGACAATTGACAGAGTAATGCGTTGGGGAACAAATTCTTAGTGAAAATATTATGGGACCAAACTGCAAGCAAAACCTTTCAAGCAAAAAAATAATTTTGAAAATCGGTTCACAAATAATAGAGTTAAAGAATGGGGGGGGGCGTAGTTCCTCCACCGATTTTGGAAAAAATTATTAAACCTAACTGCAAGCAAACCTCTTCAAAATAAGCAGAACAATTTTAAAATCGGTTGAAAAATGGCACAGTTGTGCGTGGCAGACCAAATTCCCCCATCCCCATTATGGGTGCAAACTGCAAGCAAAACCTTTAAAAAAAAGAAATTTGAAAATCGGAATTTTGAAAATAGTGTTAAGGAATGGTGAGGAGAGGGGTGGGTTACTTCCCCACCGTTTTTGGAAAAAATTATGGAACATAACTACAAGCAAACTCCTTCAAAATAAAAAAGAGATTAAAATCGGTTGAGTAATGACAGAGTTATGCGTTGGGGACCGAATTCCTTCCGCCTCCGCCACACCCCACTCATTGTCGGAAAAAAGACTTATGGGACCGAACTGCAAGCAAAACATTTCAAACAAAAAAAGACAATTTTAAAATCGGTGCAAAAATTACAGAGCTAAGCATTGGGGAGGGAGAGGGTGTTTGGGGGTCAAATATACCCAACGATTTTTGGAAACAAATTATTGTACCTTACTGCAAGCAAATCTTTTTAAAATATAAATTATTTTGAAAATCGGTCCAAAATCCGGGCAACAAATATGGTCTATAATAATTACGGGCCAAATATCTATCTGTGTACCGAATGTCATTTAAATCGGTTCAGGCGTGATGCCGTAACAAATGACAGAATTATGTGTATGGAGATGTTTTGACCTATTTTGTCCCCTCACAGTCCAAAATCCGGGAAATAAATATAGGCTATATTAATTGTGGGCCAAATATCTATCTGTGTATTAAATTTCATATAAATTGGTTCAGCCGTTGCGTAATGCCGTAAAAAATGTGCTGTTCAGAAATGACAGATTTAAGCATTCGTGCAGGGGGGGGGGGGGGGGTGTAATATCCCCATCGATTTAGAAAAAAAAATTATAGGACCTAAAGGAAAGCAAGCCCTTTCAAACCAATAAAAAATTTTCAAAATCGGTTGACAATTGACAGAGTTATGCGTAGGGGGAGGTTTTGATCAATTTTATACTCTCCCGGTCCAATATTCGGGAAACAGATGCAGTCTATATTAATTGTGGGCCAAATATCTATCTGTGTACCTAATTTCATTTAAATCGGTTTAGCCGTTTAGGCGTGATGCCGTAACAAATGACAAATGCCAGAGTTATGTGTAGGGGGATGTTTTGACCTATTTATCCCCTCCCGGTCCAAAATCCGGAAACATGTATGGCCTATATTAATTGTGGGCCACATATTTATCTGTGTTCCAAATTTCATTTAAATCGGTTCAGCCGTTTAGGCGTGATGCCGTAACAAAAATCTGCAAACAAACAAGTTGTTACAAGTTTTGTTCTTGCTATTTATTGAATTTCTTTTTCTTCATTGCTTTGTATAAAATCTTCCCCGTCGGTAGTTCATTTAAAAATTGGAAATTGTTGTTGTGTTATTTGTAGCGCAAATTTTGTGCCTAATTATAGTAGTTTTTGTACATTTGTTGGAAACTCTATGCTCATTTTGTTTACAAACCAATATCTGTTGTATTTGATGTATGTTTTATTCTCATAGATATTCTTCAATTCGAAAAACTTTTTTATTTGTTTATTTGTACTTGCTTTCTTCACGCTTTCATTAATTATATTTTCGATACCGAATAAAAGTTTGTAAACTTTCTCTAAAACATTCAGTTGTATGCATGTAATGTTTTTTTCCAAAAGGGGTTTTGTTGATTTTTATCTCTTCGTGTTTTAGTTTATTATCAGTTTATGTATCTTTATATGAAAATAACCAATATATTTTCAAAAAGATTTTTAATATTCATTGTTAGTTTTTACTAAAATTAAATACTTGCTTAATATTTTTTGTTGTATTTATGATGAACTTTGGTATAAATCCATATTTTCTGCACTTTATTAGAAAAGTCAACATTGTTTTTAGTTTTGCTTTTAATTTGTTTGCTTTTGTGTAATTTGGAATATATTTATTAGTGTTGTTATTGTAGCTTTCTTGTCGATTTTTGTACAGCTTCATGATGCTGCTTTTCCGGCGTGCCTTCCGTAAGTTAAACAAGTATTTCTTATTTTCTTCGACCTTAGGTTGTTAAATTATATTTGCGTTTTTTCGGCTCTAGGTCACAACAATGTGTTTAAATAAAACTTCGTTCTTTTGTTTTATTAAATACACTGTGCGACAAAAGGTAGGGGTCAGTGATCGGGAAGGGTTCGAACTACCGGGGAAAGTTATATCAGAAAAAAAGAAGTTATACGTGTCCCGGCGTTTCGCTGGGTCACGTCTAGGAATCGAGATATATCGATTTGAAGTTAGTAACTATCATATAGGGGAAATTGTCACCTTTGGTGGTCTTTTTTTTGACATAACTCGAGAACTACTCGTCCGATTTTGCTGAAACAAATTTAAATTCCTTTAATCTGTTCATACAACGTTTCGCTACATAAGCAACAGTTTCGCAGTTATAAATAAATGTATGAAGAAAAAAACTATTTTTTGCCTAAAAAATTTAATTATTTTATTTTTAATTCATAAAAAATCCAAAACGGTAAAAAAGGTGTCTAGTCCTATTACTTTCACGTAAAGTCACATAACCTATGAACATAATGAGACATAAATCATGAAAATCGATTACCGCGTTTCGCTTTTATGTACAAGTAAGTGAAGGTATGAATTTCAAAAATTTGCTCGAGATATGCTCAAAATTCCTTGGAAAAAAAAGTAATAAACAAAAGGTTATTTGATTTTTATGGTAGCGGTAAAAAACTAGAAAATGGTCATAAATGTGCGTGGACAATTAAAAGGAAAGTGCACTTTTTTAATTATTTGGGTTTTTTCCGTTGGCTACCTTAATGATTTTTTTACACAAATTGCACCCACATTTATGAGTGGTCATGTTTTAGAACGTTTCGAAAAATTTAAAACGCACACGAATCAGGTATATAGCCACCCTTTAAGAGATGCGCGAATTCATAAGTACCTCTCAGTAAAATATTGAAACTTACGTAGTATTTATAGGTATTCACTGATCGATTTTTGTCATTCAACAAGTGTCTCCGAACGCGTAAAGTACGGTTTTTTTAAATTGACGAAAAAGTAATAAAAGTATAAAACCGAAATGAGTGGAAAGTGTCCAGAAAATATAAATTTATTTTGTTACGTTTGTGGCAATAGAGCTTTTTCAACATATGCTGCATTACTCACTGAGCAAGTGGAGCGCGCCTTTAAACTTTATTTTGATTGCGAAATAATTCGCGGCGTTTCGTGGGTCCCAGACAAAATTTGTAAAACGTGCTAAAATGGTCTTAACATGTGGATCCAAGGGAAACGCAGTTCACTTCGTTTTGGTGTACCAATGATTTGGACTGAGCCAGGAGAGCACAATTCCGATAGCTGTTACGCTTGCGCAAACAAAATATGTGGAGTAAATCGTAAAGGCCTTAAACGAAGAGTTTACATATCTGTTAAAAGTGCACCTATAAACCAACACCAGAAGCCGGCCCATCGAACAAAATAATTCCAATATCACAAGCAAGAATGGACAAGATTGTTGCAGAATTAAACCTTTCTCAACGTGAAGCAGAAAAACTTGCCCAGCTTTTGAAAGAAGGCAACAATTTGGAGCCTAATGTCAAAGTCACCGGATATCGAACACGACAATTGCTATCCCAACGGTACTACACACTCAACGAAGGGAACACATTTGTTTACTGCCACGATATAAAGGGACTAATGGAGGCGATGGCCATTAATTATGTCGCAGCTGATTGGCGAATGTTCATCGATTCTTCGAAATCAAGCCTGAAAGTCGTTTTGCTACATAAATATAATAAAAACCCAAGCATTCCCATTGGCTACAGCACAGACATGAGCGAAACATACGATTCCATGAAAATAATTTTGGATCAAGTTTGCTACACTGATCACATGTGGCGGATCAGTTGTGATCTGAAAGTCGTGGCGATGCTAAGAGGTCTCCAAGGAGGCTATACGAAAAACATGTGTTTCTTGTGTCTTTGGGATATCCGATTTAAAGGAAACCAATACGAAACGCATGACTGGATTGCTCGAGATCCAACGGAGAAAGGACTCAACTGCGTAAATGATCCACTGGTGCCAATGGAGAACGTCCTCATGCCCCCTCTCCATATCAAACTGGAAATCGTAAAAATTTTCATCAAGGCCATTGTGAAGCAACCGAAAATTCTTGATTATTTGAAAAATATTTTCCCACGAATCAGCGAAGCAAAATTGAAGGAAGGTGTTCTGAATGGGCCGGATATACGAAAGCTCATGAAATCAAACGAGTTTAAGGGTGCTTTAGATGGTAATGATTACTTTGCGTGGAGGGCAGTGAAGAAAGTCATACGATAGTTTTTGGGAAGTACGCGAACACACAATTACCCCGCTCTTGTGACCAAGATGTTGCACTTCCAGAATATTGGAGTGAATATTTCCCTCAAAATTCACTTCTTGCATCACCATCTCGAATACTTCAGCAAGCAGCTAGCCTCAGAGTCGGATGAACATGGCGAGCGCTTCCATCAAGTGGCAATGCCAATGGAAACGCGACATAAAGGCAAAAGGCTCGATTCGCTGGTGGCTGAAATTTGTTGGTGGTCGCAAAAGACGTACGATCCCGACAATGAAGATGAAGAAGAAGAATATACAATGGGAGTTTCCTCCGAGGGTAAGTCACAAAAATGAAGTTAACTGCCTGATTAAAAACAATTGGTTTTTTCCAGATGAAGACAGATCCTCATCCGATACAGACTCTGAACAAGTGGGCGAACCACCACGCAAGAAAGTAAAGGGCGCAAACAAACGAAAATAAGTTTTGCGTTCATCGATTTTTATAACCTATGTATCTATGTATGTAATAACCTAATAATTACCTGTAATAATTTTTAATTTTATGTGTTAATAATTATAATAAATATTATCCAAATTCATTGAAACATGAAATCAATATTCTTGTCAAAATGAGATACCTTCACTTAATTGTGAATAAAAGCGAAACGCGTCCATCGATTTTCATGATCTATGTCTCATTTTGTTTAAAGGTTATGTGACTTTACGTGAAAGTAATAGGACTTGACACTTTTTTTTACCGTTTTGGATTTTTTATGAATTAAAAATAAAAAAATTCAATTTTTTAGGCAATAATAGTTTTTTTCTTTATACATTTATTTATAACTGCGAAACTGTTGCTTATGTAGCGAAACGTTGTACGAAGATTGAAGGAATTGTAATTCCTAATTTTTTTTAATTTGTTTCAGCTAAATCGGATTAGTGGTTCTCGAGTTATGTCAAAAAAAAGGCCACCAAAGGCGTCAATTTCCCCTATATGATAGTTACTAACTTCAAATCGATATATCTCGATTCCTAGACGTGAAACAGCGAAACGCCGGGACACGTATAACTTCTTTTTTACCGGTATAACATTTCCCGTTGGTTTCATCCCATTCCGATTTTGACTGTCGCATAGTGATATTGGTAAACATTTATATGTATGTATATTTATTCGATATTTCAAACACCTTCGGTGCTCTTCTTCAGGAACTAGAAATTTTAACAGAACATAAAAACAAACAAATTATTTAATAAAATAATTCCGGCAAAAAAATTGACTTCAGACATACTTTCATATAAACAATTTTGAAAATCGGTATGCAAATGGAGGAATTGTGCTCTAATAAATATTTTGGGTAGAGGCGTGGAAGACTTGCCCCAACGATTTTCGTAGACAAATTATGCGACCAAACTCTAAGCAAACCATTCCAAACAAAAAAAGAATTTTGGAAGTAGGCCCATAAATGGAGGAGCTATGCGATAATTATGGGGGAAGGGAGAAACATTAGTGCACTAAATTGCAAGGGGGTCTACAGCAAATTGTCCAACTGATTTAAAAAAAAAACTATGGAACAAAACTGTAGTCAAACTGTTTTTCAAACAAAAAGACAATTTTGAAAATCGGTTCACAAATGACAAAGCTATATAAAATAATTGGGGGGCCAAACTACTAGCGAACCCTTGCAAACAATACAAGAATTTTCAAAATAGGTTCAAAAATGACATTGTTATACTTTGGGGGGAGGGGTTGAGCAAATTTTCCCCTCCCATTTTCGAAAAGGTTTATTTAGCCAAACTGCTAGCTAACCCTTTCAAACAAAAAAGAATTTTGAAAATCGGTGAAATATAACAGAGTTATTGATTGAAGGGAGAAAATTTCCCCTCCGATTTTCGAGAAAAAAAATTTTATGACCAATTTTTGCCAAACTCTTTCAAACAAAACAAGAATTTTGAAAATCGGTTCACAAATGACATAGTTATGGATTGCGTGGGTGGAGGGGGGAGCAAATTTTCCCCTCCCGGTTTCAAGAAGAATTATTGGGCCAAACTGCTGACAAACCCTTTCAAACAAAAATTAATTTTGAAAATCGGTTCACAAACGACAGAGTTATGAAGGGGGTGGGAGCAAGTTTCCCCCTCCGATTTTCGACAAAAAATATTGGGACCAATTTTTGTCAAACCCTTGCAAATAAAACAAGAATTTTGAAAATCGGCTCACAAATGACAAAAAATTCTTAGTCCAATTTTTGTCAAACCCTTTCATATAAAACAAGAATTTTGAAAATCGGTTCACAAATGACAGAGTTATGCATGGGGGCAGCAAATTTCCCCCTCCGATTTCCGAAAAAAATATGGGACCAAACTGCTAGCAAACCCCTTCCAACAAAGAGAGAATTTTAAAAATCGGTTCACAAATGACAGAGTTGTGCGTGTACAAACATAAAAAAAGTAAAAAAGTGAAGTCGGTTAAAAAATTATTTAAAAATATCTTGATTAAAAACATTATTTAAGGAAATATCATAATTTTTATAATAAAAATTAGAATGAAAAAGTAAAAACGATTTTTTTTATTATCTTAAGATAAAAATATTTATAATTAATAAGTTATGCCTTACTTATAAGCTCACTGAACATTTTTTTCTTTTGTTTGTATTTCGATTTTATATGTCTGTATATCGTCCCCTTAATAGTGTATAATTTTTTTTGCCATTTCGAGATAATGGAGTTTAAAGTTTTTGTGTTATTAGACATATGGGAAAACAGTAATATTTCAGAAAATAATCGAAGTTTTTAAGTTGTGGTCATTTAAATATGTGGTGGAATAATCAGGATACTGATATTTCATTAATTTACAGGTGCTTTAATTGCAAATAAATGGGATTCAAAGTACCATGATGTCAGGCTATTTTATTTGTTTTATAATATGTATGAAAATCATTATACACTATTTTATTTGAATCTTTTATCCAAAGACTTTTAATTTGTCGGACAAATGTTCATGCAGTAAAACAAAGTATTCGTGCTTAACAAACCATTTTATTCATAATTCACAGTCATTTTTGGTATTTCAATGACACGTTGTTAATTGTTTTGCAATACAATTTTACACAGTTTTAATTAATTAAAAACTACACGAATAAAAGGCAATATTCATCAATATTCATCTACGGAAATATCCTCCTCCACATCAGGCTCATCCAAGCAATTTTTATTTCCCCCGGGTTGAAGATTAAGATAAAAAGAATGAAATTCTTTGGGAATGACATTTTTGGTACACAGCCCCTTAAGATCATTGTACTTTAAGGAAGATGTGGCAAGCTGTTGCTTAAATTTAGGGCACAAATCACAGTTATAAGTGGTTGATTTCTTCCTCTTTCCTTCCATTATGTCAATTGTTTGCCACTCGGAGAAATTTTGTATGATATATAAAATAGTGTATAAGTGTCATACGTATTGACTCCAAATAATATTTTGTTAAAAAAATAGTGTATATCAATATGCATCATTTTTCGATTTTATTTTGTTATGAAATAATAAAAATAGTGAATAATAAAAATAGTGTATGCTTTTTATACACTATTTTTCTTTGAAATGATATTCAGAGTAACAACTAACTAACTAACTAAGTAGTAACCATACCTGCACTTACACAATTAATGAAAAATTTCAAACACGCAATTACACGCTAATATTTCAATTGATCTTTTGACCCACTTCGTGGAAGCAGAATTTCACCAAATTTACCACATTTAGAATCAGTTATGTAGATTCTTATTATGCAATAAAAAAATAATGGTGTACATGCGTATACACTATTGTTTTACTGAGGGGACGATATATGCGCGCAATTTTCGGTGTCTGATTTATAGTTCATTCGTATGTTCTCGGGTGTATTTGTTATATGTAACATCTCTAAAAAAATCTCTTCTTATAATTATTTTCTTGTTTTAATACTGTTACATCATTTAAATTTGAAGTCTGTCCTTTCATTGCACAGTGGGCTGCTAGGGCAGTTTTTTGTTCGGTTTCTCCTCTCCCAGTTTTATGGTCCAATTTCTGTGCAGCCAATCTCGTTCGTAGCTTTGATTTCGTTGTTCCAATATATGCTTTCTTACAATATATGCTTATTAGACACCGAAAATTGCGCCCATATATACAGACATTTTATATCGAAATATAAACAAAAGAAAAAAATGTTTAGTAAGCTTATAACTCCCACATAGAACGGATAGACGGCTTTACTCAAAAGTAAGGCATAACTAATTAATTAGAAATATTTTTATCTTAAAAAATCGTTTTTTAATTTTTTTAATTTTTCATTCTAATTTTATTATACAAATTGTGATATTTCCTTAAATAATATTTTTAATCAAGATATTTTTAAATAATTTTTTAAATAATTTTATGTTTTGTAAAAATTTCTAGTTCCTGAAGAACAGCACCGAAGGTGTTCGAAATATGCATATAAATGTTTACCAATATTTAATAAAATAAAAGAACGAAGTTTTATTTAAACACCCAAATATAATTTAACAGCCTAAGATCGAAGAAAATAAGAAATACTTATTAAAAAATTTTTTTAATAAAATTAATTTTTTAATTCAGCCTTATTAAGATGTGGCAACGCTCGCTATGTATATGTTTTACATTGGAGTCGTTTAAGTTCGACTACGACAACCGTAATAAAGGCTATTGTAATTTTTTACTACATATTAATAAGGACATTCATTGTATTAATTTAGTTTTTTTATTATACTTTTTTATTTCTAAAAATCACAAAATGATGCTAGCAGTTTTCGAAGCAGGTAACGAACGGAAGCCCTATGCACACCTTTTTATAATTTTATTGATTACACCCACTTACAGGGAAGCACGGTGTGTCATCAAATAGGAATACAAGGTAGTTTCACTGTCTCTTTATTCTGATATGTATGTATATATATATATATATATATATATATATATATATATATATATATATATATATATATATATATATATATATATATATATATATATATATATATATATATATATATATATATATATATATATACATATCAGAATAAAGAGACAGTGAAACTACCTTGTATTCCTATTTGATGACACACCGTGCTTCCCTGTAAGTGGGTGTAATCAATAAAATATATATATATATATATATATATATATATATATATATATATATATATATATATATATATATATATATATATATATATATATATATATATATATATATATATATATATATATATATATATATATATATATATATATATATATATATATATATATACATATCAGAATATATATATATATATAATCTATTATATATAAATAATCTAAGTAAGATAGAAAAAAATTTTCAAAAGCATCATTATAAGATGTAAAAATGGGTGGAAAGGTCTTTGGTACTTTTTTGAAATTTGTACATTTAGGGGCCGAAAAAGGGTAAGATTAGAATATTGGTACTTCTTTGTTAACCGTTTATCTCCTAAACTAATGCAGATAGACATTAAATTTGAAATGCATTTTTTTCTGCTTCGAAGCCCTCAAACACATTTTGGTATTTTTTGGAAATTCGAATACATAAAGGATAAAATTGGTAGCTCTTTTTGGTACATTTTTCTATACAACTCTTTTTTATGCACATTGATATACATACCGATTGCATATGATTATATATGTTCATTAAGAAAGGATTTTTGAAAATTTAAATTCTAAGGGGATTAAAAGGGGCACAAACGGGTGAAATTAATAATCTTATATCTCCGAATCTAAGAAATATAGACATAAAATTTCAAAAGCATTATTATAAGATAGAAAAATGAGCGGACAGGTCCTTAGTACTTTTTTCAATTTTGTACATTTAGGGGCCGAAAAAGTGTAAAAAATATAATTTTGGTACTTTTTGTTAAGCCGTTTATCTCCTAATATAACAAAGAGAGAAATAAAATTTTAAATGTTTTCTTCTCTCCTTTAGAAGCCCTCAAATGCACTTGGTAATGTTTTGATGTTTGGATATATAAAGCTCTTTTTGGTACTTTTTTTTCTTGCACAGCTGTTTGTAATGTACTTTGCATGTTTATTTTGAATAGAAAAAAATTTTGTATGTAGGTGTCTTTTTCAATGGACGGATCCACTAAGAAGGGATTTTAAGAAATTCAAAAGCTAAGAGGCAAAAAGGTGTAAAACGAGTAAATTCGGTAACCTTTTATCTTCGGATCTAATTATCAAAAATTCTGCCATTTCAATTTAAACGTTTGCAGTTTCCAGTAAAACTGGCATTCGCTATAACAATAAACAAATCGCAGGGTCAGACACTAAATATGGCAGGTCTAAACTTGAAATACCATGCTTTTCTCATGGCCAATTATATGTACCCCGCTCACGTGTCCCAAGTGCTAAAATTTTTTTCATTTTTACACCAAATGGAAGAACACCGAATATTGTGTATAGAAATGTCTTATCACCTCTACAGTAGTTATATTTGAATAATTGAATAACAATATTTTTAAGAATATATATTAATACATACATTTATTGGTTACGCTTTTATAATACGAAATAGAAGTTATACTTCAAACATTAGGTTTGAAAATAGAGACTATTTATTTATTTTATTGATAAGAATAAAAACGATATTTTACTATTGCTATTTAAGTAGAGACGCCTAGCCAATTTTATATCATTAAAGGTCGTATTAAAAACTTAATTCATATATTTTTCTTTAATATCTGAAGACTGTAGGTATCTCCACAACTCTCCACCGCAACATATTAACCCGTGCATCGCCAGGTCAAAAAAGCTAGTTCTCAAATAAAGGCTATATTGTAAGTACTGTGCTAGATTTTTGAAAAACAACCAAAGAAACGTTTTGAAAATTTGTTATAAGAAACTAAAATAACAGTAACTATAAATAATATCTTAGCTTTGTTATTTTACAAGTTCAAAAGCAAATTAAAATACATACGTAACTTTTTTAGTGGACTACAAATTAAGGCTTTAATTGTAAGTAAACCGTAAAAACTGTGTATATTATGCAATTTTTAGTTTTCTTTTTTTATTAAAATATTTTTTATCGCTTTTTAGCGAATTTTCAAAAGGGAACATGAGTAGATCTTCCAAACGCGTTGCCCGTATGAGACGTCGACGTTTAAATGAGACTAGTGAAAAAAATTTAAAGCGTCTATATAAAAATAGGACTAATAGACTAATGACCAACGCGATAAGAGACTTTCCCAAATGCGATCGTATAGTCGAAGGATTTTGAATAATGAAAACATCGAGGGGCGGACCTACCGCCTGAAGTTGGTGAATGATCGTTTATCTAATGAGACGGAGGAGCTATGCGAACAACGTCTCGGCTTAATCCACACTCGCTTATCTAATGAGACGGAGGAGAAACGAGTCCACCGCCTCGGCTTGATCAAGAATCGTATATCCAATGATACGGAGAAGCAAAGAGCCAACCGCCTCGGCTTTATTGATTACCGACCGTCTCGGTTTGATCAACGATCGTTTATCTAATGAGATGGAGGAGCGACGAGCCCACCGCATCGGCTTGATCAACAATCGCTTAATTATTGAGACGGAAGAACAACGAGCCCACCGCCTCGGTTTGATCAACGATCGCTTAGCTAATGAGACGGAGGAGCAGCAAGGTCACCGCCTCGGCTTGATCAGCGCTCGCTTATCAAACGAAACAGTTGAAGCTCGTATAGTCCGACTAAGTGCAATGAGACAGTCCATCCATGTTCGTAGGGAAATCCTAATTGAACAAGCTTTTGAAACGTCTATTAATGTTAACGACGATGTTTCTTCCGATATTTGTAAATAAACTATTTATCCACAACAGGGCCTAAATTTACACAAAAATTTATATAGCTCACTGTTACCCGAAGAACTAATTGCTTTAGGTACAATAATTACGTTCTCCCGCTGCAATGTAAATATTAGAAAGAGAAAAATACCAGCAACTGCATATTGGAATAAAATGATGCCCGCAGAAATACCGCCTGAACTATCCAGTTTGACGAGCGTTGAAGAACGGTTCTTATGTCGAATTGTACCATTTTTAAAGATCATTAAACTTAAGAACCGTTTAAGTCGAAGTTGGTGCAAACGCCAGGTTATTTTATTTGCAAAGGATGTTGTGGAAATGGCTGAGCAATTGCCACTAACTCCACACCAAGCTGGTTTAGTTTTGGTTGTGGAAAGTCTCGAGAACCTTTCATGTTCTAAGGAACTTGTCGTGGATATGCAACGATTAAATCAAGCATTAACGTGGCTGATTTCGAATAACCATCTTTACAGACATGTTCAAATGTTTTTTGAAACTACGTAAAACATTATTCCGTTAGTCCAAATAGTAGTTATGAAATGTGCCAGAGCCATTAAAATTGTCAAATTTGGGTAATTAAAATCTAAATTTTGTAATTTATGGGCTAAAATTTAGATTTTATGTTAATTACTGTCAATGGTATGAAGTGACGAGGGTTATGGATGGTTTGTACATAGATAAGGATACTTTGATGTCGGTGCGTCGATGTGTTTTTGTTTTTAATTTTATGGTTTGATATCCGCCCGTCTATGTGCATAGTTATGTATGTAGGCACGCAGGTGCGCTTGTTTGTACGTAGTATGTTTGTTCGTTTGTTAAGCGGTTGCAGTAGCTGTATGATTTTAGATTTTGTGTGCGTGTGTGGATAGAGAAAATGTTGCTTTAGTTTTTTTTGTATTATTCTTTTGTTTGTACGTAGTATGGTTTTTCGTTTGTGAAACGGTTGCAGAAGGGTATTTGAGAAAGAAATTATGTATGCTTGTGAGGGAATCTAAGAATGTTTTTGTTGTTGGTTTTATTTAGTTTGATTTTTCTATTTCCTATGTTTAAAGAGTTTGAAGAGATTAATAAAATATGTAATTTATGAGCAATGAACTTATTTGAATGTTGGACAAATTGAAGTGTAACATAACGGTTGCAGAAGGGTATTTGAGAAAGACATTATGTATGCTTGTGAGGGAATCTAAGAATGTTTTTGTTGTTGGTTTTATTTAGTTTGATTTTTCTATTTCCTATGTTTAAAGAGTTTGAAGAGATGAATAAAATATGTAATTTATGAGCAATGAACTTATTTGAAGGTTGGACAAATTGAAGTGTAACATATTTAGGATTGTCAAAGGGAATTAGAGATGCGTGCTCATGGGAGCTAACGTTATGCTCGTGCGTGTGTATGAAGTTTGTGATATTGAGGATTGTCAAAGATTGGTTGTTATTTTCACTGCTTGCTGACATTTGTCTCTGTCTCTGTCTATTGACTCTTAAAGACTTGATCGTAATTCGTATAAATTGAGAAGTTTATGCTAGACGAAGAGGGGGATGCGGCCTTAAATTTAAGATTTTGATTTGATTAATTTTTTAAACATAAATTCAAATTTATTTTACTAAAAACGTAAAAAATGTGTGAATAGATTTTTTTGTTTTTTTTTCATTGTCGTTTTTTCACATTTGCCTCTGTCTCGTGTACATACCATATACATATAAAAAAATTATTGAACAAAATTTTGTATATTTTAAATCAACATATTTTATTTAAAAAAATATCGTAAATATATGTTGTAGCAATATAAGTATAGAAAATTAAAATTAAATTTTTTACTTATTTTCCTGATAAAGTAAATATGCATTTCTTAAGGCACAAACTCCATAATTGTGATAGCTGCAGTAAAAATGTTCCGGATATTTAAGTTGTATTTGCTTAAAGTTGATGCAGCCAATATCCTCGATGTTGAAAACTCTAAGTTGAAGTAGTTTCTCAAACCATTTCTTCTTTTCCACACCCTTACCATAGATTGAAGAATACTTTAAATTGGATTTTAAAAATTTAACAACACTCTTAAACGTTATTGATCCGTCATTCCAATTTAGATGATGAAAGTTTCTTGTTAACCAATTTGCTTCTTTTTGTTTTGCTATTGATAATCTTTTGAAGTTAAACGGTGGGTTGATAATAAAATTTATGTGCTCCTTATTGTTAAAAATAATTGCTATCTCTTTTGCAATGAAGATGTTTGAATTAGATTTAAATCCTTGCATATCGATGAAAACTTTATCCCCCAACATCTTATTTTTTATTTACATGATTTTACGAACTTGACCTTTTAAGGGTATGTATTCTATTAAGCGATCGTGGATGAGAATGCAAAAAGCTGATGTATCGCTAGGATTGTTGGAATCCGTTTCAATTTAAATTTTTATATCAACAGGACCGTTAGAGAGAGATTCGTTTTGGTGACTGACATCTACTACCACTATCGGCACACTATTTTTAAACTCTTGAGTAGTTAGAAGCGGTTGTGATTCTCTCATGTAGTAGCTTTGTTGAAATCGTAGATACATATTATATAGAATTGCATAACGATCATTTTTAAATTTTATATTTAGATCATCATATGGATACGATTCGGAATTTAAATGTACTTTTAAGTTGTTTAGATTACAGTGAACAAACTTATTTTCTTGTTGAAAAGCAATCAATACAAAACGAGGTCGTTCTCTATTTGCAGCCAATTTAACATTCCATATGTGGCTAGTTACTGTATTTAGTTGTGGATTAATATGACAATCCCAACTGCGAAATGCCAACGGTATAGAAGCACCATTGTTAATAATTTTAATCATATTCAATTTGTTCAGATCAGATAATTGTACATGTGGAATTCTCCATGAGATGTTTGAGATACTAATTTTTGGTTTGTCAGTAGCAACAGTTGAGTATACGAGTTTTTCATCGTTCTTATTACGTAAGAGAATCAATTCATGTTTACCGCTGAGTATAATTTTATTATAGTCTTCAGCAAAACCTAAAAATAGTTTCAGTGGTACATAGAAATTAAAGTGTCCGTTTAAAATATCCAAATCATCTAGTTTGTTCCATCCAGCATTATACATGGCAACACTTTCCGTTGGTGATAAAGAAAGGAAATTCTTTAAGGTGTTTGAAATGCCTAAATGTCTTGTATGATCAATTTCTATTCCATTAAGTTCATATCGAATTTCGTCAAAGAGATGTGCCACAAAGTTATTTTTTAATTTAAGATTTAAAAAAGATGATATTTTGCTGTTATTATCATCTACAACACTACCCTCAACATATATATAGCTTTCACTGGGTAGCACATACAAGTCTTGATTTTGTATTGAAATTCGAATCTCATCATTATTATTGAAGGATTGTAGGTACGGTGTATATGTGTGGTAGTCCTTTTTAATTATACTCTCGTCTGATAGAGGTTTTTCTAGAACATCTAGTATGGAACTCATTTCTTTACCAACTTTAAATTGAGAGACTTCAAAAATTTTTTATTTGCTTGTGTCAGATGTTGTTTTTGTGAAGATGTCTTTAATTTTGGTTTGGTTTGCAATAGTGTTTTATAAGTGTATCCAATTTTATCCTTCGATTGCTTGGCGTTGTATATTATCATTATTTGTTAGTTCTCAAATGTATTCTTATTGTAATTTCCTCTCCTCGGAAATTAATTAAATCACCGTTCTGATCAACGACGCGTAGAGTTAGAGAACTTATCTCTCGGCAGTTAGCTGGTAAATAGATAAGATTTCTAGGAATCTCAACAATTTTATACCCTGGTGGAACATTTATCGCAAATTCATGTAATGTATGTGCTTGTGAATTATTCATATATGTGTTAACGACTATATTACACTCAACACGCAAGATATTCACTAGGAAAATATTAACGGGAAGATCTGAGAAATGCTCTTCGTTAGGAGCTAGAATTTTCTTATTGAATCCTAAAAGTTTTCCAATTGTATTATCCTTATTAAAGTATATGGGATCATTAGAGCTATTAACTCTAACTTGCATTGTATTGTTATTAGCCTCTATATCAATTTTATTTTCCGGACAGTGCTGCTTATATTGATCTTTAATATAATCAACTATATCATTTAATTCATATGATCCTATTGGTATTTTAATTACGTGTTCACCTATATGAAATATATTGTTATAATCATCTACATTAGGAATGCTATTATATGAATGAAAATCAGTTAGAGCACATTCATATCCACCATTTAAACCAATAGGAGGAAAGTAATTAGCTGATAACTCGGATGAGTTTGAGTTCAGAGTAAGTGTTATTGACATTATGGTTGTCAGATTATTAATAAATGAAATTAAACACAACACTTTGTATAAGAAAGAATTTGCATGCTCATTTATTTGTTTTTTCTTTAATATATTAGTTACAAAAATAGGCTTATATATAAACTTAACTACAATATTTCATTTTTATTAATCCAAGAATTATGCTGATCAGAAAATCCCAACCATTTAACAAATACTTTATCTCCTTTAGTTTTGAGAACTTTTTCAATCATATATGTGTTAGGAAATTCCGTTTTTATGAGTTCTTCATCATAGAATCCCCCTTTAATAGGATTACCACGATAGTCTTCTAATATGTATGTAACTGGATATGTATTTTGGACTGTTTTAATTGTGAAAATTTCTGTTGTCCAATTTGAGGTGTATCCTTTTTCAAAAACATGTTTGTATTTACTTATGCGTACATGGTCTCCAACATTGAATTTTGATATTTTGTATAGTTTTAAACGGTTATATACCGTACTTAATAATTTTTTCTCATATCTAGAGGTAACTTGAATATGTGCCATTTTGATGGTACGATGAATTTTTCTATTATATGTATTAATCAAGTCTTTGTAAATGTCAAACCAGTTATAAGAACCATTGAAGCTAAACTCTTTCCACATCATTCCTTTTAATGTTCTATTAAATCGTTCCACAATTGATGCTTTCATTCTGCTATACGTTGAGTAGTGATTAATGTTGAATTTATCCATCAATTTTCCAAAGAGTTTATTGAAAAACTCTTTACCGTCGTCTGTTTGTAAGTTTTTTGGCACCCGTCCCAATTGAAAAACAAGTTCCATTGCCCGGACTGTTTCAAGCGCAGTTTTTGTTTTAAGTGGTACAGCCCATGCGAATTTCGAAAATGTATCAATTACTGTCATTAAATATCGATAGTTCTTATTGTCTGTAGAATAGTTCCCCATTTCAACTAAATCAGCTTGCCAAAGATCATCTATTCCTTTCATAACAACTCTCCGACGTGGAAAATTTTTTCGTGCTTGCTTATGCAGCTCATTTACTAAAGATCTTTTTGAAGTCATTATTTAATGTATTTAGGATTTTACTGAATAGATTGTATTCAGTGTGAGTTCTTTTAAGTATTGTGCGCCATCAAATTTCTTTCATACCCATAAATTAACTCATTTGTCTTTATAATTTCTTTTTCGAAGAATAACTTCATGCTTAAAATTTTTTCTTGAATTTCATTGAGTTTCTGATTTAAATTCATGTTGATTTCAAGTTGTATCTCTTCAATTTGACTTTGCAGAAACAACTTATTGACAACATCATTTTCCTCCAATGCATTTGCAACATTTTTGATTCTTTTGTTTTGGACATCAATGTTATTAGTTGTATCCATAACGAACCCCAACAGCTTAGGAACATTTTTCACTAAAACTGTGCCACTTGTGTCATTAAGATAGTGTCCAAACTTGTCAATGGACATGATTTATGTAGATAAGTACTAATCTATAATGTTTGCTTCATATAATTCCTCGATAATTGAGACAATCTCATTATTATGATTAGTATAACCTGCAGCTTGTGATGCCAGCAATAGCCTAACGCGATCTACTAACTCATTGGGATCATCCCAGTATATAGTTAGGTTTATGTGTGTTTCATCAAACCATCTCCCTTATAAGTACTTTTTATTGTATTAAATGATGAAGTTGACGAGTTCTTTTCATTCTGTTTTCTAAACAATTTCTTTTATTTGTCCATCAGGTCTATATTCTCTTTTGTATGCATTTGTGCTAACTAAAATTTTTTTATATAGTTCTAATTCATGTTTATCATAATATTTTGGTATTTTATGAAACAGTAAAGAAAATAAACCCGGTGTAAAAGCCCATATTTGATTTCCAATCATTATTTTATTTTCTGTAAGTTTAATATTACTATTACCAAACTTCTATTCATTATTAAAATCTTTATGTGGACCATAGAGAGTATCTAATTCATTTCTGCTTTCCAATAGTGCTAAGTCAGTATAACTCGTATTATTATGTGAATTATTTAGGGTTTCAGATTGAGAGTAAAAAGCATCATTATCATCATCGTCATCATCATCACCATCAGTATAAGCTTCATCATCCTTAGCAGCATTTGCGTTTCGATCACTAAGTGAGGTGTTTTTATTGAATAACGTTTTTTCAGCAAGTTTCTTTGGAGTGCTTGTCTCTAACTTAAATTGTTGTTCGTTAAATGGGAAATTTGAGTTTTTAGAAATTTTAATTTTTAAATCACCCCTTTCTGCTTTAATACTTCTTTGGTTATTTTTAGAACTATTCACAAATTCTCTTAAAGGATGTATTATTGGTTTAAATGTGTCTTTAAATAGCTCATGTGTATCTGCTTCACCAATTTTTATACTACGGAATTTTTTCTTTAAAACATTTCTTGTCTTCATTAGCTCTTTTAAAACTTCTTCATCCATTTTCAGGTATCAGATACGGTATCAGCTATCAGATCAGGTATCAGCTATCAGATCATGTATCAGATCAGGTATCAGCTATCAGATCAGGTATCAGATCAGGTATCAGAACAGGTATCAACTATCAGAAACAGGTATCAGCTAGCAGATTATATTTTCTATATTTCAGGAAATAAGTAGATGTATTATGTTTAACGCCAAATTAAATACTAATGTTTTACTTTTATGTAGAGTAATTTATATCGTTATGAAATATTCGAATAATTTTCTATAGCGACCATTGTTTAATTCATTATCTTTGCTTATCACCAAAAATCCATATTTTTCCTTCCAACACTCTCTACAAATTTCATTAAACTTTTCATAACTCATGTCGCTGGCAACATGATCACAATAAACGTGTTTCGTGTTTGTCTCATCTTGTTTAAACATTATAATCATATTTGCATTGTCTCTTATTAAATGTTTGGGAATTCTCGTATAAGTTTGACATAAGTAGAATGAATCGACATCCTTATGTCGTCCCATGCAAAAATATGCTCGTATATTATTTTGCTTCTCACATGCAACATCATCAAATATCATAATTGAATTAATTTTAGCTTCATCAGGGGGTATAACTGATTCATTATCTGTAAATGTGTAATATCCCATCCCTTTAATTGGTGAAATCAATTTCTTCAAGTATTCATATTTCGGTTGATATAGAGATTTTGAGTATAAATAGATGTTTTCAAACTTGAGCCCATTAGGACTTTCTAGTAATGCAATCATGACATTAGTCTTTCCACAATTTGATGGCCCAACTATCAGAGCACGAATAGAATTTGGTAAGAGGGAGCTATGCTTTATTTTTGATCTGATGTTCGATGAAGCATCAATATTGCGAATCACAATATTTTTATGTTGTTTTATTAACCGCATTCTTATAACTAATTGCAATTTATAAATGTTACTTTTATTATAGAAGAAGAAATAATATGGTTGTACGTTATAGCAAAACATTCAGTCATAAAAAACCAGTCGTTGGAAAAGGTTTAGTTAATAGATTAATAAACTCTATACCTGTTGAACTACACCTTCCTGGATACCAATTTTGTGGCCCCGGAACAAAATTACAAAAACGTTTAGATCGCGATGACAAAGGAATAAATTTATTAGACGCTGCATGTAAAAATCACGACATTGCTTATTCCAAAGACAAGGATTTAAATAATAGACATCAAGCTGATAAAATTCTTGAAAATAAAGCTTGGGAGCGAGTTCTTTCAAAAGATAGTAGTCTTGCAGAAAAATCATTTGCATATATGGTTGCGAACGCAATGAAAGCAAAAACAAAATTTGGTATGGGGTTGAAGAAGAAGGTTCTAAAAAAAAACAAAATGGAAAAAATCTGTTCAGTACATCAATTAAAGATGCAACGAAAATATTGAAGAAGGAAAAGCCTTAAGACATTAACTCTGCTATTAGGATTGCTCGTAAAGTTATCAACAAGTCGTTAAGGGGAAAGAAATCAGAAGTTGTAATACTACGTGTAATTAATGTCCCAAAAATTGGCGGCTTCTTACCTTTGATACCTATTCTTACTGCTCTGAGTGCAATTGGTAGTCTTTCTGCTGGCGGAGCTGCTATCACAAAAGCAATAAATGCAGCAAAGAATGCCAAACAACAACTTGATGAAGCAACTAGACACAATAAAACAATGGAAGCAGTAGCAATGGGGAAAGGTTTTTACCTTAAACCCTATAAAAAAGGATATGGATTGGTTTGCCAAGAAAAACAAAGAGAAAAATAATTTTTTCGTAAAGCTACCCAATAAACCCTTATCTGATGTTGATCTGAGAAATTTTTCAACAAACATCCCATACTTTAGAGGAGTTTTCATGTTAGATGCACTACCAAAACAACCTAGAAAAAGAGAATGTGGTATCATTAATTTAGATTTATCAACAGGACCTGGAACACATTGGCTAGCATATTATAAAAACTTTCACCATAAGGAATATTTCGACAGTTTTGGAAATTTACAACCTCCTTTAGAATTAGTTAAATATCTGGGCAAAAATATAAAATATAATTACAATCAATATCAAAATTATGATTCATTTAAATGTGGACATCTATGTCTTATATTTCTTTACAAAATGAGTGAGAAGAATAAATAAATACAACATTTAAAAAATTAAAAAAAAATTGCTGTTTTATTAATAAAAAGTTTATAAAAATATAGTTTTTACATATTATTCCCAATGAGGATATTGAGCATTTGTTATAAATATATCTATACCAGCAGCAGTATCCAATTTTAACCCACTGTCTCCTTGCTTACATACGCAATATATCCCGGATGCCAACTCCATTACATCATCTTCTGATAGAGTATTATATCTGTTTGGTAAATACATTATGTAATTTTCCAGATCAATTTGAACTGTGGTGCCATATTTAGTTGTCACCCGTTTTGCGTTTTTAACTATATACTTAGTAGACTCCTCAAGATCCTTTATACGTATAAGTGTTTTTTTATTTAAACTGTTGAATTTTTTTAACAAATCAGGAGGATTCATTATTATTATTTAATTTTTTTTTATTTGTTTCCTTTTATATTATTTTTTCTTATTTGACAGATTGCTTAATCTGCTTTTGTAAACTGATGCATTAAATACTTTTTCCAGCCTTAAATAGTTGAGAAAATCTTAATAGAAAGAAAGATCAATATTGTAGCTATCTCTTTTTCTCATATTGTTAGATTTTTTTTCTGTAAAAATATTTATTATTGATAAATTGTAGTGAAGAAGATAGTTATATTATAGTTCTAAAGTGAAAGTGAGTCAAAAATTTACGTAAGGCTGATCAGAATTACAGCTATCTCTTTTTCTCTTATTGATATTATTTTTATGTAAAATATTTCTGGCAATGATAGAATTGTAGTGAAGGAGATAGTTATAGTAATGTTATAAAGTGTAAGTAAAAAAAGATTACATCAGAAAAAAATTTGAGACCAGCAAACAAAATTGTTTGTAAAATTTAATTTTTTACAGAAATATTTATCTATAAATACACACATTAACCTCTAAAGAATATCAGTGTAGAAATATTATTCAAGACACAAGTATTGATTTTAAAAAATTAAATAAAAATAAAAAAATGAGCCAAGTACGTGATGAGTTATTTGACTTCCTTAAGTTATTTGAGGACTTATTGCTCTATGAGTATAAAGAAACAATAAACTTCTTTATCTCCATGCTGACTGAAAATTAGGACTATGGAGTGATAGAACAAGAGGACTCGGATAGTAGACATTTTGCTAGCTGTCCCTGGTACAGCGAAGGATGCGAGGAAGGGCCGGACACATGCCGTTGTACCATGTTCCACATAAGAAAAAAAATTATTTTTAAGATAATTGATACTTATAAAAATATATGTCAAAAAGACAATGAATAAATATAAAATATATGTATGTATACATTCTTTTGATTTCTTATTTATTTTGATATATATATATAGAGATTAATAGAGCGAAAAACTATTAGTTTAAATAATATTTTTAATGAGGATGGATAAACGTACTATAAAAAATATATTTCATCACAATCAAGAACGAAAACCTCAAATATATGATTTGGTTTTTGAGTTTGAATACTTGGTCAATTGGAAATTGAAGATATCATGTGGATTTTCAAGAGCTTTTGGTTTTAAGCCAATGTTATGATTGAATTATAAAAATAAGCAATACATTGGACTGGATAGGGAAGAGTGGTTACATCTTATGTGCTATAAGGAGTATATTCATGATATGCTTAATCGTCGGGATTTTTTAAATTCTATAAATATAATTGATAATGAAAGTGAGAGGGATGTTGAATATAAGTTTCAATACAAAAGGGGTCTTTGTTTTTTAGTTATCAAACAAGGAAACTCTAAAATAAAAATTGATTCTGATACTTGGCGATCACTAACTCAAATTCGAGTATTTTTTACATCAATTTTATGTTGGAACAACATTCTAAGAAAACAAATCCTTCATTTCTACTATGAATATTATATACCAACCTGCTCCGCTTTAAGCAAAACAAAGCTTCAATTCAATGAAATGCAAGGAATACATCATGAAAGGGATGTCAAGATTGAACTAACAGGACTTTGTTATGAGATTGGAGAAAAAATGCAACATAAGATTATAACTGATGTGAAAATTCATAAATTATATTTAAGGATGGATAATAAATAAAAAACTGAATACAAACATATTTGTTTTTATTGTTTTTTTTTATTTTTATTTTTCATATAATTGTTTTTATTTAAAGACTAATCTTGCAAATAATACATACAATTTTGGAATACAAATTATGTAGAGAAACATAACATAGAAAATGTTATTTTTTTTTGTATCTTAATAACTAGACAATATTTCTTAAATAAAAAATAATTTACAATAGACACAAAAATTTTGGCTTAAAACTAAATAATTATAATTGTAGAAATAAATTACACAAACATTAATTTGTATACATATTTTGCTCATCTTCTTGAAGTTTTTCTATTTCTAAAAGTAACATATCAAGTTCATAATCTGGATTTGTTTCATCAATATGATGCCATGCATATGTGTTTATACCATCACTTTTGACTTTTCTCTTGTCATCTTGATAACTTAATATTACTTTATGTATTTGCATAGTATATAATTCATGTAACTTGGACTTAAAAGTTAACATATTATCATAAACATTTGATCTGTTAAATAAACAATCTCTATAAGAACTTAGGTTATACTTATCTAAAACACATTTTTTTACTCCTTTCGATTTTTTAATTTCATTTCCATTTTGTACAGTAAAGGAGTACATTTTAGACCGTAGTCCCACGAATTCTTCCATAATCTTCCCACAATTCTCATCTTTCATCATACCCAGAACTTTTTTGTTTACAAGAGGAATCCCGTAATCATTTGTTTCTGAATAGTCAGAAGTGTCAAAGACATGTTCTATATCATTTTTAATGTCTGCGTAAAAGTCTTCACTTTGTATCGTGTATATGAATGAGTCTGTGTCCATGTAATTTAATTTCAATTTTGACTTGAACTTAGGTTGCATGTAATTATAATGAAAATTATACATCTTCCATTTGGAAAGTTCCAGCACACAAAATCCTAAATATATGGGCTTATTATAACATGTCTTAGCTCGATTCATTTGAATCGCTACCATATCTTCTGAAAATATTGCTAAGCTATGAAAATTTGATTTAGATGTCCAATTTTGAGCACCCAAACGGTTTCGATTTAATGTAGTCCAACTGGTAACAATCCTCACATCTTTCCTTTTATCCACATTCTCCATGGTTTTCCCATATACTGCGTTGTTGAGCAATTTGAAAAAATTTTTTTCAAAGTTATTTCTAGCTTCGGCTCTGTATTTAGTATTAAGGTCTATATAATCTTTCAACCATGGAGACTGCTTAAAAGTTAAAACTCTATGTATTTTTTTCAAAATCAAACCATTTTCTAGACATTGTTTAAGTACTCTGTAATGAATGATATAAGAACGTTTTGGCGAAAAACCAGTTATTAGTTTTTTATATTTTGATGTTCCAATTTCCTTGTTCTCGGCGCAGAAAGGAAGATCGTTATGCATATTATGTAAATAAGAAGGGTATTCTAAGTCGACCTCATATACATAACCATCATTTGAATTATCATCTATTAACTGAGGATTAATAATATTTAGTTCTTCGCTTTCTAACCATCTGAATCCTCCATAAGGAAGATGTTCAGACATGGCCCAACCGTAAAGATTGTTTGCATCTAAATACATAAGAAATTTGGAAGGTTTATTTTTATCAAAAGTGTCTAAATACTTATTATTTGCCTTGGAGTATCTTTTACTACATTGGACAATTCCGCCTCGTATCCCTCTTTTAAAGAAATTGTACATGTCGATATCGGTTATTAGCTCTAATTCAATGTTTGTATGCTTAAGCATAGCATCCCAAGATAGCCCTGGAGCAGTATAGTATTGACAGGGATCCAAGCTATAAATATTTTTACAGACATTTCTAAAATTTTCAAAAATATCCGTTAGGAGAAGCACATCTGTTTTCAAATACAATTCCATATAATCTTTCAAAGTTTTACAGTTAAAAACTGTCCAAACTTCACACGCATGCGCATAGTCTTCAATAGAACATTCTTTGTTATTTAGTTTATTAAAGAAATCTTTTCTAGGTGGAAGTTGCGTTTCATTAAGTTTTTCAAAAGAATCAAGATAAGCATAGGGAAAAATTCCCTTTCTCCTTATGAGATTAAATTCTTGGCTTGTTTGAAATTGTGCTCTAATAGTATGAAAATCGTTGACGTTAAGATTATTTGCCAACGATTCCAAGCTATCGGCCATAAAACGCATTGTATCAAAAAACCTAAGTTCAAGATCTGTACCATCACTCATATTAATAAACTGAGATAGAGATATATATAATTCTTTATTTAACGGAAGGACTTTTATATTTGTCGCAACTTTACTTAATTCTTTCACAAAAAGATGAGAATCATACGATGAATAGTTATGAAAATAAATTGGAATAAACTTGGGAACTTGATAATTTAGGTTGCATCTGTTATGCGCTGCACCTCGATATTTACCGCTTATATGACAATGATCTCTCACACGATCATTGTTTAAGTATTGTCCACATATGTGACAAGTTATCGCACTGTAAAATGTTACATTTTCTTCATCTATCAAGTTCTCCATTTCAATTGTTTTTGTGAGATAATTGTTATATATATCTTGACAATCTCGATTCAAAAATGTAACAAATTTTTCAGAAGCATCTTTACCCGTATAAATTCTTAGCTTATCCAATGTATTGTCATGCTTACACTTAATGAAATAGCTGAATGCGCAGGGTAAATGTCTCTGATTTAATTTAGTTTTAGTACTTACATTAAAGTCTATCTGTTGCAAAACACACTCAAAATCGGCGTATATAACAAAAGGGACATCTATTTTTCTATGGTGCCTCTTAAATCGCAGTATGGAGTCTTCTGCTTTTGGCATTGTAGTAACTATTTTACCACACTCCATTTTATGTTTCTCCATAATATTTTTATGATGAGTGTATTGGAGACAGCTGTTGCAAAACAAAAGTCGTTCACAATGTGTCGTTGTTTGCCTTTTTAGTAGTCTGTAAGACATCAAACACCCGTATTTTATTATTTAATTTTAAATACTTTCCAATATATATGTATTACTTACTTTGAAATATCTTTTATAAAGACATAGTGATGCCCATCGATGTTTTCCAATAGCAATAAGTTAACATGCTTTGTCTTCTCATTTTGTGTTATGTAAAATGGTCCAATTAGTTCATCACTCTCGTCGTCATATCCAAACACATTCACACTAACATCATTCCGCCCCTCAAATTCGTTAATATTTTTTATTGACATCGGAAATCTTAAATTTGAAAAATCAACTATTGTTCCATCTTGCAGCGAAATTATATCCGCACTAATATCTTCAATATTATATGAAGAGCATCGAGTCGGACAATCGATAGCCGAGGTACTCATTGCCGCAATTAAGGCCCACTTAAAACAGTAATTATCACTGTTTTGAATGTTAATGCAAGCACCACGACTAGCAAGCTTCTCCGGTGTGCTAATCCAATGAGCTCCTTTTACTAAAGAAGATTTATTAATATTTAGTTCAGCTCGAACTATGCGAACAAGAGTCCATCCGGAATCTCTCTCCTGGAACTCAGACATTTTATTTTGAATTTCTGTGATCTGCTTACAGAATAATTCTCTCACGTCATCTGCTCTAGTCAACAAGCTCATTTTTGCTGTATGTACTATTGTAATTATTTCTAACTCTTCACCAACAATTTTTAGATATTCTGCAACTATACCTATATTAAATTTTAATATAGTATGTTGCTTCAAATGGTATTCAAGCCTCTCTATAAAAGTCGATTCATTTTCGACAATGAAATCTTCAAAGAGAAAATGATCCTTTTTATTTTGTATTCCATAACAAATAATATTGTTTTTAAATGCTCTCCTAATTTCATAATATTCTCCATCAATGTTGATATTATTATTTGTTGATCTACTTTAAAAATCATTTGAACCTTGCTGCAGCTGTTGTTGTTGTTGTTAAGGGTGATGTTGGAGTGTTTGGTGTTGGTCAGTATTTGAATACCAATGTATTGGAGTAGGAGGTTCCTGCAAATTTGGGTACCATTCCATGGGAGTAGCAGTTTGCTGCCAATACATTTGTAGTTGTGGTTGTTGTTGGTCTTGATGAGGATATTGTTCATGACGATATTGATCTTGTTGGTGAAGACATTGTAGCTGTTGTTGTTGTTGTTGTTGTTGTTGTTGTTGTTGTTGTTGTTGTTCTTGATGAGGATATTGCTGATAAGAATATTGATGCTGTTCTCGATGATATTGTTGATAAGGATATTGATGCTGTTCTCGATGAGGATATTGTTGATAAGGATATTGATGCTGTTCTCGATGAGGATATTGTTGATAAGGATATTGATGCTGTTCTTGATGAGGATATTTTTGATAAGGATACTGATATTGTTGAGCATATTGCAGTTGTTGATGATAAGTGAAGGCTGTATGTTGATGATTATTCAATTCTTGCTTTGAGTCTCGACTTATGACCACTCGGTTCTCCACATCATGATTTTGGATATGGTCTCAAAAGCACTTTTGGTATTTATATACCTTGTTACATATATAACATGTATATACCAAAGTATTCATTTTATTTAATTTATATAATATATATTTTTAATATTATTATATTTATTATTTTTTATTCAAAAGTCACTTTGATCGTTTACTTTAACACGTTTCACACTATTAAAAGCGAAATTATTCAGGATTTGACACGACTCTTTGTACATACAATGATGTACTTGGTGCTAGATTAGAAAACTTCTCAATTTAAACGAATTACGATCAAGTCTTTAAGAGTCAATAGACAGAGACAGAGACAAATGTCAGCAAGCAGTGAAAATAACCAATCTTTGACAATCCTCAATATCACAAACTTCATACACACGCACGAGCATAACGTTAGCTCCCATGAGCACGCATCTCTAATTCCCTTTGACAATCCTAAATATGTTACACTTCAATTTGTCCAACCTTCAAATAAGTTCATTGCTCATAAATTACATATTTTATTCATCTCTTCAAACTCTTTAAACATAGGAAATAGAAAAATCAAACTAAATAAAACCAACAACAAAAACATTCTTTGTAGATACAATGCTGTACTTGCTGCTAGATTAGAAAACTTCTCAATTTATACGAATTACGATGAAGTCTTTAAGAGTCAATAGACAGAGACAGAGACAAATGTCAGCAAGCAGTGAAAATAACAACCAATCTTTGACAATCCTCAATATCACAAACTTCATACACACGCACGAGCATAACGTTAGCTCCCATGAGCACGCATCTCTAATTCCCTTTGACAATCCTAAATATGTTACACTTCAATTTGTCCAACCTTCAAATAAGTTCATTGCTCATAAATTACATATTTTATTCATCTCTTCAAACTCTTTAAACATAGGAAATAGAAAAATCAAACTAAATAAAACCAACAACAAAAACATTCTTAGATTCCCTCACAAGCATACATAATTTCTTTCTCAAATACCCTTCTGCAACCGTTTAACAAACGAAAAACCATACTACGTACAAACAAAAGAATAATAGAAAAAAACTAAAGCAACATTTCCTCTATCCACACACGCACACACAATCTAAAATCATACAGCTACTGCAACCGCTTAACAAACGAAAAAACATACTACGCACAAACAAGCGCACCTGCGTGCCTACATACATAACTATGCACATAGACGGGCGGATATCAAACCATAAAATTAAAAACAAAAACACATCGACGCACCGACATCAAAGTATCCTTATCTATGTACAAACCATCCATAACCCTCGTCACTTCATACCATTGACAGTAATTAACATAAAATGTAAGTTTTAGCCCATAAATTACAAAATTTCGATTTTAATTACCCAAATTTGACAATTTTAATGGCTCTGGCACATACATTTCATAACTACTCCAAATAGCGGAAAATTCTATTAGAGAAGAGGGTGGTGTTTCCACTCTAAGTGATGGCAAGGCCATATTTCACCAAGGTGATTTACGATTTACCTATTCTCGTGGTAAGCAATGCACTGGATTAGCGGTAGTTGCTTTTATAGCATTTAGCTTATTAGATCCAAATGATTGGGCTAAAAGTGATATCGATTACGTTGTAATCATTGGTGATAAATACTACAATGACTGTATAGCTGAAAGAGAAAATCCTGCCCTCGGCGAAATAAACCCTGACTATCTTGCTGCAACTGATCTTATGACAAGAGTTAACTATAATAGGCAAAATGTTTCGATAACAGTACTCTCAGAATCCAACTATAATGGTCACATAGACAATGACAACAGTTCTGATGGCATCCCTAACCTAAAAAATGCTTTGCGAAGTTTTTTCGGAGAACATTCATATGGGATATTTACAGCAAATGCCATTTCGGTTGCAGTACATAGCCGACCTTTGGATGGAAATCAAATTTACTGGTTGTTTGATTCCCATGCCCATAGTCCGAAGCGTTATTCAGCTCCCGTAAATGGTACTGCTTGTTGCATGCACTTTAGAAACATGGACGATGTATATACCGTTTTACGACGCAACTCATTTGTATCTCCAAATAAAGATTCAGAAAGGAATTTTGGGATAATATTAATGTGTTCTCGCTAACTGCTTTAATTATAGATTTTGACAACCAAAATCATTCGTTTATGTCCGAATCGAGGATAGGAGGTTCAATATATACACGAAATACTGCTTCTCTGCAACAAACAATAGCTTCAGCTCAAGAACCAGGAATACAGGTATCATTACCAGCCCATAATTTTTTTTACAACATTTATGTCGAATCAACAAGTATGCTACGAAACATAAACGACAATATACCGAATTTAGAAAGTGTTGTAAGAATGAATGATACTATAGGATTGGCCGCAATTTCAAGAAAAACTGTGCCGCCTTTAAATTAGGAGCGAGAACGCCGCATAGAGGAGTTGTGCTGGTATTTTCTTTACCCAGATGGCAAGAATGGGTTTGGTGAAGAAAGAGATAATCCAATTACCCCCCTAGATTATTACCAAAGCCGGATAATGAGTGACGACAAAAGATTCGGCGGAAATGAGTATTTATTTTATGCATTATCCATTGTGGAATATTATCGAGCAAACCAAGCGTTTCTGTAACATGCATGATGCGGAAAGGTCCTGTAGAGCAAACACCTTGAGGTCTTGTAGATAATATGCATCTCACAATGCGAAATATTAGAGTATCAGCGTCATATTGGCAGAAATGTTCCTCTGAACTGATTGCGATGGTTAGATCTTTAGGGCCCACATCTGCACATGTTAGTCTGGTGTAATAATGTTCCGGAATTTCATACTCCGCAAGGAATGAAAGTAATTGAAAGCGTTGTTTCATGTTCATTAAATCCGAACGATCCTGTTTTACGCAAACTAGTCGCGGATTTGCAGATCCGTAAACACACTGCGACATGCAAAAAAATCGCCAGGGCAGTAATTGTCGCTTCGGTTTTCCAAAGCCAGCAAGTGATAACACCGTTTGTCTAGGCTCAGGTGAAGCTCTTGCCAACAATGGACGATTCTGTGTATTAAAAAGAAGCTCAGAAGAAAACATGATAAATAATTACAATGCACTTCTTTTAGGTATATGGAGGGGAAATATTGACGTGCAGCCTTGTAGTAGTGCTACTCCTGTTGCCTATTATGTAGCTAAATATGCGAGTAAATGTGAACCACATAATACTGGTGATGTAATTCGAGAGGCTAGTTTGAAGGCTAAGAGACAAGGTGGTGATCTTTGGCGACAATTATTTTCAGTATCGATGACTATTATAAATCAACGTTTGGTTAGCGCACCGGAATGCTCATACAGATTGTGCCATTTGCCTTTGAAAATGTCGTCACGAAAATCTGTTTTTGTAAATAGCTGCAAGCCGGAGGAGCGCTTTAGACTTCTGAGATTTCATTGTGATGAGACCAGTATTTACAAAAATATTTTCTATCGTTATATGTTGCGGCCAAGTGAGCTGGAGGACTTAAGCCTTGCAAAATTCGCCATTCGTTTTGAAGCTGCGTCTAATAAGACATGGTCGGAGGAGGATGGTGATGCAGAGCTGAGAGACGAAGATATTGCACCCGTGAGATATATCGAAATAGGGCGGCAATATTACGTAGCCGCTATTATACAATTAATAGCGATAAAGAAGCATATTATTACAGTTTGATAGTATGTCACATACCATTCCGTGTTGAAGGTGAATTACTACTTGAAAGTGAAACAGCTGAAGACTGTTTTATACGACGCCAAAGAGATTTTTGCCCTTTGCAAGCGAACGTCAGCGCAGAACAGTTTGCTCATGCTGAAAAAGTTATTCAAGAGACTCTGGCACAAGTTACCGCACTTAATGCTGCACGTGAAACTCATGTCGGCACCGACACCATTTTGTGTGTTGGTGAACAGATTATTAATAATGGTGATGATAAGTTTTGTGAAGACGTGGGAGAACAAGCCGTAATGTCAAATGAATCGTCCTTGAAAAGCAGTCGAGCATTAAACATACAGCAGAGAGATTTATTTAAGAGAATTTCGACGGTAATCGAAAGGAAAAGAAAGCCAGCTATTACTCTTTATCTCAGGCAGCGCTGGTAGTGGTAAATAATTTTTATTGAAATTAGTCGTTGAACATATTAAGCGATGCTACGCACCAGCTGTAGATATACTACTGAAGCCTAAATTTGTTGAGGTTGTGTCATTAACTGGTGTTGCCGCTCGTTAGATATTTGGCAAAACCCTACACAGTATTTTCTTGCTTCCGATTGAGAAGGGAAATGCTATGTCATATAAAAAAAATAACCGGACAGAGACTGGAAAATGAACGTCGCAAATGCCGGTATATAAATTGGTTAATCATAGATGAAATTTCTATGGTGTCTTATGAGAACCTGCGAATAATTCACCGAAGGCTTCAAGAATACAAAAACAACGAGAATTATTTGGTGGAGTCAAATTTTGCTCTTTGGTGACATATTTCAGCTTCCTCCGGTGAAAGGGCATTGGTGCTTTATACAGCCGTCGTGGTTCTCAGCGGAGGTCAACTTGCGCCATCAGTTTTCTTTTTGTGAACTGACTACAAATATGCGACAGCGCAATGATAGCGAGTTCATAGATTTATTGAATAGCTTACGGGTAGGCGAACTAACGACGTCTCAGCTGCAGTTACTATGCGAGCGCCGTCATGTGCCTTTAAGTGGCGAATTTGCGGATGGAGTGGCAGTTCGTATTTTTCCAACAGTGAAGCAAGTCGGTATTTACAATGACAAAATGATCTGGGAAAATGCAAGTATGCAACGGACTTATCAAGTAAACGCAATGGATGAATCTCGTGAAGCAGACACTTATGGCAGAAAGCCACCAGACAACGTTATTCCAAAAGACGTCAACAGCTGTGGGGTTTTCTGTCACCCATAAAAATTGGCGTCGAGTGCAGAGTGATGTTAAGACGTAACATTGCCGTTTCTGAATGGTTAGTGAATGGAGATATGGGCATAATAAAAAAATCAAATGACCGGCCCTAAGAAGAGATAAGCTCGAGCATGGAGAGTTACCGGAAGCTGTGTATATAAAATTTGATGATGACTCTATTGGTCCTAGGCTGAAAGATTGTAATGGTTGCATACCAATACCTCCATTAAGTACTACGTTTCAGGCAACAAGGGGCTACGGCGATGTCGAACGTTGTATGCTGCCTCTTATATTAAGTTGGGCAGTCACAGTGCATAAACTTCAGGGTACCACCCTCGAAACAGCGGTGATCTATCTTGGTAAGAAAAACTTTGCCAAAGGACAAATATATGTTGCACTAAGTCGTGTAAGAAGTCTGCAAGGCATAGTTTTATCAGATTTGGAGCCACAAAATTATTAAAACAATAACACGATGGCAACTCGTTAGCCGAAATAACGAGGCTCCGAAACCTGTCTTTCGACAACCAACGCCATATTGCACCCCATGACAATTCCAATACGACCAAATACCTAGTCATAGGTGGCAATAATTTTATAATAGATCAATTCAGAATTGCATCGTTTTAACAGTTTTTTTAACAAAAGGTATTTTAATTTGAGATTTTTTACAGAATTTTGTTTTCTATGCAGGGACATCAATATCTGCAAAATTTCATTAGTTCAATAAGCACAACAGGAAGAAAAAGAATAGCTATTTCATAATGTTTGCACCAAAAAAAAACTACTACGAAATAGGCGTGGCAGCGCCCCCATATTTTATCATCATGTACTTTTACGAGAACTAATTGTTTATGCGAAGTTTCATAAGAATCGGATGAGTAGAGAGAATGATGTATTGTAACGATAACTAAGTGTGTGTGCAAAGTTTCACAAGAATCGGCTAAGTATAAGTATTTAAAATGCTTATTTACTTTTCATGGGCGTGGCACTGCCCACCTTTCTAACCACAATGATGTATTGTAACGATAACTAACTGTGTATGCAAAATTTCACAAGAATCGGCTAAGTAGAAGTAGATAAAATGCTTATATACTTTTCATGGGCGTGGCACTGCCAACTTTTCTAAACATAATGTTGTATTGTAAAGATAACTAAGGGTGTATGCAAAGTTTCATAAGAAATAATTTAGTAGAAGCTGTTGAAAAACAATATTTACATTGCATGGGCGTGGCACATCCCACTTTATTGATCCTGATGTAGTATTTAAACAGAAGCTTAATGTGTGTGTACAGTTTCATAAGAATCGGTTGAGTAGAAGTAGTTGAAATCGAATGTGTATGTACTTTGTATAGGCGTGACCCCGCCCACTTTTCAACGGGACCAATCTGGAAATACATCCTTTTAAATAGAGAAAAAAATCCGAAATCGGTTCATAAATCGCGGAGTTTTGAGGGAACATACATAAAAAAATACAAAAGGAATTGATAACCATTCCTTTTTTTGAAGTAGGTAAAAAGAAGTGTACACTTTAATGTCACCACTAACTGCGGAAACGGGTCGAGGGATTTCAACCAAAATTTCAGGGTACGTTGGGGATGGTCTGTAGATGGTTTAAGTTGGCATGAAATCGGCGCAGTGGTTCCGGAGATAGGCATTTAAATTTTCGTATATATTTCCATACAAATATCAACAAAATGACCTCCGTAAAATCCGTAACTTTATATCTTCGAATCTAAGTAAGATAAACATAAAATTCCAAAAGCATTATAGGATAAAATAATGAGCGGACAGGTGCTTGCTACTTTTATGAAATTTTTACATTCAGGGGCCGAAAAAGGGTTAACATATAATATTGGTACTTTTTTGTTAACCGTTTATCTCCTAAACTCATGAAGATAGACATTAAATTTGAAATGCATTCTTCTCTACTTACGAAGCCCTCAAACACATTTTGGTACTTTTTTGAAATTCGAATACACAAAGGATAAAATTAGTAGCTCTTTTTGGTACATTTTTCTATACAACTCTTTTTTATGCACATTGATATACATACCGAATGCATATGATTGTACATATACATTCATTAAGAATGGATTTTTGAAAACTTAAATTCTAAGGGGATTAAAAGGGGCACAAACGGGTGAAATCGATAATCTTATATCTCCGAATCTAAGTAAGATAGACATAAAATGTCAAAAGCATCATTATAAGATAGAAAAATGAGCGGACAGGTCTTTGGTACTTTTTTGAAATTTGTACATTTAGGGGCCGAAAAAGTGTAAAAAATATAATTTTGGTACTTTTTGTCAAGCCGTTTATCTCCTAATATAACAAAGAGAGAAATAAAATTTTAAATGTTTTCTTCTCTCCTTTAGAAGCCCTCAAATGCACTTGGTAATGTTTTGATTTTGGATATATAAAGCTCTTTTTGGTACTTTTTTTCTTGCACAGCTGTTTGTTATGTACTTTGAATGTATATTTTGAATAGAAAAAAATTTTGTATGTAGGTGTCTTTTTCGATGCACGGATCCACTAAGAAGGGATTTTAAGAAATTCAAAAGCTAAGAGGCAAAAAGGTGTAAAACGATTAAATTCGGTAACCTTTTATCTCGGATCTAACTAAGGTATACACCAAATATCAAAAGCATCATAATAAGAACAAAAAAAAAACACAAAATTCGTCCGAAAAATCCTTAAATGAAAACATTAAAAAAGGCCCTAAAAATAAACGAAAATCGCAAAAAGTGATATATGTATAAATTATTCGTACGGAAGCCTTGGTGTACGAGTGCAAATCGCACTTAACTGAATTTATTTCTATAATAAAACGTGTTTTAAATGTGATGAAATATTTTTAGCATATCATCATCAATTGGAAATGAAACACGAGTGTTTGCTGTATAAATATTCTTAAAAAATTATATGTAAGCATCCGCCTCATGTGCACTCGTCGCTGTCTCATTGATGACTAAATGAAAAGAGGGTAAGAATACGTGTGAATGTTCTCAGCACAATTGTGCTATGAAACGCCGACCAATGTTTTACTTACATCAATATATATAATAATTCTTGCAAAAAAACCGACTACAAACCATATACCACCTTATTTATAGCACTTGTCAAAGTTTAACAATAGGTTTATGAGACAAAGTTTGTATGGAAATCTCTTTCATTAAACATTTATAAACATTTCATATATTATTATGAATATGGCCAATAGAAAATATTTTGAATTATGTTCTTGTATATATTTACCAGGATATTTAAAGTAAGCTCTAGGTCTTTTTATATAAAATTGATTTTATATTTCGAGATAAGAAGGGATTTTAAGAAATTCAAAAGCTAAGAGGCAAAAAGGTGTAAAACGAGTAAATTCGGTAACCTTTTATCTTCGGATCTAACTAAGGTATACACCAAATATCAAAAGCATCATCATAAGAACAAAAAAAGCGGACATGTTTTTGCTACTTTTTTGAAATTTGTATATTTAGTTTCCGGAAAAGGGTAAAAATCACAACTTTTTCGTGAAAATTTAATACAAGAATTAAATCACCGATGGCAACGCTGGGAGAGTGTACTTTAATATCAGCTTGAGAGTGATTTTATTCTCGTATTCAATTTCCACGAAAAAGTTGTATATATAAGAATTAAAATCACAATCAACAGAGCCACCTGACAAGTAGTGATAAGCAAATACACGTGAGCACTGACGATGGAAGTGTAGCTGCTTCTGAAAGTGGCGCTACTCTGTTCTTCTGTGTACGTTGAAAAATTAAGTTGATGTTAATTTTTCCCTTGTTCCTTGGAATATTAATCATGCCCAATTCTTTTTGAATATAACGTTACGAACCTTAGCCTAATAATCAATTTCGAAAAACAAATTTTTTAATACAAACTGATTTAAATTAATTTTGTATGAAAAATAACTAAAAGATAATATCGCTGTTTTCGCTTAAGGGCTAATAACTTTCTTATTTTTATCAGAATTTAGAGGTTGTATCTATCATGTGATCGCCACAAAATTATCTTTGCAATACTGTTCCAGAACGGCCCATAAAGGGTTATTAGTTCGTTCGTTTTAAACGTATTCTTCTGTCTTTTAGTTCTGTCATTGTCTTAACGAATGTATGTTGTACTGTCAAATTGCTTGCCGCCTTTTGCACTCTCTTTTTTTTGTGTGTATACGCACTTGAACATTTTAGTTTTCTTGCGAAACAGGAGCAATAATGCTCAGATATTAATTATTTTAACTTTGTTCAAGACGGGTGCAAAACTGCGGTAAGTAACTGACTTTAATTATTTGTTAACTTAATAATAATACTTACTGTAATTTCTAGAAATAAACACAGGCGCATACGCGCTCATATTTTGATATTTTGTTCAACGCAAACCCGTCTTTAATTTAGTAAGGAACATTACTTTATTTCGCAGTTCTTTTGTATGTTTGTTGTTTGTACAAAATAACTGCAGTTGCTTGTAGCCGTGGTGTTTTAAGTCAGAACAACTAAACTTGGGAAGTCTCAATAAAATCTTAAGATGTTACAACATTCTCCAAAGCGCCGGAGTCCACGCTTACAAGGCGATAGTGTAACATTTGATCTAGCACAGCCAGTGCCATCCGCAGCCAGCGGCACACATACAACCACACAAGCAAACGATGTCAATATTAGTGGAATTAATTCGTCATCCATCCCACATGGTCAAGCACAGCCAGCCGCCACGGATGTTAGTAAAGCCACTACATCCACCAAAGCCAAGGGTGGTCAACAGACACCGCCCGTGTCAAAATCATCGGCAGCCAAAACGACCACACCGGCACAACAACAGCCAACATCCGCCAGCATTTTGGATATGCAAAAACAGATTGCCATGTTACAGCGTCAACTGTCGGATACCCAGGTGAAACTCTGTGACAGTAACCGTCAGTGCCAAAAGCTTCAGTCTGCCATCAAAAGGAGAGATCAGGTAAGTGACCTTAACCTCAAAAATATAAATTCGTCGCAATCTTCGACATCCGCCATTGACCAAACAACACCAACAACAATCGCATTGCAATATATAAGTCAGCCAACAAATACATCGACAACCTACTCAGCCGCCATGTCTTGTATGTCAACCGCTGCTGCAGCTAGCAGCGAAGTCACATCGCTGACGCAAGCGGAGCATACAGTTAATAACTTGTTAGGGTTTGCGACGTTTTATACGAATACAAACACATCTTCTGCGCAAGCTGCGCCACATATTGCAAGCAGCACAAGTACGTCGACACAAGCAGCGAATGCATTAAATTATTTGTATGTATCACCCGCCACAAATAATTGTATGCCGCCATTTTCTGAATTAAATCAACAGCCGTCTACAACAAGTGTATTCTCGAATCCAATTAACATGATGCCACGCAAAATTCAAGATTTACCAGAATTTAGCGGCGACCCAGAGGACTGGCCTTTATTTTATACAGCATTTACTCAGTCGACTGCAGCGTATGGCTACACAAATTTAGAGAATAATCAACGACTTCATAAATGCCTAAAAGGAAACGCTAGGGAAGTAATCAAATCATTATTGATTCATCCTAGCAACGTTAATGCTGTCATAGAGCAACTTAAATTTAGATTCGGTCGGCCCGAGCAGCTAATCCATAGCCAGCTACGTCAAGTTAGAGAATTACCGAACGTTTCCGAAAACAATTTAGCAAAGTTAGTTCCTTTTTCTACTAAAGCAAAAAATTCATCAGTTTTTCTGCAATCGGTGAACGGCCTACAGCACATAGCTAACCCAACTTTGCTAGAAGAGTTGATATCGAAGCTCCCTATGAGTAAGAAATTGGATTGGGCCAGAGTGGCAGCAAGTATACAACCCTACCCTACTATTATTGATTTTAGTAACTGGCTTAGCGAAGTTGCTAATTTAATATGCAGCGTCCAGGAAGTTGAACAAAGGGACCAGAAGCGTCGAGTTTTACTACATGCCACGGGAAACCAACAACAGTGCCCTATATGTCAAGGCCCTCATAAGATTTACGATTGTGGAAGGTTTCTAAATTTTAATGTACAAGAGCGATGGAAACAGGTGGAAAAGATTCGTGCGTGCTTCTCTTGTTTAAACATTGGGCATACTACACGTGATTGCCGCCGCAAAAAGCTATGTTCAAAGGATGGATGCCAACGAAAGCATAACAAATTGCTCCATGAAGATGCATCCAGTGACCCGGTATTACCTTCTTGCAGCTCTAACCAACTTCAACAAAATGTTCTCAGCTGTTCTGCTGTAAATAATAACAAATTGCTGTTCAGAGTCCTGCCTGTCACATTGTATGGAGAAAATTGCCATGTAGATACGTATGCACTTTTTGATGATGGCTCATCCATTACGATACTAGACAGAGAAGTAGCTGAAAAAATAGTCCTTTAAATATTCAATGGTTTGGCGGTCGATCGGCCTGTGAGCCAGCTATATCATTTAATGTTATGGTAAGTGGGGTCAGCAAAAAGACTCGCCACTTATTAAAAGGTGTATATGCTGTTTCTAATTTAAATTTGCCTATGCAAAGTCTAACAAAAGAAGACATTGAAAAGACATTTAAAGGGTCGTCTCGTTTGCCTATTGAGCCATACACCAACGTTGTACCAAAATTATTGATCGGCTTAGATCACGCGTTTTTGGGACTGCCATCTATCACAAACAACAATAACTTGATGGGACCCTTTGCCTGTAACACTGAGTTGGGCTGGTTGGTGTTTGGACCTTGTCAGAGCTTGCCATCAATGAAACAATCGTGCCTTTTTGTAAATGTTAATAGAGATGACGACCTTCATCAAAGTGTAACCGATTACTTTAATAATGAAAGTGTGGGTGTAAGAGCAGTCCCTATTGTAGAAAGTCAGGAGGACATCAGAGCGAAACGCATTTTAAATGAATCTACGAAAAGAGTTGGTGATAGATTCCAGACAGGCTTACTATGGAAATACGATAATGTGAGGTTCCCAAACAGTTATTCAATGGCACTTAGACGCCTAGAGGGTATTGAAAGAAAGATGAAGCGTGACCCAAACTTCGGTAAGGCGTACAAAGAAATTATGCAAGGCTATATAAACAAAAGATACGTGCGCAAATTATCTTCTGACGACATTGGGGTGGCCAGCACCAAAAAATGGTATCTTCCACACTTCGGTGTGATTAATGTCAATAAGCCAAATAAAATAAGACTAGTTTTTGATGCGGCTGCTAGTGTAGAGGACATTTCTCTGAATTCCCAATTGCTGAAAGGGCCTCAAGACATTGCATCTTTATTGTCCACGCTCTATAACTTTCGCCGTGGTGAAATCGCTGTCGGAGCCGATATTCGCGAAATGTTCCACCAAATTTTAGTGCAGCCATGTGATAGAATCTCACAAAGATTTCTATGGAGAGACGGAAATAACGAAAACCCGCCAGAAGAATATGAAATGGTAGTCATGACTTTTGGAGCAGCATGCTCACCTTGCTCTGCCTTGCATGTGATGAAGACCAATGCCAGGGATCACCACACTTTCCACCCCCGAGCCGTTAAAGCTATATGCGATCACCACTACATTGATGATTTTGTCGACAGTTTTGACAGTGTAGAAGACGCAATTAATATTTCAAAACAAGTGAGAGAAATTCACAAAAACGGAGGGGTTGAGCTTAGAGGCTTTATTTCAAATTCTACTAGGGTCACTACTTCACTGGACGGAAGCCTAATATCAAAACAAATTCCTGCCAACGATGGCACTGAAAAAGTGTTGGGACTGTTTTGGGAGCCTTCTACTGACAACTTCATGTTTAATTTGAAATTTCATCGTGTTGATCAAAGTGTTATGTCCGGCCAACGAAGCCCAACAAAAAGGGAAATTTTAAGCGTTATAATGTCGACATTCGACCCTCTTGGTTATTTAAGTCATTTTACCGTGGGTGGGAAATTACTACTGCGAGAAATTTGGAGAACCAACTGTCTTTGGGATGAACCAATACCGAAATGCTTAAATGGTGCATGGGAACGCTGGAGAAGCCAATTAAACAACATAACCGAGTTTCGTGTTCTGCGTTATTATTTTTCCTGTGGTCAACCAACATCACTACAACTTCATATATTTGTGGACGCAAGTGAAGATGCGTTTGCTGCGGTCGCTTACTGGAGATATTTGTCTGAAGTAGGTGACATTTGTACAAGTTTTATAGCTTCAAAGACTAAGTGTAGCCCTTTAAAGAGAGTCACAATACCCCGTTTAGAGCTACAAGCAGCTGTTCTTGGTACACGTTTAAAACAGAATATTTTAAGTGAACACACCCTTGTTCCAGACAAATGTATAATGTGGGGCGACTCTAAAACCGTACTTAAGTGGATTGCTAGCAGCCACAGGAGATACAAACCATATGTTGCACACCGCGTAGCGGAAATACTTGTTTCTACAGATGTCGATAATTGGAGATGGGTGTCAACAAAAGACAATGTAGCGGACGAAGCAACAAGAACATCAAACAAAGTTGACCTTTCTCATTATTCTCGTTGGTTAAGTGGACCTTCGTTCCTGAAGCTATCTGAAGAAGAGTGGGCAATAAATGATAATGAGATTTCAAACGAAGAAGATGAAGAAGAAATTTCACAAAAGGTTTCTTTAGTTGACAATAATAGTGTGATTAATTTCAATAGATTTTCATCCCTTTGTCGTATAAAAAGAGTGGTGGCATGGGTACTAAGGTACATAAGTCACTGCCGGAAGAAATACAGCGACTTACAATGCTATGGTCTCACCTCTGGTGAACTAGAAAATTCAGAAATGTTACTGTGCCTGCAGGTTCAAAGGGAAGCCTTTCGGAGGAAATCAAATGCATTAAAAATGGACAAGAAATTTCTAAAACTAGTCCTTTGTTTCGATTAGTTCCTTATGTGGATGATTATGGACTCTTAAGAGTGTATGGAAGAATAGATGCAGCTAGCTACTTGCCCTATAGTTCACGACGACCAATAATAATGCCAAACGTTCATCATTTTACGTACCTTGTCGTCATGCACCATCATTGCCTGATGAAACACCAGAATCATGAAAGTACGATTTGCGAAGTGCGTAAAAAGTTTTGGATACCTAAACTCAGAAGCCTACTAAAGAAGATTGTAACGAATTGTCGCCAATGCAAGATAAAAAATGCCAGCCCTCGAGTATCTATCATGGGACCGCTGCCATTCGACCGCCTAGAACCTAATATTGTGCCTTTCAAATACACTGGCTTAGACTACTTTGGGCCCGTAAACGTTTCGATCGGAAGGAGAACAGAAAAGAGATGGGTGGTACTCTTTACATGCCTCACGGTCCGAGCAATCCATCTAGGATTAGCCTACGATTTATCAACGGATTCGTGTATAATCGCTATGAGAAATTTCATGAATCGTAGAGGAGTGCCAGCCAGAATCCGATCTGATAATGGTAAAAATTTCATTGGTGCTAACGAAGAGAGTAAACGATTTAGCGAAGTTTTCGACAGCGAAAAAATTCAAGGCGAGATGTCGAAGAAGGGAATCGAATGGATTTTTAACTGTCCTGCTAACCCGTCCGAAGGTGGCATTTGGGAAAGAATGGTTCAATGCGTGAAAAGGGTGCTGCGGCATACACTGAAAGAGGTTTCGCCCAAAGAACATGTATTACACTCATTGCTAATTGAAGCTGAAAACATCGTTAATTCTCGGCCATTAACTCATTTGCCAATAAGCCCCCATGAAGAGGAGCCGCTTACTCCTAACCATTTTTTAATTGACACAAGGAATCTTCACAATACACCGTCTACCGAATCACCCGATATAAAACCTGTTTACCTGGAGCTGGACTGATGGACAACGGGTGGTGTTGGATGGCACGAATATGCTGGTGACGGTATGGGTTGGTTTCTGCTCCTGTTCTACCCCTTTTGGCTTTAGCCGGCAAAAACACAGTATCTTCTTGTTCAATAAAAAGACGTATTTTTTTAGTTTTATTTTTTCTTTATTCCAATCCTTTTTTTAACTTTTTCGGTTCTTTTTTCTTTTTTTCACAACAAACTTAACTTTTTTCACTTTTATCAGAACAAAACTCCTTTTCGCTATCACTTGTTGCTTCAGAAAAAAAGAAAAAAACGACTGTAACCGAGGTTACAAACACTTAGTCGCCATAATATTGCCGGCGGCAGCCAGCATGACGGCTAAAAAGACACATTCCCACCGAGGCTATCATATGGTTACAAACAGCAACGCCCGGGGGCAATGTGTCTACACACTGTTTGCCTGCCATGCCAACATACCGCCAGCCTTGCAACAATGGTGCAACGAAGGTTAGGCATAATGATAAAAACTATATATATGAGGATAAATTCAATTTAATACTTCGAACTCAAGTAAGGAATTAAGTAATTCAATTAATTCAATTTATGGCCTCATAGGGCAACTAAAAGTTTACAAAATTATAATAATATAATATAAAAATAAAATTTTTTTTTTATAAAATAAACAATGTGCTACCCCCATTAGGCGGTTGATTCGGCTTTCTGGCCTTCGCCGAAATATACTAGGCCAAAACAGGTCTGCTGCGTGAGGATATGCCCCGGTCGTTTTGTAGCTGGTCCAACAAAAATTTGAGACTGGACATCAGCTCCCAATACTAAATAAATTGGCATACTTCTGTGCCATTGTTGGTTCGCATTACGAGTGGAGGCGGCGGTTTCTCGAACCACATCTTCGCGCGGGCTACAGCTGTACGTTTTTTCGTCCACCACACATGACACTATGCGCCGCCCCTTTTCATTCTTGTCGCAAACGTAGATGATGGTCCGTCCTTGTCGGACGACGCAACCCAGTCGCTCTGCTTCCTTGCGCATTATTGTTGATCGCGCGACGTTGGGATACAACAACGCCCGGGAGCGGCGTGCTGCCCTTCCTAGGACCACCGTGACCCGTACAACGGCCGTCATCGACACCCACAACCTGCCTTCCGGGATTGGATGCAACCAGGTATTGTGGTCCTGGGAGCAGCGCCGGCACCGATCAATGCTGCTACATTGCGCGCGGTTGTGCGATTGCGCTAGGCAGTTGTAGCAGAGGGACTTCTGGGCGACTGCCCGCAACTTCTGGTCGAGGCTCATGGCCAGGAAACGTGTGCACTGCCTTATGGCGTGCAAGCGATTCCACAGGTGGCAACGAAAATGGGTGTTGAATACGCCTTCGGCCATTACAACCTAGAGGATAGTAGACATTTTTAGTTAAGAGCCACGATAAGAAGTTACTTAGGAGATTAGTTGTTACAAAATGGTAGGCATACTAATTTGTGGATTGGGCGAGTAATGATGCCATTTTGGGTTTTCATTTCGACGACACGTACTTTATTGTCTGCGCCGTGATAGGTTTTCGTAATGCGCCCTAAACGCCAGTCTGTGGGGCAAGTAGGTTCATTTTTTAGAGCCACTAAGTCATTTATCTTCAAATCGATCTGTGGATATTTCCACTTACTGCGTTTTTGCAATTCTCGAAGGTATTCGTCCTTCCATCGGCGGCAGATTTCTTGCTGAAGAGCCTTTACTTTGCGCCACCGGTTTGTAACGCTTAGAGGAGAGGACAGTTCTTCGGGCTCAGCCGGAGACAGTAGAGAAGACCCTATTAGAAAGTGGCCTGGAGTGAGGACTGAGACATCTTCAACATTATCGGACAGAGGGGCCAGAGGACGCGAATTGAGACACGCCTCGATTTGTGCGAAAAGCGTAGAAAACTCTTCGAATGTGAATTTCATTTGACCAGCAGTTTTCTTAAAATGCGTTTTGAGACTTTTTACTCCTGCCTCCCACAATCCTCCCATGTGAGGTGCTGCCGCAGGGACGAAGCTCCATTCAAGGTGCTGATGGCCATACTTTTCGACCGCCAGTTCGCGTAGCTCATTTACGTGTTTTTTAAAGTTTGACCTTATTTCTCGCGCCGCGCCCACAAAGTTTCGACCATTGTCGGAAAAAATGCAATTTGGGCAACCACGACGAGCAATAAAACGGGCCAAAGCAGCTATAAAAGCAGGGGTAGACAGGTCGCTAACAGCTTCCAGGTGTATCGCCTTGGTCGAGAAACAGACAAAGAGACACACGTAGCCTTTAGTGATTCGACAGTAGCGGCCAGTAAAACTTTTTATTTCAAACGGGCCTGCGAAATCAACTCCTGTATTAGCAAAGGGACGACTTAAAATTGTTCTTGCTTCAGGTAACGCACCCATAATTTGATTCTGAAGTTTTTTACGATGCAGGGTACAAATTTTGCAATTATGTATGACAGTTTTGACAAGGTTTCTGGCCTTAAGTATCCAGCACTCCTGGCGAACTACAGACAACATAAGACGATGGCCTCCGTGGTGGACAACTTTATGCACGAATTCCACATAAAGGTGAGCAAGCCTACTGCCGTATGCAAGTATAATGGGGTGTCGTTCGTTGTAAGATAAACAGCTGGAAGAGCTCAAACGGCCGTTAGATCGTATTATATCGTTTTTGTCGAGGAACGGTGTGAGCGTCAGCAAAGGGGTACGAGAATCAATTTTCTGCAGCGTTTTCAGACTATTAAACTCCTGAGAAAAGTATAACTGTTGAGACAGGGAAAATAGCCGAGTTCTGACAAAACGTAATTCACGGGCCTGAATCCGCAACGTATCATATGTTTGGGATACACGCCTAGCTTTACTAGAGAGAATGTAAAAACGAAACATGTAAGCAATCACGTGCAACGCTAGTGGTAAGCTAGAAAATCTGTCAAGAATATCTTCTTTCTCAGCCGAGGTAGCAACAAAAACTTGTACCCCTTTTAACTCCTCATTTGTTTCGAGTTGCACAGGGCCTTCGGGCCACCGAGACTTTTCTAGACGCAGCCAATCCGGGCCAGACCACCAGAGCTCACTTGAACGTAACTCCGCAGGAGTCAGCCCCCGGGTTGCTAGATCGGCAGGGTTGTCACCGGACGAGACGTGAAACCAGTTTTTATTTCCGACTTTTTCTAGAATTGTAGCTACTCTATTTGCCACAAAAGTTTTCCAATTACAGGGCAGCTTTCTCAACCAGGCTAGTACTATTGTAGAGTCGGACCACAAGTAAAGCGTGTAAGTGCTAAGATTTAAGGCGGGAATCACATTGTCGACTAAATTTGCTAACAAAACTGCTCCACACAGTTCTAAACGGGGTAAAGAAGGTTTTTTTACTGGAGCTACCTTTGTTTTACATACGAGCAACTTTGTGTAAACTTTATTTTCGAAACTAACTCGTACATATAGTGAGGCCGCATACGCTAATTCAGATGAGTCACAAAAACCGTGAAACTCAATTTGGCTACCAGGTGAATAATTAAGCCATCGATGAAGCTTTATATTTTCAACATCTTTGTAATTTGAAACAAAATTCTGCCATTTCTGCAGAGCTACGGGTTTTATTGCCTCATCCCATTCTACTTTATCGAGCCACATTTGCTGCAACAGAATTTTTGCGGTGATAACTACAGGAGCTAACCAGCCTGCTGGATCAAACAACCTAGCAATTATTGACAGGACTTCTCTTTTTGTATACGATGGCTTGAGCTCAATTTTCTCTGCAGTAAAAAAAATGTATCTTCTGCAGCATTCCAGTGTATCCCTAACGTTTTCGTGGTGCTTTTATCATCGAGAGACAAAAAAGACGAATTTAGCAAATGTTCAATGGGTAAATTTTTTAAAATTTGTTTTGAGTTGGATATCCATTTACGCAACTCAAAACCTCCCATCTCAAGTATGCCAATTAATTGGTCACGTGCCACTAAAGCGTCCGAAATGGAATGCGCTCCAACTAGAGCATCGTCTACATACATACACTCACGCAAGATTCGGGCGCCTAGTGGGAAACATCGCTCTTCATCGCTGGCCAATTGAAGAATCGTTCTAAGGGCTAAATAAGGGGCACAGTTTACCCCAAAAGTTACTGTTTTAAGCTGATAGTCTTCTATTTCATCTTTTTCAGAACCACGAAAAACAATTTTCTGAAAATGTCTATGCTCAGGTATTATCAAGATTTGGCGATACATCTTTGAAATATCCGCATTAAAAACAAACTGAAAAAAGCGCCATTTCAAAATTAAATTTACTAATTCAGCTTGCAGAATCGGGCCAGTGTACAATAAATCGTTTAAGCTTCTGCCACTAGGAGTTGTACTAGAGGCATTGAACACTACTCTCAATTTCGTTGTTGTACTGTCTGGCTTAAATACGCCATGATGGGGTAAATAATAACTTGGGCCACTGGAATTCTCAGACTTTTCCATATGTCCTAGAGTTAAATATTCTTTTAATACCGCATCATATTGTGCTTGCGCATTAATGACTTTTCGCTTCTAATAAACTGGCTTACTGCGATGTGCCTATTGGGACCGAGTGACAGACAATTATTTTTAAAGGGCAGACTCACAATATATCTCCCTTCAGCATTTCTTTTGGTAGTAGAACGATAGATCTCCTCACAAATTTTATCTTCTTCTGATAATACCTGCCTACGAGAAACTTCTTCTAACTCCCAGAATTTTGTCAACTGGTCGTCAATAGAGATTTTTGTTAAATGTGACCTTGTCACAAAACGCGGGGAGACACTACTAGTAGGACCAGTTACTATCCAGCCAAAAATTGTTTCTTGAGCCACTAGAGACTCAAAAATCCCATGCTGAACTCCTCCACGTAGAATAAGGGGGTACATGTCACCTCCTAATAACAGATCCACTTCACTACTTTCAAAAAATTTTGGATCAGCATAATTTAACTTTGGTAATTCAAAGCCACTCAAGGGCTGAAAAGAATGCGTAGGCACCTTACCAGTCACGCGAGGAACTACTAACGCCTGCACCTTGAGCGAAATACTTTGACAGAACTTCGATTCAATTACAAAAGCCGCCATCTTGTTGGATTTACTAATTACATCACCGCCTAAGCCTATAACCTCAGCTGAAATTGCAGTAGTGGGCAACTTCAACAATTTTTGAATTTTCTCAGATATAAAACTTTCATCTGAGCAAGGATCAATAAGGGCCCGTACTTTATAACATGAACCAAAATGCACAATATTTACCCATGCAGTTGCTAACATAACTTTTTTCGCGACCGACGCATGATGAGACTGAACCACTTCAGCAGGGGCAACAAAATTAGTGGACTGTAATTGATTTTCTCTATTTTGGTTCCCGCTGTTTTTAAATTGGTTATGACTTCTAGTCGTAAAATCTTTATGTATTAGCGTGTGATGTTTCTTTTTACATTTGGAACATGCATTTTGACTACTGCATTCACTATACAGGTGACCCGTCGTTAGACAATTGAAACAGAAATGAAATTTTTTCAAAGTCGAAACACGAGTTTTATAGTCCATATTTAAAAATTTGTTGCACGAGCTAATTTTGTGGTTTGCATTACACAGGTTGCATTGCATAGGGGAAACTTTTGTATGGTGCGACTTAAATTGTTTTGTCTTGGCATATGAATGATTTGTATTGCTTTGCGAAACCGGTTGTGAACCACTGGAAGCATTATTTGTAGCTATTATGTCTGAAACACTTTCTAATGCATGATATCTATCAGTGAGAAATGAGTCTAATTCTTCCCATTTGGGAACCTCTGTTTTATTTTTCACTGATTGTTCCCAAAGGTGCAAAGTATTTTCAGACAGACGTGATGAGCATTGAAATACAAATATCGGGTCCCATGACTGAATGTCTACTGCATAAAGTTTTAACACCGCCATACAATTGTTAACTTCCCTTTGTAATTTTTTAATTTCAGAAGCAGAATCATGTAAACAGGGGTCTAAATTAAATAATACCTTCAGCTGAGTATTTATCAACACGCGCTTATTTTCGTATTGATTTTTTAAATTATTCCACGCCAGTTCAAAATTCTCATTGGTTAGAGCCACGTTTCTATTAATATCACGTGCTTCACCATCAGTTTTTCTACATAGGTAGAATAATCTCTCAACTGGGCTAAGTCTGCTATTATTTATATAAATCGCCGTAAACATGTCTCTAAATGTAGGCTACGAAACGTAGTCCCCGTGAAAGACACCAGTATCACAAGGAGGTACCGAAATTGAACTACACAGATTGGGACTCCCTGAATCATTATTTTCACTATCATTTTTACTTGTGGCTTTTCTTGCTTTAGAAATTATGTTCAAACAACGAATATAACATTTTTTCATCTGAGGCTGTTTCGTTTGCACTGTTAGTAACTCCTTTTTCTTTTCTACAGTTTCTGTCGAACACTCCTCATAGAGCCTTTTACATTTTTCCCATGCCTGATCCACTTCATTTCTTTCGAACTCAAAAGCCTCTTCCGAATAGGCGGACAAGTTCTCTTCATTTAGGCTGGCTTCTAAAGCCACCAGCTCATCTGACGCACGTATGTATCTTTCAACAACCGACATTTTTATTTAAAATTGTTTTTTGTGTTGTTAAAAAAGCGTCACGAATTTATAAAAATGGAGAAACTTTCCAGAAAACAAACTTTTTCAAAGATGTCAGGCAAAGGCGCGAAAAAAACTACAAAAAAATCTGCAGCAAGAACAACAAACTTGGTAAAAAAGAACAATGCAAATCACGCGAGCAACAATACCGCAAATTGAAAAAAAAGATGGATGAAAAAATCTTTCCAGAACAACAAAAAAGGCAGTATAACGGGCAGACAAAATGCGGTCAAATATTTTATAAATCCGATATATGTATATGATTTAGGTTAGTTAACCTCACTTTCCCAGAGCCACAAATTCTGAGACACACTGTACCACTGTATGTAATGAAATTCACAATTTACGCACCTGGTTTTTTCCTCAATTCCCGGGTGAAGGACCAAAATGTTTACCTAGAGCTGGAGTGATGGACAACGGGTGGTGTTGGATGGCACGAATATGCTGGTGACGGTATGGGTTGGTTTCTGCTCCTGTTCTACCCCTTTTGGCTTTAGCCGGCAAAAACACAGTATCTTCTTGTTCAATAAAAAGACGTATTTTTTTAGTTTTATTTTTTCTTTATTCCAATCCTTTTTTTAACTTTTTCGGTTCTTTTTCCTTTTTTTCACAACAAACTTAACTTTTTTCACTTTTATCAGAACAAAACTCCTTTTCGCTATCACTTGTTGCTTCAGAAAAAAAAGAAAAAAACGACTGTAACCGAGGTTACAAACACTTAGTCGCCATAATATTGCCGGCGGCAGCCAGCATGACGGCTAAAAAGACACATTCCCACCGAGGCTATCATATGGTTACAAACAGCAACGCCCGGGGGCAATGTATCTACACACTGTTTGCCTGCCATGCCAACAAAACCCTTTACTTTGAAAAAACAGTGGCGAGTTTCAAGATGCTTACGCGATCGTTTCTGGAAGAGATGGGTCAACGAGTATTTACCTACGCTGACTAGGAGAGTAAAATGGTGTGAACGTACTATTCCAATGAAAGTAGGAGACGTGGTGTTCATCTGCGACCCGAATGTTTCAAGAAGTCAATGGCGGAGAGGTTTGGTCAATTGCGTTTATACTGGTCTCGATGGTGTGGCGCGAAGAGCCGATGTTAAAACTTCTTCTGGTAAGCTGCAACGCCCAGTGTCCAAGTTGGCCGTTCTGGACGTGGAAGATAGTGAAGCTGATCGCTCCACGGGGGCGGGAGTGTTCCAGAACGGCCCATAAAGGGTTATCAGTTCGTTCGTTTTAAACGTATTCTTCTGTCTTTTAGTTCTGTCATTGTCTTAACGAATGTAATTTGTACTGTCAAATTGCTTGCCGCCTTTTGCACTCTCTTTTTTTTGTGTGTATACGCACTTGAACATTTTTGTTTTCTTGCGAAACAGGAGCAATAATGCTCAGATATTAATTATTTTAACTTTGTTCAAGACGGGTGTAAAACTGCGGTAAGTAACTGACTTTAATTATTTGTTAACTTAATAATAATACTTACTGTAATTTCTAGAAATAAACACAGGCGCATACGCGCTCATATTTTGATATTTTGTTCAACGCAAACCCGTCTTTAATTTAGTAAGGAACAAATACAGCCCGAAGAAAAATATACTTAGCATTTTTTTTTATCTTAATGGAGCAATTTAAAATGATAGTTTTTTAAACTTTAAATGCCTGTAACTCTATAAATTTTTTATACGATCGGCACAATCAGTGTATTGAATGAAAGAATAGAGAAAATCTGTACAACAGTGTGCAATTTATTTTATTCAGATGAGCCGTTCTCGGAATATTTGCCAATAAACGAAAAAACTAAAACAAACAAAAAACGTGTTTTTCGCGAATATCGGGAAAAAGCGCATTAACAAAAATAAATGAATGTCATTTTCGTGTTCAGCGACCTCAAAATATCTTAGAAAATGTGTTTTTTTGCACGATATGACAAAGACTTAGAAGTTCGAAAATTTGCTTCATTATATTATCTTAAGTTTGCCTTAAATCTGACCTTGTATGTATAAAATAGTGGATATTTTGAGTATAATGAGTTATAACAGCTATAAAGAATATATAATGTTGCATCATATGATGTTTTAAAAATTGATCGATTTGATCTCATATTCAAAATTTTGATGCTGCAGTAGGTCCCAATATTTTTTTCATTATTTTTCCCATGTATCTAAAAATAAAATGCAACCCTTTTTTGCTATTCGAAATTGAAATTAGCAAAAAAAAAAATCTGACGCTCAACTCTAATGTACATTATATATATATATATATATATATATATATATATATATATATATATATATATATATATATATATATATATATATATATATATATATATATATATATATATATATATATATATATATATATATATATATATATATATATATATATATATATATATATATATATATATATATATATATATATATATATATATATATATATATATATATATATATATATATATATATATATATATATATATATATATATATATATATATATATATATATATATATATATATATATATATATATATATATATATATATATATATATATATATATATATATATATATATATATATATATATATATATATATATATATATATATATATATATATGTATATATATATATATATGTATATATATATATATATATATATATATATATATATATATATATATATATATATATATATATATATATATATATATATATATATATATATATATATATATATATATATATATATATATATATATATATATATATATATATATATATATATATATATATATATATATATATATATATATATATATATATATATATATATATATATATATATATATATATATATATATATATATATATATATATATATATATATATATATTATATATATATATATATATATATTATATATATATATATATATATATATATATATATATATATATATATATATATATATATATATATATATATATATATATATATATATATATATATATATATATATATATATATATATATATATATATATATATATATATATATATATATATATATACATATATATATATATATATATATATATATTGACCCCGTTCTGAACATGGATGTACGATGTTTCTCGTCTTTTTCGACAAGTTTACAAAATGGAAAGAGATAATACCTTTAAGAAAAGCCACATCAGAAGGCTTGGTAAAGGCATTTCGAGAACGTATTGTCGCCAGTACTGATTACAGATAATGGCACACAATTCACTTCACGAATTTTCAAGAAATATCTATTAGAACTAGGTGTGCACCAACAACGTACAGCTCCTTATACACCAAAGGAAAATCCCACTGAACGAGCCAATCGTAGAATAAATAAATTTACAGAACGGGAAGATAATAAATGTAGAGTTGTGCTTATCAGCTCTTTTGAGTGGCGCTCTGTTCCGCTCAGCTCACTTTACTGAACTATTTCACTTAGTTAGGTCAGTAGCTCAGTAGATCACTTGTTTACAAGGAAAATTCCTAAAGAAACATTTCATCAATGCGAATTCATAACAAGTAAAATTGACAGCACAGCCACAAACAATATGGCTCATGCGCACCTGCTGACTTTTTTGTGTAGTTATAATATTTAGTTGGAAGTCAAAATTTGCTTTTTTGTTTTGATAACATTATAAATAATTATATAATTTATAATAATACATTATAAATAATAAGATTGACAAGAAGTGAATCAAAAGTTTAAGAAATTATAAAAGAAAGTAAATAAATATTTATATAAATAAAAAAATTGAGTTTAGAAATGGGAGCAAGAAAAAGTTTCCATTGTGCTAAAAAAATTTAATGTGTACTAAAAAAGATATTTTCTTCAAAAAGTGTGTTAATTAAGTTTTGCATGTGTAGTCTAAGAAATTTTTCGGTCCGTGGTTTTTGTACTGGATGTTTTCAAGGCAAATTCGGCAATGGCGCCACTATTTTTAGTTCGCCGTGAGCTATGAAATAGCAGACACAAGAAAGAAAGATGAAACATTCACCTTAAATTCGCCTTATTTCTTGCACTGAGCTAAAAACGCTCAGTAAAGTGAGCGTTTCACTTCGCTCAATTGAATGAATGATTCAATTGAACTAGTTCGATCAGGAGCCGCACAAGTCTACTTCACGGAGATAACAAACTTTGAAGAAAATCAATCTGCTGCAGTGTTGCCAATCTGTGTGTAATTACACATATTGTGTGTAATTTCTACTTGCATGTTTAGCTCATGTGTAATTAGTTTCATATGTGATTTGTGTGTAATTTCACTTTGTGTTCCATTTTTTGATTAATTTTTGGACGGTTAAGTTTTTTCTTTTAGAACACCAATTTTAAGTGACTTCAAGAAAGGAGGAGGTTGCCAATTTTGTGTACTGATTTTAAAAATTCTCTTGTTTGAGGTTTGCCCCAACATCCTCTTTCTCACTGAGATTCACGATTGACCTTGCATTGCAGTGAGTATGGGTGAGCGCTGCGGCTCTCTGCCCTTTATCTCAGAAACGGTTAGGCGTATGAAAAAATGTTTAACACAAAATTTTTTGCAAATTTTATGCTCTACAATTCTTATAACTGTTTACACCGTTGGAGCTATAGAAACCGAGATAGTCGCGAAAAACTGATTTTTGTGACCTTCAAAAATCGATAACTTTTTGATACGCGATTTTTTTATTTTATTTTTTTTTGTTTACTAGGTGAGACTATAGGCTTTAAGTCTAAGGTATAAAATTTGAAAATCGACATGTTACAAAATTAGTTATGATGGTTTTAAAAGGCATTTTAGGTTTGGGCTGATTTTAGGTACAAAAATGAAATATTAAAACTTGTTAAAACTTGTTTTACACAAACTTATACTTATCAAAACCTTAAATTTTGTCAGAAAGTGACAAATTTTTGCCCCCGTGAAATTTTTAATACGAAGGGCCAAAGGTTGGTTTTTTGGAGCAGTTTGAGTTAAAAATTAGTTTAGTAGCGAACATTAAAAATACAAACATTGGTTTAAATTTACTTTAGATAAAAAGGTTTTAATGAAAAAATCGTAGGTTTCTATTTAAGTCCACAATAGACATTATAAATATTATATGTAAACTTTTATTATAAAATTTTAATTTTAAAATTGTAATTTTAAAATTAATGTGCATAAAATGTTAAAGCGATAAAATAACGATATCTCTAGTGTTTTGAAAAATTACTATTAATTAAACAATTTTAGTAAATATTTCTTCTAAATAGCCTTGATTTTCAACTTCTAGAAGTAGTTTAGTTTCTACGTCTAATTCAATACAGTTAGTTCTCCATTTTTGACGGATATTGGACATATAGGGAGCTGATGTGCATAATAAAATAGTAATCAGGTCTTTATTAGTACAACATCTGGAAATTTTTCTTGTGTTGTGCTCGCGAAAGAAGCTGTAGTCTTTGTTTCTTTTTTCTTATGCTTCTTCAGATAGATCTCCTATTGGTAGCATATTGTGTTGAATTATTTGTTCCCTATGGTGCAAAATTTTATGAACTGTGGATGGTACATATCTCCAAGAGTATTTTTCGTTATAAAGTCTAGCTGTTTTTTTGCGTATTCGCCAAATTTTTTTGCATTTATCTTTCTGCTGCATGCTAGAACTTGTAATATAATGTTGAATCGCCTTATTAGTTCCAAATCTACACCTGTGATAGATGCTGGATCTGAAAAAATATCCTTGCAGTATTTCCATCAATTGCGTTTCCTTCTCCTTGCTTTGGCTGATCGATCATTAGGCCTAGTTGTAAATATTTGTCTTGAATTAGTTTTTTTTTTTGCTTTCTTTTTTCTTCATTTTCCTTATTGTTTCTCACTATTTTGCCTAACGGATTAAAATCCAAATCTTAAACTAATTTTTGAATATGCTCAATAAAACGTATTCTAGCATGAAGAGGGGACAATCCAAATTCGTATGCTGCCTTAAAAATATCATCTTCTGGAATGAGATGGCTTAATTGACTTGATGTCTTTTGGCATATAATGCAGCTTGACGATGATTTTGTATCAGTTAAGCTTGTGCAACTTTTCCATCAATCATTATAAGACACATTTTAAAATTTACTTTGATTTCCTGGTCATCAACTGAAAATATTACAGGTTGAAGGGCTTTAATTTGATCTTTTATTTTTTTGACTTCTTCAGTTATGACATCTTTTGTTTCTTTTTTTTAATGTAAATTTTATTGGTCTGCAATACTTTGTTGACGAAGGTATTTCACATGAACACCCTCTTTGATGATATTATCATAAAAACAACAACAAATATTTGCAGGTCGTTTATGATTTTCTGTTTTTTTAATAACTTATAAATTATATGCTCACAAAAGTATTTTGCTTACTCAGAACCATGGTGAAATAAGTATACCGTTTGCAGTACAACATCACGTGATTATTTTTTGCTCAGCTAGTTTTGTGCACAAGCCACGTCCAGCTCGTATATTTTTTTGACAAGCATCATCTAGTTTCTTGTTGTGTTATTTTATTTTTTCCCTCATGCAGCCACCTGTATACTTATTTCACCATGCTCAGAAGTCTATAATTTTTTCGCTAATTACATATCAATGTTTTTTATTGTGCGCAGTTGTGTATATATATATGTATATTACGCCCAAAGCAAAACAATTTAACAATTCCAATACAATTTTATACCTTCATAATCAAGGTAAATCAATTTAAAAAGCAAAGTACTTTTGTAACCTGATGTATATAAATTTACTTCATTTTAAGTAGGCAAAATATTTTTGTGACCAGCTGTACATGATTTAGAAATTGACTAACAATTATTAATTTCCTTTTTTAAAATACGCATATCCGTCTAAAAACCGTTTCTCATAAAAGCTATTTTTTAAAAAAAAATAAAATACTTCAAAAAAGAGCATTACAGAAAACACATTTTTTTAACTCTTACTAAAATTTTGGAAAAATATTTGACCTTCTGTCAGAAAAATTTTTCTGGTGCTCACGGTCGGATCATGCCGGGTATACAATGGGGTATAGGGGTGTAGAGGAAAGTTTGGACTACAAAAAAATGCTAACATATTTTTGTTCTCTTATATTCCTTAAAAGTTGTGCTCTATTTAAGCCGTTATGACACTACATTTTTCTTGCATTGTTTTGCAATAGGATTGAAAGAAAGAAATAGCAAATGATAGAAAGAAACAACTATACAAAATGTAAACAAAACGTAATGGCTTCTTTAAGTGCTGCCTACTTTTTATTTATAATAAAACGACAAAAGAAAAAAAGTTGAAGAAAAGAGGCACTAAGTCGCTGAATTCGTGAATAAATCGCTAACTTGTCAACACTTTAATGTTTCAAGCTTGAAATGTCCATTTTAAGTTGAACATTTAAAATTTTTTGTTTTGACAGGCCCCCATTTTTTATCGATAACATTATTAGAAGCATTGACAATTTGGTATTTATCTTAATATAGCTGAACTCTTTGCTAAAACTTGAAAAATGAAGAAAAAATGTAGTGTCATGAGGGCTTTAGTGGGATAATTTAGGAAAGTTTGGATCTTAAATAAAAAACTTATTTCTAAAAGTCATAAACACTTTATTTTTCTAGTACTAATAGTTAACAAATTAGGCAATTATACAAAATTCATTTCGTTTGAAAATCTTTTAAAACAAAAAATTTATAGATGTTTAAAAATCAAAAGCTTACTAAGAAATATCTCATTTTAGCAAAATACTGAGAATGTCTATTTTAAAGACCCTGTTCACTGTGATATAGTTGAAATAAAGTTTTAATTTTTTGGCTCCCGAGGTACACTGGTGTCTACTTTCGACTGAACTTTAACATTTTACAATCGGTGACCATAAAAAAGATGATTTTTGGCCGCCTTCTCGTAAAATGGTCCTCCGTGCGGTGCAGACACGAGATTCTGTGAGACTTTTGATACAACTTTTAGAACACCAAAAGGAAGGTGTATACAAATTTTCAGCTAATTATCTCTCATTCCGCAGTTGGCCCCTTTTTTCTGCTTATTTGACTGGGCTAATTGAGCCTTAATAGGATAAAAGCAACGGCATTAATGAAAAATGTTTTAGGTTTAAGTTTTCCTCAAGAGTTGTATGACAAACTAAAATATACAGTTTTTTCTATTACAATAGCAGAAACAACTTATGTAAGTTCAACAAAACAAATTTCTATAAATTGTTATAATGAGAAAACATCCACTACTCAGAATTCGTTTTCTTGACCGACTTAAAAAAAGGAGGAGGTATCAATCAATTCGTGTGTATTTTTTCATTTCTTTTTTATGTTTCTACATCCCCCCACAACTGTTATTTGAACCGATTTACAAAATAATTTTTTTGTTTGCTTGCAGTTTAGTCCCATACTTTTTTTCGGAAATCGGACGGACAATTTGGCCGCCGAAATATTGATTATAACATAACTCTTCCATTAATGGGCCGAGCTAAAAAAAATTTTTTGAAAGGGTTTGCTTTCATTTTGGGCCCCTTATTAATCGAACGGGCAATTCGACCGCCCGAATTATTGATTATCGCACAACTTCGCAATTTATAGACCAACTGTGAAAAAACTTTTTAATTGAAAGTGTATGCTTGTGGCTTGCTTGGTACGGCAGTAATTTAAGTGAAATCGGACGGTTAAAGTGGCCGCCCGAAATACTGATTTATGATCTAATTACCAACATTTTTTTATTTGAAAGGCGCGAATGATGAAAATTTTAGCATTTTTTCTTTGAAGTGATGTCATTATTTTTTTACAGAACTACTAATTTTAAGGAATGTGCGTGATCTATTTCTACTAATATTATTAATCTTTTGAAAAAATCTATTGTAAAACATTGTATTATATTCAAAAATTTGGTCGGACTCTCCGACCAAATTAAAAGTCATATATTGCTTTAATTAATAGCTCTCGTCACTTGGCATACTTAGTAGCTTTTAAATCTTGCCTATAATTACCCACCCATTTTAAAGATTTATTGCGCAACTTGAGATGAAAAATACATTCGCCATAAAAAGATACATATAAGAGTTACAAGAGTGCTTCAAGACTAAGGTTAACAAAATAGTATCACAAATGTTATTACTAGGTGGCTCTCAATTCATTCATATGTCATTCGAATTTTAGAACAGGATAAATCTCTAAAAAGCTTTTTAAGACTAGCAGTTTCTTAAGACCCTTCAAAAGTCGAACATTCAATGCTAGAAGCACAAATGACATGAAAACTATGTAAAATCTACTTGAGATTTTGTCATATGCTTTAGGTATTTTGGTTTCATTTAACGAACTTTTTTATTCTAAAAAACCTATTTTGTATTAACCGAAAAACGAAGTTAACAACATATTGTGTCTTCTTATGCAAATTATGGAAAGACATACCATGTGTAATTATTCTGATTACGTGTAGTTTAGGACCCGGTCATGTTTAATTTCCAAAGTCTTCATTGGCAACACTGGACTGCTGACAGCCGTCTTAGTGGTAATAGCTTGCAATTGATGCGGAAGCTAGCTTTCCCAATTATAGCAAACTGTGACTGGTGGCTAAAAAATAAAACCAGACTGAAGTTAGCTTCTGCCTGGTATTCGATCCGAACAGTTGGAAGTCCTATAGGAACTACGGCAGCTGCTGAAGGATTAGCGGGACTGAACTGAAGTTAGCGTCTTCCTAGCACTACTCCACGTCTGCTAACCCTGTCGCACCGGGCTCTGAGGGTCGTGGTTCTAACTGAAAATAGCTTTTACCAGGTTCCTACGCCACCTTCTGCCATTGTGAGTAGCCCATCCCGTAGCAGGTGTGCCCACGCGCTAGATCTTTTCTTATACGGTGGCGATTCTCTCGATTCTCTTTCACATCTAGAATTAATTGTAATTAAATAAAGAGAAGCGTTATACTGCTTTAAACATAGTGTTTGATTATTTTCCAACAACCCCGACTCCGCTGAGCCTTCCCTAGAAACCAGCGGAAAGGTGTCGATACATTGGCGCCCGAGCAGGGACATTATTGTCCTGAACAAAAATAAACATAAGAAAAGAAAACAATATATACATTGTTTTCATAATGATTAAAACTACGTGGGTATATTCTTTAAAGAGAGATGAGCTGATAAACTATTTGAGCCAATTCGATCAAAGCTCTACAGGAACGGTAGAGGAAATGCGGAAGAGGTTGCTAAATTCGTGGCGTCAAAACAAGAGCAGGAGGTCTTAAGCCCTGTACAGTCGGTTGTCAGATATTACAATATTGTCAGATCTGCCAACGTGCTGACGATGTGCTGACAATAAAAAATTTTCAACACAAGGTATATTGTTAGTTCACACGGTTGTATCAAAGTTGTTAGAAAAGCTTAAAATCTATTGGCAGACAATTCTCTGTCAATAAATTTATCTGACAATATTGTCAGAAAAAAATTGGCAGTGCACACAATTGTCAGACGCAAAAATTTACAGATCAATTGTTTGGCGCTTCCAGACTCAGATCATTTAACAGAAATTATCAATTATTTATCAGCTGTGCTTGTGTTAACTTTAAAAAGTGAAAATATAAATTAGTATTAAACATAAAGAAGCAATTTTAACTATTTTAGCTGCATAGTTTCTTTTATTTTCCTTTTTCCCTAAAAAAAGATGTGTGCGGTGCTGCCAATATAAAGAAGTATCTGACAATGACGCCAGAAACTTCGCACATCTGACAATTAAAATATGTCTGACAATGGCAACGCGATGTGTTCACACGATTGTGAGGTGTCTGACAATTTTTAGTCATCAGGTAGTATTAAAAACTCTTCTAGACTCAGATCTTTCAATGCTTCGAATTTCATCAAAATCGAATAAATAGTTTTAAAGGAGAAGAAATTTCCTCCTACCTCCTCTGGCGGTCCTATTTTTTTTAAATTTATAGCCTATGCCTTTTTAGGCTCAGATCTATCTATGTTATGAATTTCATCAAAATCGGTTATATAGTTTAGGAGAGGCAAAAATCGTTCCTATCCCTCCTCATGCTCCTATTTTTGAAAAAATGTATAACCTATGTGCTTTTCTATATTCAGATCTATCTATATTTTGAATTTCATCAAAATCGGATAGATAGTTTTAAGGAGGACGAAATTTTCCCCTACCTCCCCTCGTGGTCCTATTTTTTTTATCTATAGCCTATGTCGTCTCTTAGACTCAGATCTATCTATGTTTTGAATTTCATCAAAATCGGATAGATAGTTTCAAAGATGACGAAATTTCCCCCTACCTCCCCTCGTGGTCCTATTTTTATAAACTGTATAGCCTATGTCTTTTTTTAGACCCAGATCTAATTTAATTTTGAATTTCATCAAAATCAGATAAATAGTTTGAAACAGGAAGAAATTTCCCCGACACCCCCTCGTGGTCCTATTTTTAATGAAATGTATGGCCTATGTCTTCTTTTGGACTCGGATCTATTTTAATTTTAAATTTCATCAAAATCGAATAGATAGTTTCAAAGAGGACGACATTTCCCCCTACACCCCTTCGTGGTCCTATTTTTGAAAAAAATATAGCCTATGTCTTCTTTTAGACGCAGATCTATCTACATATGTTTGGAATTTTATCAAAGTCGATTGGATAGTTTCTGAGAGGCAGATATGTGGGAGCTGCCACGCTCACTAGTTTTTGTCAGACTATTTTCTCTAGTACCTACAATGCATAAAATCAATAGAGTAACTCCTAAAAAATTAGTTCCCATGATATATCAAAATATATATTTGCTATATATGGGAGTAGCCACTTGTCGACTCCTTCATAATATCTCTTTAAAAACATTTAAAAAAGAGTTACTCACACCAAATTTGAAGCTTTATCTGCATTACTTCCATAAATATCTTAAAATACAAATTTTCCAAAATTATATAGACTATTGTTCCTTCCAGATCATCAGTAATATATTGTGCTAATTTCAGCAAGATCGATTTACTGGCGTAGGCGTCTATAACTTTCAAACATACAAAAACAAACAAACAAACAAACAAACAAAGAAACAAACAAACAAACAAACAAACAAACAAACAAACAAACAAACAAACAAACAAACAAACAAACAAACAAACAAACAAACAAACAAACAAACAAACAAACAAACAAACAAACAAACAAACAAACAAACAAACAAACAAACAAACAAACAAACAAACAAACAAACAAACAAACAAACAAACAAACAAACAAACAAACAAACAAACAAACAAACAAACAAACAAACAAACAAACAAACAAACAAACAAACAAACAAACAAACAAACAAACAAACAAACAAACAAACAAACAAACAAACAAACAAACAAACAAACAAACAAACAAACAAACAAACAAACAAACAAACAAACAAACAAACAAACAAACAAACAAACAAACAAACAAACAAACAAACAAACAAACAAACAAACAAACAAACAAACAAACAAACAAACAAACAAACAAACAAACAAACAAACAAACAAACAAACAAACAAACAAACAAACAAACAAACAAACAAACAAACAAACAAACAAACAAACAAACAAACAAACAAACAAACAAACAAACAAACAAACAAACAAACAAACAAACAAACAAACAAACAAACAAACAAACAAACAAACAAACAAACAAACAAACAAACAAACAAACAAACAAACAAACAAACAAACAAACAAACAAACAAACAAACAAACAAACAAACAAACAAACAAACAAACAAACAAACAAACAAACAAACAAACAAACAAACAAACAAACAAACAAACAAACAAACAAACAAACAAACAAACAAACAAACAAACAAACAAACAAACAAACAAACAAACAAACAAACAAACAAACAAACAAACAAACAAACAAACAAACAAACAAACAAACAAACAAACATACAAACAAACAAACAAACAAACAAACAAACAAACAAACAAACAAACAAACAAACAAACAAACAAACAAACAAACAAACAAACAAACAAACAAACAAACAAGCAAGCAAGCAAGCAAACAAACAAATATTCACATTTATATATGTATATAGATAAATATTAGTTAGCAGAAATAGCTTCAGCTATCACTGCCACGAACCACTTATCCAAATCTAAAATGAAAATCTAAAAATCCTAAAAGTATGCAACACCATTTTATGCCAGTATATTTCTAACCAGTATTCGCCAATATTTTTTCACTTACAAAAATTTTTGTTTTACACTCCAAGCATTGATTTTTGTTATTCAAACCATTGATGTGTATGGCGCGCATTAAGGAACTTACTTTCCAAAAAGTATAAAAGAAACAAATGAAAGGGATTACATAAAACAAATTATTTATATTTTCTTAAAATGTTCGTTCTAACTGTAAGTAAGTAAGTAAGTGTAAGTACTGTATTGATTCCCAATAAGAAAAAGAGTTGAGTAGTCAAAAGTGTAAATATTTTTCAGCACTCCATTTACTTGCCATCGGCTATTTCCTTAATCGTACGAATTTTTACTATTTTTCCGTTCGCGTACTTTTTTGTGCAGTAGCTTTTTTGAGAGTAAAAATTTCAGTTTACTCACTAATTGCTCATTTACTGTAAAAGTAAACAAACGGACCTACTTGTAAAAGGTTGGTTCGAACAGCGGTTTTCTATGGTTATGGTTATCGCACGTCTAATTGAACCTTAAGAACGGTGCAAAGCTTAAACGTAGAAAACGTATGTATATTCATAAAAATTATTGTTGTAGAATAAGTAAGTGTTTTTATTTCTTGAGTGTTGTGTTTTTCTTCCGACGGGGGTTTTTTTTAATTTGGAACGATTTTCCGTCATCCCACGTCAAATTTGGTTTGTAAACAGACCGGTTTCGGCTATGTGCCATCTTCAGTGTTCTATTGAATTTATTTATTATTAGCTGTTCCCGTTGCGTTGCCCGCCCGGAATCAATTTTTGAAAAATCAGTACCTAATACATTTTTTAGAAGGATGACAAATTAATTAGATTTATTAATTAAATAAAAAACTAAACATTATCTTTTACAGTCAGTTTTTTTTAATAGAAATATGTATGTACATTAAACCGACTCACCGAAAAAAACATTTTGTTACCTTGTTACTTATATTAAAGATACGTCTTTTTAATGAGGTTTCCCAAAACATTTGCGGGGTCTAGCGATAACCACCCGTGAGCTGGACAGTGTCTAAAAGAGGTATATTTATGTAGTTTTTTGCATGTTTTGGTATTTTCTCCCAAAACAATATGTGAAAAAAATTACATCGTTTGAAAGATCTTTTCAAGCTGTATCCAATGGTGCATGAAACTTTGTCCTTCATACCATCACCAATGCGTTATTCCATATTATAATAAATTTTACTTTTTTTTAGTATTATATAATTTTAAGCATTGTTTATTTATTTCTGTTTCTTGTTATTGCAACAGTTCGCAAGTTTCTAAACACAGAAACAAGTAACCAATGCCTCAAATCAAATAATTCGCAAAAAAAAGTAAAATTTATTTTAATACAAGCAGCACCGGCAATAAAAAGGATTAAAAAGCGTGTTTTTTATGGAATACTGCATTGGTGATGGTATGAACGGTAAAGTTTAATGCTCCATTGGATGCAGCTTGAAAAGATCTTTCAAACGAAGTAATTTTTATATATGTTGTCTTGGGAGAAAATAAGAAAATATACAAAAAACTACAAAAATACACCTTCTTTAGACACGGTCCAGCTCACGGGCGGTCATCGCTAGACCCCTCAAATGTTTTAGGAATCCTTATTAAAAATACCGGTCTTTAAGTTGAGAGGGGTAACAAAAACAAATTTTTCATTTTCATACAAGTTGAGTTAGTTTAATGTACATATGTAAGTACATCATACATTTTATCTTGTTTACTTAGTCGCAAAACTCTGCATACGATTTAAATTTTTCAATGAATTTAAATTTTGAAAAAAAATACAAACAATTTTTCAACTTTTTTTATTTCACAGGATCTACGATCTTTACAGAAAATAAAAAATAATAATTCATATGGTTTAATATTATTAAATGGATAAAACAATAAAATTCAGTGTTCCATATAACAGCAAAAGTCTACATACGATAAATTGTTTAACACTTTGCAGGTAATTTAGAAAATATTTAATGACTTGTGTGGCCTCCTTTTGCATCGAAAACTTCTTTATGTCTTTTTGGCATCGAGGATTTTTTGTTGTTTCTGCAGAAATATTTTGCCATTCTTCCTTTAAAATAATTTTCAACTGGGAAATTGACGAAGGTTTTCTATTTATAAGTTTCTGTTTCAAATGGGCCCATAAATGTTCGATGACATTTAGGTCTGGGGATTGCGGAGGATGGGGAAGCTTTGATTTTACGTTGTAAAGCAGCCATTCTCTTACAAGTCCTGAGCTGTGCTTTGGGTCGTTATCGTGCATAAAGATAAAGTTATCTTCGAGATTTAATTTTTCGACACTCGGTAAAAAATCGTTTTTCCATAATACCATCAATAAATCTGAACTCCATCAGCACTCATGCAACCACACACTATCACTGAACCACCACCATGTTTTACGGTACTGCATACATTTTTCTGTTCCAAGGCAGTTCCCCTCTTTCTCCAAACTCTCGCTCGTCCGTCGTATCCAAAAAGGTTAAACTTGCATTCATCTGTAAAAATAACCTTTTCCCAAAACGTAGGATCATTTAAATGTACGTCTTTATACTTAACAGCATAGTCAAAACGTTTCTTTTTATTTATAGCACTAATATACGGCTTTTTTCTCGCTATACACGACTCAAGTCCACTTTTCTTTAAGCAGAGACGAATTGTATCAGCATGTATGTACATCAACTCCATTGATGTCATTTTTCAATTCTACACTACTTTTCTTTGGGTTTTCTGTGACTTCTCTTACAATTTTACGCTTAAGTCTTTCACCAAGCTTTGATGGACGTTCCGTTCGTGGCAAAAACTTTCATAACTTTTATATCTTTTATAGTTCTTACTTAAGGTCTACACGTAACATAATATGTAAGATGAGATTGTCAAATTCAATCGCAGAGAGAATTATGTTATGTGTAGACTTCAAATTAGTGTTATCTCAATGTTATAAGAATTTTTATGAGAGCGTTGCTATAAGAATTCTTATAACAACAATGTTATGAGATGAACTGTCAAAAAACACATGTATATGAAAATAAAATAGTGTGTATGTGTGAGTGTTTATTAAAATAAATGAAAAGCGATGTTTTTTATAAAATTTCTGTGTTAAATTAATGAATAAATGTGTTTAATTGATTTATAAATTTAAATTTGTGTGAAAAATGAAAAATAAAGTAACTAATTATGCAAAAGTAGTACATGTTAGCTCGATGAGCACTTGCATAAAATGAAATCTTATCGGAAATGTAAAATTACGTCTGCCCCTAGTATGAGATTAAGAGAAAATTCGACATTTTGTTTTTAGTATTCTGTCGACGTTTTTTCTCATGTTATCGCAAAGTTAATGTCTCGTGAAGACGCTGTGTTAAGGATAGTTTGAACTGTAGATTTTGACAAACTTAAGATTACCCCTACCTTCGCCATAGATTTCCCTTCATTTAAGAACTTGATTACTAATTTTCGAATGTCGATGGATATTTCCTTTCTTTTCGCCATTTTTAATTCCGTTATTTTGTTTTTAACACAAAGTTAGTACAAAATATCACACACTCAGCTACAATGAAAGTAAATTATCTCAAAAGTATAAAACTAACGGCTTTATCACGACAACTTTCTATACTTATACCTAAATTGCATATTGCAAAAATTACAAGCTTACCAAAAAATGAACCATCTTTTCTTAAATTTTTAGCATCGTTGTATACAGTAGACCTTGCTTAATAATTACATGTAAAAAGTTTAAAAAGTTTTTCTTTATATATAATATAATGATCAGATAAAATAAAATGTCGATATCGTATGTAGAGTTTTGCGACTAAGTGTAGCTTTTAACCGCGATTTCCCTTGCAATGATTTATTTGATAAAAATTAAGTGTTCTCCTACCCTGCAAAAATTATTGGTCTACATGGTCCATTTTAGCTGATATGGACTAGTTACAACATGGTCCTATGTAATGCAGCTATGAACCACTTTCAAACAAATGTTCGTGCTTTATCACGAAATGTTATTTCATGAAATATCATCAATTACCAGCAATATGGTAGCCCTGAAGACACAAAAGTTTATTTGTGGTTATAATGAATGTTTGTAATTAAAAGTTTATTTTGTTGGTAAAAGCGAAAAAAATAAAAGTGAGTTTTGTTTATAAGAAATCAAAAATGCAGTGTAGCTCCCATCATAAAAGGAGACTTATTAAAGCAGAGGGTAAATCATTTACGTAAAGTATAAAGTGAAAATTAAAACTAGTTTTGTGTTTGTGAACCATGGAGTAGTGACATATAGTAGTTTCAAAACTAGCTGTTGTAAGTGCTCCATGGAGTAGTTACATGGTCTAGTTTTGGGTTAGTCCGATGTAATGCAAAGCTGGACCACGTGGTCCAGTCCTAGCACATCGCAATGTTAAATGGATCTCCTCTAATGCATACGTTTGGGGTAGTTTGGGACTAGTCCTTGTCCACTGTGGAGTAGTCTTTACACGCATGTATGGACTAGTCGCGATTTTTGCAGGGTAGGTTAGAAAAAATGCTAAAATAAGCTGTCTATGAGACCATTTAAATAACGATCTATTTATGTTTCAAATTTTGTTGATAGTTTCGGAGATCCAGAAATCGCCCAACTGCCCTCTCTTGATCCTCCTAGAATTAAAAAATCTACAATTTATTTCACCTCCTAAATTTTAATCTATCAATATTTGTCACACCCTTCTTGATCTTACTTTAGTGAAACTTATATGTATAGGCTGTGTGTCCTTTAGGACACAGATCTATGTATCTACATGTGCTTGTTTTAAAGCGGTTGATAGACCGATCAATATTTAGCTTCAATATATGTGTTTGTGAGCGATTGTTATGAGAATCAAAAGCATTTTGATATTTTTCAATATTTTCCATCCGTATATGTGTATCAATTTTTTTGTAAACAAACACACACAAACACATGTATTGAAGCATCCCTTAACATTCATCATAATCGGTTGGATAGTTTCCGAGAAGCCGAAATTGTCCCCCAACCCCCTTGATCTAAATTTTGATAAATATATATAACATATGTACCTCGTAGACGCAGAAGAATCTATGTTTTATATTTAATCAAAATCCAAAAGGCATAAATAGCCCATCTGCACCCGTCGTGGTGCATGGTTAGAAGCAAATAAAAATATATATATCCTGTGTGTCCTCGTAGATGGAGATGTATTGTTTTTAAAATTTCACTAAAAACTTTTCTTTATTTTCGTAAAGGCAAAAATTGCCCCACCTCACTCTTGATCATAGTTTTAATCAAATATGTAGCTTATGTGCCCTTCTAGACGGATTAAAACCTGTCGGATGGTTTCGGAGAGCCAGAAATCGCCCCTCTGCCACCATACTGGTTTTAGTTTTGAAAAAATATAAAGCGTTTGTGGTCTTTTGTACGCAGATCTATCTATGGTTTAAATTTCATCAAAAGCGAGTAAATAGTTTCGCAGAGGCAGATATCGCTTTTCTGGCCCCTCTTGGTCCTAGTTTTAAAATATAAATAGCCCATGTGTTCTTTTGTACGCAAGTATATATATATATATTATATATATATATATATATATATATATATATCTATATATATATATATATATATATATATATATATATATATATATATATATATATATATATATATATATATATATATATATATATATATATATATATATATATATATATATATATATATATATATATATATATATATATATATATATATATATATATATATATATATATATATATATATATATATATATATATATATATATATATATATATATATATATATATATATATATATATATATATATATATATATATATATATATATATATATATATATATATATATATATATATATATATATATATATATATATATATATATATATATATATATATATATATATATATATATATATATATATATATATATATATATATATATATATATATATATATATATATATGTTTTAAATTTCATAAAAATCGGTTGGATAGTTTCGGAGAGGCAGAAAGTGCCTCTCTCCCTTTCACTATTGATCCTCGTTTTGAAAATATATAAAGCCTTTGTGTTCTTTTGTATGCAGATCTATCTACGTTTTATATTTTATCCAAATAGTTTAAATAGTTTCGGAGAGGCAAAAATCGCCCCTCTGCCCCAAACTGGTCTTAGTTTTGAAAAAAGACAAAGCGCTTGTGTTCTTTTGTATGCAGATCTATCTATGTTTTAAATTTCATCAAAATATGTTAAATAGTTTCGAAGAGGCAGTTATTACCCTCTTCCCCTTCTGTCCCCCTCTTGGTTCTAGTTTTGAAATAATATAAAGCTTTTGTATTCTTTTGTGCACAGATCTATCTGTGTTTTAAATTTCATCAAAATCGTTTAAATAGTTCCGGAGAGGCAGAAAATGCTGCTCTGCCTGCGTCTTGGTCCTAGTTTTTAAAATATATAAAGCCTTGTATTCTACATATATATGTTTCAAATTTCATTAAAATCGTTTCAGCCGTTTAGTCGATAAAGCGTAACAAACCAAAGTTACTTTTGCATTCCGACGGGGACGGACGAGAGGTCAGACTGTCTGGAGGACGAACAGATTGACTGGAGGGCGTACAGCATACTCACGTTAATAGGGTTTTGTTTTTCTTTTGAGTACGAAGCCATAAAATTCTTGCTTTAACAGAGCTCTGCTAAAACGTTGATAAATATTTTCTGGGTATGTGGGGTTTACCGCCCCTCGACCCTATCCTAATGTAACCCTATCTACCCTATGTCCGTTTAGAGGTTTCATTCTAGATTTTGTTGAAAAAATTTTAAAAATCGGACCGGTGGTTACATACAAACATATAAACATACAAACTTATCCTCTTCATAATATTATTAGAGAAGCACAACTAGAACTATATGATAGTCAGAATTGCCACGACCAAACACTTTTTGTAACCAAATTTTTAAAAAATGTAACCAAATGCGAAAAAAACAACCATAATTTTTTTGTATTTCAAATACTGTTTGTTTTTTACTTCAGTACAATATATAATTATTATTAAAGAATATAATATATGTACGTAACTATTATTTGAACTGAAAATGTGTATAAGTCGGAAGTTATTATTATTTGGCTTTGGCTCACAATTAGTAGTACTAATCCGTTCTGCTAGTCTGATTAGATATTCTAATATTCCACTCTTAAAAATAATTTGAATTTACATTAATTCAATTATTGTGAACTTAAGCCAAATAATAATAACTTCCGACTTATAGAATATAATATATTTAAATGAACCATTACATATAATTTTGGACTTCAGTCTTAAAACAAAAATTTTTGAATATTTCGGAGATAGATAATTCTTATGTACATATTTTTATCTGCCGAATTCAGAAATCACCATAAAAATTTTCGCTTAGCTTTAGTTTTAAAGATATAGTGACTTTCAATATATTCATATACAGCATTTTTTTCGTATTCTTCGCATCATATATCCAGACTGGTCCACAAAATAATAAAAGAGTTTATGAATTATTAATCTACACAAAATATCATTCTCTTGAGTGGAATTTCACCGATGTGACTTTCAGGCTTCCGAAATTACAAAAATTGGTTTAAAAAAGTTAAAAATTTTATAAAATCTTGAGTTTGATCCATTATAACTCCGTAATTTTTTATCCGATCAAAGCCAATTAGCCAATATTCCACGCGTACTTTAGTAGATATATGTATTACTCAGTGGTCTGTGTGGCGCTTTCATGACGAGTCTGCATCGAAAAACACAAATGTACCGTCATTACCTGGACCGAAAAGATTTTTTCATGTTTACACATCCTAATTAAAAAATGCATTAGAAAATTTTAAATTTTCCAAAAATAAGTTTGTAAAACAGTGCAATTCATATAAAATTGTATATCTTTATATGTGATGATCTCGATAAAAAGGGAGTTTATCTGTAAAATATCGAAAATTCTAGACAAGCTTTTTTCGTATTAAGCCATATACGTATATGTACATTAAACACAAAAAGGGGTTATTTGCATTCATATATTATCATTTAAAAGTTGTAGGGATTTTTGTAAAGATAATTTTTTGGCCGCGTAGGGAAAAGTAGGGATTTTTTCGGGCTGCGTAAAGACTTTTCAAAAAAGTATATAACATCACTGCTTTCAGGATACCTTACGGGTACTTCCAGGATGTTGGAAATTGTATGTTCTTACTTTATCCGTAAAAATAAAAAAAATTATCATTTTAATGGTAAAGAAGTGTTTTTAATGAAAATTGGAAATACATTGAGGGTCCTGAAATATTAAGGAAACAACTTAAACATTAAAAAAAATTTCACACTAAAGTAGTACAAAAATAGTACTGTAAAGATACAAAAAACTTGTAAAAGGAACACTGTTTTTGTACGACTTAAGCATGTAAAAATTTGTAGAAACTTTAAGTTGCTTTCTAAATATTTCTGGATCCTCTCAATGGGTTTCCAATTTTCATTCAAAGCACTGTGCATTGGAATATTTATTTCATGCCACCCGTTAAAATGGTTATTTTGTTCACGTTTTAACAATTTTAAGGACAAAAAACACAATTTCCAACATACTGCCAATACCAGTAATAGCTGCTTTACACTATCTCAAAAGCCGTTCGCCTTTTGTAGAAAATGCAACCCTGATCTAATGAGTTTATGGAAAGTTTTAAAAAAGCAATAACAACACATTATATCAGGGTAGCATTTTGTGCAGAAGTCGAACAGCTTGTATTATAGTCTACAAATAGCTTATAGGCTTTTTACATCTACCCACATCTTTCAACAATTCGCCAAGATGGTATCATCTTCCCATAAGAATTGTACATGGCTAAATATGTACATCTTTCTTCATCTTTCAAAGATGTCCTATCTCATTTTGTTTCATATTACATCTTTCGATAATTTTAGTGTCATCACTAGCAAAATGACATGAGAATGGAACAAAATTAAAAGCATATGTGTGAGCCAGTGATGGAAAAGTTGATACGATCGCAGTTTTTTATACTATTTGATATTAAAAAGTGGTGGCATGCAAAAAACGTCCATGGAAATAATGACCATAGACGTTATTTCCACGTTGTATAGCAAAAAATCTTTACCCAGCGAAGCCACTATTCGACATACTCAGACGAAAAGATCCTTAAGACTGGCCGAAGGCGGGCTAGGAAAAAACGTTTTAGTCTGCGAAACCAGTTCACCGGATATTATATTCTTTTCGAAATGGAAATAATGCCCATATACATTTTTCCTTTCTTGTATGAAAAAATGTCCACGGACATTATTTCCATGAACGTTATTGCATGCCACTTAAAAAATACCATGTTATTCCACTGACTCACTTGACTACTCTCAAAATAATAGCACTGATGTATACAAATTCATTAGCTTATTCCATATATCTAATTTTTAATACAATTGAACAATAGATAAAAAATTGCGGCGGCCGCAATAAATCCATCTGTAGAAACCCCGTATGATCTTTTATATCAACTAAGACTGATGCAACACTTGCGTTTCCAAACGCTCTTTGAGATTTATAAGCCTTATAAGCTGGTTTTGAGAACTACATTCGCTTCTGTCATTCTTACCTACAATAACTGATATAATGCTCAAAAACCATGAATTATGCTCAAAAATTCAGAAACACACGTTTTTAAAATGCCCGTGTAACATCAGTCTTACAAAGAAGTAATGCTAATAAGGCCATTTTAAATTATTGCGCAATTATTTGAGAAATAAGTCCTTTTGGCTTTAATAGATATGACTTTATTGCGCTGGCGCAAATCAGTACGTTGCTACTAACTATTTGAACTTGATATAAGAAACTGAAATTTTTTATATTCTGGTATGTGATGGAAATTGATCGATTTAAAATCGCGTGATTTTACAAATCTAATAATAGCCAAATAGGTGTTCTATATAACACATGATACAGTCAAACCCACTTTCAGTTCGAATAATATGGTCTGAGACTCAACACTTTTTAATAAATCGGCGTGATTTAAAATCGATCGATTTCCATCACGCATCAGATAATTTTATCTTGGCCTTGTATAATATGTCACCAAAGTCCCACGTAATCTCGTATACGGATTACACAATATCAGAAGTCAATGGGCGCAAAAATCGGGGGTTTTAATAAAAGCTATAGAGAATACAATTTTCTATAAAATTTATATAGTTATATTTTGTACGATCAACCGCTTTTGAGATGGCAGAGTAGAAACGGCTACACCGCATTTGCATACACATAGGACCATCCCCAACCCAAATTGAAATATCTATATATATATATATATATATATATATATATATATATATATATATATATATATATATATATATATATATATATATATATATATATATATATATATATATATATATATATATATATATATATATATATATATATATATATATATATATATATATATATATATATATATATATATATATATATATATATAATCCCTATTAATACTAACATATATGTAATTTCTTATCTTACGCTTTGTTTCGGTGTTACGGTGTTCAAAACTTTTTTGAATTGGTCATAGCTATCCTAATATGAAACCTGTGTTCATTACATCAACGAATCAAATGTAGGGTATATTTGCTCTTTTCAACAAAAATTCTAAAAAAACAAAAATTTTTTTACTCTTTGGATCGAAAAAGTAGTCTAAACAAATTATTTGATACTGAAATGAAAATAAAATTTCCCAGCCTTTTTGATATGTATGTATGTATGTAAATCTATAGACACATACATGGTAGAATTATACTACAGGTAGTAGCGAAGCTACAACAACCCAACAACAGCAAAAACAACACGACTTTTTATTGTTGTTTATGTTCGAGGTTGTCAAAAAGCACAAAAGAAAATTTGAAAACAAAATTTATATGTTCACATGTGTGTTTACTTCGCCATGTTTTTTTCAGTAGTGTGGGTGTGTGTTGGTATAACATAAACAACTTTTGACAGAGTCGAACCCAAAAAAAAAGTTCGTTAACGCTTCATGGACACATAATTTAAAATTAGTGGTACATGAAATAAATATTTATTTAACACGAGATTTTATTAACTAAAAACATTGCATTAATTATTGTTTTTGTTATGTTAGATCGCGAACAATTAATTTGTTGTTTTTCTTAATAAACTTAAAGTATTAATTTAGTAAGCACAATATGACTTTTCATCAAACACGTGAAAATATATATAATGACAGATGGAAGATGAAAGATGTTGCAAATGTAAACATGTTTTTTTTTTCATTTTTATCATTTTCGACGCATTCCTCTAAGATGTGGGTGAGTGTAAAAAGGCTATTAAGGTATACTGAAACTCGCATGAGCAAAACTACTCTCAAAAGAAATATATATTTTGTATATTAATAAACGAATCAAATGTTTTTATTTTGAGGACCCGTCCGGAAGTATCATGCGAAGAATACAAAAAATGCTGCAAATTATGATAATATTAGTCACTAGCCGTCATATTAATAAAAATTTATTAAAGTTAATGTTGGTTTAGTGTACGAATTTTGTATGAGAAGCCCGGTTTTAGTGCATAAATTAACTTTACTAATCTTTTATGAATATGAGGATATATGTACATATCTTTAAAAATAGAGCTAGCCGAAAAAGTTTATTATCATTTCTGAGTTCAACAAATTAAAATACATAAGAATTATATATTTTGATATCCGAACCATTATAATTGTTGTGGAGTGTTCTTAGTAATAATAATAAAATATAATATAATTACATACATGCGTTAACAAAACATATGACTGGATAGATAAAGTATTAAATTGTAAAAATTTTTAAAAGATATTATCTAAATTATCTAAAAGATATCTTTGGCAGACCAAACCTAATGGGAATCGTTTCGATTTATGCACAATTCTTTAAATTGCATTATAGAGCTGATGTTCTTAAAACCAGGGTTTTCCAGCATTTAGTTCCGGCTAAACTTAGCTGCAAAAATATCCTTTCAGCAGCAGCCGAGCTGCGTGGAATGACATTAAATCCAAAACAAAATTAGTCAAATCATCAAATTCGTTTCAATCATCAAAGCATTTTTCTTTAGAGGCAGGCATGTATCTTTGTGTAACGCTATGTTGATTATTCAGCAGTGTTGGCTTTACAACGTAACAAAAACGCTCAAATTGTGGTAGTTTATAATGATAGTTAGTTATATGCAAATTAAAAAAAAACTACAAAAAATGGTTATTATAATTTATAATACAAGAATGTTCTCTAAAAATGTAACTAGAGCAAGTTCATTATGTAGCTGTGTATCACACATATAGAATGGAAATATGCACAGATTGCACTAATATTGAAGAAATTGTAAAATGTATCAAGACCCTAAAAAGTAACAAATCACCCGGCTGTGACGGGATTCCACCGGAGCTGCTAAAAGTCGACCCACTATTAAGTGCCAAAACAATTGTCCGAATGCTAAGGGATATATGGACTAATGAAGAACTACCAGACGAACTTAAGGAATGCATTATCGTTAAGTTGCCAAAGAAAGGGGATTTAACTGACCGAAGCAACTGTAGGGGCATAACTTTGGTCACCTCCATTAACAAAGCTATCGCTCACATTATCTCTCCCGAATATCGGACAAACTTTCACCGGAATTAAGGGCAGAGCAAGCAGGTTTCCGATCACAGAAATCGTGTACAGACCACGTGAATAGCCTAAGAGTAATCGGAGAGCAATCTGTTGAATGGCTATCCCCGTTGTATTTGATATTTATAGATATTGAAAAGGCATTCGATACACTATCGCACGACGTTATATGCGCCGCATTGGCATGCAAAGGCGTACCGGAAAAGCTAATTAACCTCGTCAAAGCGCTATACAGGGAAGCACACTGTCGTATCCTATATAAAAACCAACTTAGCCGCAGAATCCCTGTACTTAAAGGTGTTAGGCAAGGTTGCGTCATGTCTCCATTGCTCTTTAGCATTGTTCTTGACATAGTCATGAGAAAAGCCCTTGTAGAAGAAAGAGGAATAGTGTGGGGTTTCGGTACTCGGCTGGATGATCTAGACTATTCTGACGACATCTGTCTGATGTCTCACAGCTACTCGGACATGTCAAAAAAACTAGACAGTGTTCTCAAAGCTGCAGCGTGGGCAGGACTAAGAATAAATACAGATAAAGCTAAAGTACTGAGAATAAATAGCGATATATCAAGACCATTCAAAATCCACGATAACACCGTAGAGGACGTGGACAAATTTTGCTACCTAGGTAGCATTATAACAAATTCATGTGGCTCCTCAATGGATATAGAAAACCGCATTAAGTCTGCAAAGCAAGTATTTGGACGATTCGCAAACGTTTGAAAATCATGGTTGATTTGTTGACGAATGTGAAAATCAGAATTTTCAATTCAAACGTCAAGTCAATATTATTGTATGGCTGTGAGACCTGGAACGCCGCACCACGTGACTTCAGGATGTAGAGGTCTTTATTAATAGATGGTTGCGGAGAATCCTGGGAATATTCTGGTCCAACATAATTGCAAATAGTATACTATGGGCACAAACAAATCAAATACATATTGAGCGTGAAATCAGGAGACTTAAATGAAATTGGATTGAACATGCACTGTGTAAGCCCCACGACGATATAGCCCAAACTGCAATAGACTGGAATCCAGCCGTTGAAGAACAAGACCTGCTCACACCTGGCGGAGACAGATCGACAAAGAAGTTGCCAAGACTAGAAAAAACTGGAGTGAGATTAAGATCACAGCAATGGATAGGTCAAGTTGGAGATCATTTGTTGAGGCCCTATGCTCCTTATATATATAAATTATATATATATATATATATATATATATATATATATATATATATATATATATATATATATATATATATATATATATATATATATATATATATATATATATATATATATATATATATATATATATATATATATATGAATATGAACCGCTAATTATATGTACCGCTAATTTTTGTTGGTTTCTTCTTGCATTTATATTACTGATGTTTAATTATCCCTACTATATGTAGTGAACAATAACAGGTGAAGTCAATTTTAGTTTATAAATAACAGTCGTCATGGGCAAACAGACAACAATATAAACTCGTAATTTAGTAGTAAAATTGGCATCTGAAGGCAAATCTTTGAGAGAAATTGGCACGACTATTGGAAGATGTCATAATACTTTTAAAAAAAATATTTGATAAATAGAAAAAAGTGAAAAATGTTAAAGACGAGGAAGAAGAGGACAATAGTACGAAATATATCTTCCATGTGTTTACAATATGTAGCTATCAGTGTTCGAAAATTTACCTTATATAATGTACTTTAATGTTCTGTACGGTAGAATATTGTTGTGTTCGGCACAGCACATTATTCTTAATGTATATTTTGTGTATTTAGCATTAGTATTCGTTTGACTCTCGTGCATGTATACTTGAGTGCGTAGTTGTATATCATGAAAAAAGAACAGTATGAAACGCTAAAATATAATGAATGTAGTACGCAACCACTACAATTGTACTGTTTTTTGACAAAAAAACAAAACGCTACATAATGTTCGTTAAGTGGCTGCTAGACGGATCAATATTTTAGATTCAATATATGTGCGTTTGCTATTAAAATCAAACGCATTTTGATATTCTTCAATATTTCCTCTCCGTATATGTGTAACAATTTTTTGTAAACAAACGTACACATACACATATATAGCATCCACTTTACTTGGATTAAAAAATCGTTATGTGTTGTGTTCGGGTTGTGTAAATATATGTACACAAACACTAAAAAATAGATATTGTTTCTGCTTGTGTATACAGTACACAAAATAACGTTCGGTTTATTTTCGAACACTGTTTTTAATAATAAATGTTGTATGTGTGTATACTTATGTGTGTTTATCTAAATTTTTTACGACAATAATTCTATATCAGATTCTGCGTTAATTATAAACGGATTTGAGGTTTCGCATTTCTTAGCAAAAATGTTACCATTTCAGACCTATACGAATTTCCGGTTGTGTTCCTTGGGTTTATTTTTTGCTAAAGCAATCGGCGTTCTAGTGAAGTAAGTTGCTCAATCACGTAAATGAAGCTGTTGTTGTTTCCATCCTTATTAATTATTTTGGACTATTCGACGACGGCTTATTCTGCTCACCAACTCTATTTTCTTGTTTTGCGTGGTAAATTCTATTATTATATTTTGCAAATGTTTTTATTCGGTAAGAATGACTAATATCAGAATCTTCAACCTGCACGTTAACAGGCGATGCTATTTTTTCCCAAGCTATACGGGGGATGTTTTCCTTCTTTACATTTTTTATTTCTATATTTTTCTTTATGAGTTACTATTCAAGGTTGTTAATACGATTATCCATTTTATGCATTTTCTTATCTTTTTCCCTATTACTTTCGCAAAGTTCGTTGACTTGGGTAGCGAGAACAGAGATAGAGTTTGTAATTGTATTAAGAGCGGTTTCTAGATTTTCTTTGCTTGTTGGTTGTTTCGATCTATGGTTTATCCAGTTCTTTGATCGTTGTCTTAATGTCGCCAATGTCATTTTTCATTGGCAATACATCAGGCTTTGCATCGCTTAAGGAAAGTGATTCCATAAGGCGTTTGGCTGCATCATTCTCTTCCTGATCAGCTTCCCTTTGTTGTTTTTGGTGTGATGGATAAGGCATGTCATCTACTATGACGTGGTAGGCGTTATTACAACTTGTGGAGTTTATCCTTGGTCTGCATTTTTGGCATCTCCAATTAGATCTCCTTTCAGTATTCATGCTCTCATAAGTTTTTTTGGAAAGAGAGCAGCACGACGAGAAATGGTATTGTGAGTTGCAAGAATAACATTTCACGAATTTTGTTGGCAGTTCACTATTGCACTGATAAAAATAAATTATTTTTTTAATTTTGCTTTTTTCCTGTGTTAAATTTATAAAATCTATTTGATTTCCAAAATTTTTAACAATTTGGCTGAGTTCCAAAACGTTGAAATATATTGTAGTGATGCGACTTTACTTTGTTTTCAAAAACAAAGCAACTAAGGATTTGCATCGCTGCAATGTATTTTGATGTTTCGGAACTCAGCCTTGGTTTCTACATATATGTATAACTTTTTCTTGCACAATTTTTGAGAAGAACAACGCTAAGTGAAACCTGTATTTGCCCGTGTTTATATTTATATATTTTTTATGTTTAACTCAATTTTGTAGCTTTTTTTATCAGCGCTCAAAATAAATTCGACCGATTGCAACGAAGAGATTTTTGATATATGTCGGTCTGCGATTTTTGTTGCAATAATTCTCCTTTTTTAGTGAGAAAGAGCGAGAGAGGAATAGATATGGTAAATACCCAGTGGTAAAAATACCCATTAGTAGCAGCTGGTGATGACGCTTTGGCTTATTTTTCTACTTAGATTTAAAAAGTAAGCTACGATGTCAGTACGTGTCGCTACTGTGCTATTACATAATATGTGGAGCTGTAAGCGAGCTTGTTGTTGAAATATAGCCCAAAACTATGCCACAATGTTCTACTTTGTACATATGAGAACTAACTTCTATGAAATACAACGAAATTCTGACATGTTAGATTACACGTACATTTTTCCTGTGTTAAATTTATAAAATCTATTTAATTTCCAAAATTTTTAACAATTTGGCTGAGTTCCAAAACGTTGAAATATATTGTAGTGATGCGACTTTACTTTGTTTTCAAAAACAAAGCAACTAAGGATTTGCATCGCTGCAATGTATTTTGATGTTTCGGAACTCAGCCTTGGTTTCTACATATATGTATAACTTTTTCTTGCACAATTTTTGAGAAGAACAACGCTAAGTGAAACCTGTATTTGCCCGTGTTTATATTTATATATTTTTTATGTTTAACTCAATTTTGTAGCTTTTTTTATCAGCGCTCAAAATAAATTAGACCGATTGCAACGAAGAGATTTTTGATATATGTCGGTGTGCGATTTTTGTTGCAATAATTCTCCTTTTTTAGTGAGAAAGAGCGAGAGAGGAATAGATATGGTAAATACCCAGTGGTAAAAATACCCATTAGTAGCAGCTGGTGATGACGCTTTGGCTTATTTTTCTACTTAGATTTAAAAAGTAAGCTACGATGTCAGTACGTGTCGCTACTGTGCTATTACATAATATGTGGAACTGTAAGCGAGCTTGTTGTTGAAATATAGCCCAAAACTATGCCACAATGTTCTACTTTGTACATATGAGAACTAACTTCTATGAAATACAACGAAATTCTGGCATGTTAGATTACACGTACATTACAATCTAAGTACTTAGGTTGGTCCCTTAGAACGTCATCCTGATATCATTGATTATTATCTAGGTACTTCGTTTCATTTAAGCTGTTTTTATGTTCATGGAGATTATTTCCTTTTCAAGTTGGACATAATTACTTCGACATTATTACTTTGGATGCAATTGCATGCCACCTTATTTTCCCAGTGCGACTAAGATCTTCTTTAAAGTCTAAGAGATTTTTAGCTGTGTTTTTTATACACATAAGCATAAATTAATCGATTTTTTGCAAACTGGAGTTCTTTCTGAATCTCGTTTTTTGTTTTTGGAAAAATTTTATTTTCTTATTTATATTTTAGCTTGTTGAAGCAAATTTAAATTTTTTGCAAAGTTTTTGCTGTCTGTTTGTTACTTTACTGTTGCAATTTATAAACGAGTGCCTATTGCTTATCGACTATTTTATATGTTTTCATTCGTTTATTACGAAAGAATTCATTTTATAATAACCAAATATACATATATGAAAAAATTAAAAGCTCTTTTGTTCTCTCTCATATATTCTCACTCACTTAAATATTTTATGTTACAAAAACGTAAAACTACTTTCGTTCGTTTTTTTTACGAACGAAGAAACTAATTCATTTTCGAAAAACAGGCTGTTAAACAGATTTTTACAGTAATTTTAAAAATGTGTAAAACATATACTTACATACGTAGATACGTACATCAACATGCTTCTGTGAGTTATTTGATTACTATACAAACCAATCAAACAACAGTAACAGTATTTTACTTACTTTTGTTAACAGCACTTAAAAAACAAGAGTGAGTTAATGACAGTCAGTTGTAAGAGAGTTAACATTGCAAGCAATATCATTAGCACTTATTGATGTTAAAAAACATAACAAAGGCATTGTAAATGTGAGTGGATAGCGAAAGTGAATCAGCTCATACATTTCTCTGATTTGTATGGAAATTTTATACGATATGAAGAACAGTATGGCGATCAATTCTGCATTATTAACTCTGAAATCGCGTTTTTTTTAATTTATGACGCTGTTGCAGCAAATGGGATATGTATGTTACATAAAACTAGTTTCTAACTCTTCCAAAACTATCTAAATTATTATGACGAATTAGTATTCTTACTGCCAATACCTTCCATACACATACTTACAATATACCATTAATAAGTCTTAAAAAGAGCAAGATCCAAAAATTTGTTGAGAAACTTGAAACCACCGTCACCACAAAAGCCCATAATAGTGTCGGCCTCATAACTAGTCTGCGACCCTTAGTATCAGCCAAAAATCCCCATAAATGGGAACTTATAACCATGCCCACATAACCAATAGCACTTAGCAGACCCTTGCGATAATTATTTAGGTGAAGATCACAATGTGCCACTGGCATGTAAAACGCCACCGCTGAAGTTTCCAACAACACATTAGCTAATATTAGACCAGAAATGATAATAAGGAAATAATTGAAGAGTCCGAATTCTAAAAAGAAATAGAAATAATAAATGCAATGAATACACACAGAGAAAAGATATGGTTGTGGCATGGTTGCGTCAACAGTGTCATGTTTACATATATCTTATGGTTGTGGCAAATAAGTTATTATTATTTTAAATAATTGTGAACCTTAATTAGTTAGTTTACGACAATAAACTTATGCTTACATTTAATCATGACATTAGCATTCATGTTCATTGCAACATGGTTGAATTTATTGTTAAAAAATACTAGCTACAATCATAGTATATTTGAAAATTCAATACCAGTATGGTTATATAGCAATAAAATATGGTTCTTGGCCATACTATTTTAAAGCAGTTTGTTTGCAATCAAGCTATGGTTACAAAAGAGACATGTGTAGCATGATTACACTCTTTGTCATACGACATGATTTCATTCCTTAAAATGCATGCATATAATAAATAAATAAATATCAAGTGTCACTAAAAATTCACATGGGCAACAGACACAATTTGACACCACGTGCCGCTGCACTTTAAATATACTGTTGAGTGTGAAAATGCTAAGCGGTCAGTGTTGTGACATTGCACACACAATTTGCCTAACTCTGCCGCTGCACTTGAAATACACTTCATGTTTGTGTGTGTTCTATGCCGCCTCACATTTCATCGATGGGAAACACATTTATTTTGTTTTCCCGCTGAACTAATTTTAAGTAGTTATAAGAAACCAAATGTAATTACTATAGAATTAGGGGGTTAATCTTTCTTCTCAAAATTGGTATAAAAGAAGGAGATTTCTACCCAATAAAGACATTAATTAACAAGAACTGGAGCGACGCATATAGTTGCTCAGTTCGATAAAATAAAAGTAAAACGTTAATAATAAAAATAATTAAAACGCCTTTTATTTATAAATGTTACATGGCGATCCTGCCAGTTCTAGAGTGCGACAACTAAATGCGCAAAGGAAAAGGAAAAAAAAACTTTTAATCCTGACGGATCAGCCACAACGATCCGTCAGAAGAGAAGGTAATCCAGAGAAGGAAGTCCGCCTGGCAAATAGGCTAGCGAGGTCCACATCCACATCATACGGCACCAGCTTGTTACATCTATACTGAAGCAACCAAAACGACACCACAAAAAAAAAGGAGGATTACATCATCACGTGTATCTATTTAATATTAAAATTATTCTTATTTATTAACTTATAAAAGAGGTGCGTGCTACACTGCGCACTCTTAGGGCCTGTAAGCGTAAACCGCTCGAGGCAACTAACTAAGAAAATAATTAGAATTTTTTTTTCTTTGTCCTTTTCCATTATGTCAAAAATTGGGACGATTTGTTTACTAATGGGAACTTTGACTTAGGACAATTTTTCTCTAGGCTCGAAAATGTGGCCGGTAAACTTAAAATATATAAATTACAAGTGGCACCCACAGAGAAAATTTTCGAATTTATCTCAATAAATGATTTTAAAGAAATGGGCAATAATATATTAAATAAAATTGAAGTAGCGCTACTAAACGAGGTGACCCAAATTGATAATAAGAATGCCAAGGCAATTCTTGAGATTATGCTGAAATATCATGATGATCCCATAGAAGGAGGACATTGTGGAATTTATAGAACAATAGAAAAAATTAAAAGATATTACTATTGGAAAAATATGTCAAAAGACATATCTAAATTTGTAAAAACATGTCATAAGTGCCAAACTGCTAAAACGTTTAAACATTCAAAGAGTCCAATGACTATTACACCTACACCTGCAAAACCATTTGACACGGTGTACGTGGATACAATAGGACCTTTTCCAAAATCATTACACGAAAATGAATATGCAGTCACAATAATATGCGACTTAACTAAATATTTAGTAACAATACCAATTAAAGACAAAAGCGCTAAAACGGTTGCAAAAGCAATATTTGAAAATTTCATACTAACCTATGGTCCAATGAAGACGTTCATTTCCGACATGGGTACAGAATACAAAAACACCTTACTAACAGAACTATGCGATCTATTAAAGATTCAAAAACTAACTTCAACAGCATACCATCATCAAACATTAGGAACAATCGAAAGAAGTCATAGAACTTTCAATGAGTACGTACGTTCTTATATTACAGTTGACAAAACAGATTGGGATGAATGGTTAAAATATTTCACTTACTGTTTCAACACAACACCTTCAACAGTACATAATTATTGTCCGTTTGAATTAGTTTTTGCTAGACAGCCAAGTTCTTTTAATAAACTTAGCGAAGTGGATCGAATTGCTCCACTATATAATATAGATAATTATGCTAAAGAAGCAAAATTTAGGTTAGAAGTAGCATATAAAAGAGCTCAACAATTATTAGATAGGAATAAATTTAGGCAGAAATCAAATTATGATAAGAATGTACTAGACTATAACTTTAAAATAGGAGATTTAGTATTAGTTAAAAATGAAATAGGTCATAAATTGGATATTCAATATAAGGGACCATATAAAATAAAAAATATAGATTTAACAAATAATGTAACCGTAGTTGATAAGAAAACAAACAAAGAACAAATAGTTCATAAAAATAGACTTAAGTTATATCGTCACTAAATAAACAACAATATAATTACCCCGGGGAAGGTAGATATAATTTAAATTAAACTATACTTATACATTTACATAATAAAAATTGAAAAAAAAAGAAAGAATGTCCATAAAACAAATGTTATATGAACATTCTTATGAAAGGTGGAGGTGTAGCATGATTACACTCTTTGTCATACGACATGATTTCATTCCTTAAAATGCATGCATATAATAAATAAATAAATATCAAGTGTCACTAAAAATTCACATGGGCAACAGACACAATTTGACACCACGTGCCGCTGCACTTTAAATATACTGTTGAGTGTGAAAATGCTAAGCGGTCAGTGTTGTGACATTGCACACACAATTTGCCTAACTCTGCCGCTGCACTTGAAATACACTTCATGTTTGTGTGTGTTCTATGCCGCCTCACATTTCATCGATGGGAAACACATTTATTTTGTTTTCCCGCTGAACTAATTTTAAGTAGTTATAAGAAACCAAATGTAATTACTATAGAATTAGGGGGTTAATCTTTCTTCTCAAAATTGGTATAAAAGAAGGAGATTTCTACGCAATAAAGACATTAATTAACAAGAACTGGAGCGACGCATATAGTTGCTCAGTTCGATAAAATAAAAGTAAAACGTTAATAATAAAAATAATTAAAACGCCTTTTATTTATAAATGTTACACATGGCTCTCTGCTTCCAAAAAAGTTTTTGCCCTATCCTTTGGTTGAATGCTTTTTTATTAGTTTTTTGTTTTATTTGAGAGCTGTTGGTTTGTCTTTGTGTATCACTTGAACAAATTAAAAAATAAATTAATATAACAAAAACGGATAAAAGCTAGCAAATAATATTCAGCATTCTTCTGAAAACCATTTCTGTTTGAAATTGCAAAGTTTTAAAAATGAAAAACAGTGTTGTTTTAATCGGACAATTTAGTATATCCTTAGCTTATTTTAGATAAATTATCTAACATATCTGAGCCATAAAAATTAGCTGAAGAGCTGCAATAAGTACGCTTTCTGGTTGAATACTTTCCTGAAAGTGGCCGATTTCAAAACAAAAAGATATCCAGAGCATGCCCGATTGCAAATAAAACATGTGTCAACAAATATGTATCTATGTGAAAATACATAATAGTTTTTATTTCAGATTCAAGACATTTTATTTTATATTTAATTACAAAAATATATACACTTGTAGCCGCTATCAATTTTTAATCAAAATATTATTAATGCCACCCGTAGACGACATGTTTTTTACGTCTGACTTGTCACCTTAGTGACTCATATGTAATTGAGCATGTCTGTTGAAAATGCTATATTCAAGGTATATTGAACAGGTACCACTACAAGAACAGATGTTTTTGTAAATTTGAGAATGTTTGCGTCACACAGACCACAGAACACAGACAATAGATTTTGACACATGTCTGGGAGTTTTCTATCAACAACGGGCATGTATTATTAAATTTTAGAGAACTTATGAATGTGTGCGACTCACAGATAATGGATTTGACATATTTCTTGGGTATTTCTACTAACAAAATACGTGTGTTTTTTTGTGTTGTACTTGTTTTAGTTATGGTGGTACCTGTAATGAATATGCCTTGGTTATATTACAGAAGATTAATCATATTAGCTCACAAACCAATGATGGAATATACAGATTTTGAAATGGCACTGAACATTGACACAAAAAGTACATTTTTCACTTTAATGGTACTTTTTCAAGAATTGACAATATAAAACTTCAGGTATTTTTAATTATCATTCAAAGGAAACCTTCTTGACATTTTAATATATTTTTTACTATTTCCGTTGTTTTGTCTATATGTAATTGGACACGATTAATCTTCCCTCTAAATATGGAACTTCCAGTGTATTGTTTTACATAGTTATGAAATTTTAAAAATTTAGAACCATAAGTATCTTGAACTAGCAACAACTATTCACTCCTTAAGGCAGAAAATGTTAAATATAGTTCAGCCAGTAGCTTGACAAAAATTTAGTTTCATGCAAAGAAAAAATTAAAATACGATTTCAGTTACATACTAAAATTGCATATTCATTTAGCTCCGCTGTTGAAGCTCAATCTACGACGAAAATTGTGTATTCAATTACTAAAATTGAAACTTCCAATTACACAGCAAAAATCAGCCCTAAAAATGTTCTGTTATACTATTATTAATCAAAAATTAAAATCATTTTTAATTAATTTCGTAATTAAATCAATACTCTCGCGATCAAAAACAATATTATCTAACGGCGACATGAAATAGTACCACAGAAAATACCTCCCATAGCGAATATGAAACAAACCCATCATTTTCACTTTTGATGGTTTTTTCCTCGGGGAATATTTCATGCCGCCTATTTGAATTCTAGTTACTGAATATATAATTTTCTTCGTATGTTAAACTTCAACAACGAGATTAATTGAATCTGCAGTTTTCATAATTGAAATCATATTTTACTTATTTCTGTGTACTCAAAACTTTCAAAATTTGATAGAAACATTTTTTTAATCACATTGATAATTGACTCAATTACTAAATTATATGAAATCAATTTAAAGTTTTGAGAAACTGATTTCATTGACATTTTCTGAGCAATAATTTTTTCTTCGTGGCTATTGTTACTATTTCACATCTTTCGGGACGCTTAAGCCTTTTTGCATTTGCAGCCATAACAATTTGTATGATTTTATATATTATTTTACTCGAAACGAGAATACTGAGGGCTTACAATTTTATTTTGGTCCAATCGCAAAGTGCAACTTAAATAGTCTACTATAACCAGTGATGCTATATGTAGGGAAAAATCCCTATTCGGGAAAAAAGGACATATTTTTCCAAATCAGTAAAATGTAGGGATTTTTAAAAATTTCGTTTTTCGTTATTTTATTACAGCATTTTTGATTTTGGCCGATTTCGGCCAATATTTGACGCGTAATTTAGTAGATATATAACACATTTTATTCGATGAAGCCTTTGAGTCTGAGTGGCGCTTTAAAGCGAGTGTGCATCGAAAAACACAAATGTACCGTCGTTATCTGGACAATGGCCGAAGAGATTTTTTCGTGTTTACACATCCTAATTAGTAATACCTTTAATAAATGCATTAGAAAATTTTAAACTTTCTAAAAATAAAAGTTAGCTAAAAGTAGATAAAATTCTGAAAATAGTGCAATATTTTTGCCACGAAACTCTAACAATTTGTATAAAAACTTTAAATAAATTTTATATATCAATGGCTTAACATAAAAAAGACGTATCACGTTTTTTTCGAAATTGCGTTTCTTAAAATTTTATAGTAGTCAACGTGCCATTACATCCTTCTTAAAGAACTAAGAAAGTTGCAGCTCAGTGTTTTCCTTCTCCTGTAAAATATCTAAAATTCCAGACAAGTTTTTTTCGTATTAAGCCATATACGTATATGTACATTAAACACAAAGGGGCTTATTTGCATTCATATATTATCATTTAAAAGTTGTAGGGATTTTTGTAAAGATAATTTTTTGGGCGCGTAGGGAAAAGTAAGATTTTTTTTTGGGCTGCGTAAAGACTTTTCAAAAAAGTATATAACATCACTGACTATAACAATGCATTTTATACCAGTTATAAATAGTTGCCTTATAGCTTCTGATTGAACACATTTGTTTTTCAAATAAAGATATCAAGAGTTTTATACACTGTTGCCAATTCAGCTATGTTCTTGTCAAATCTAGCGATTTTCGAAAGCTTTTTCCGGGAAAATATATGATTTAGCTATTAGCAATTTTTCCTTTATACATCTTTTATTTTTTCAAAGCATTTTTAGGAAGAATATACATACATACATATATCTGTCACGATTTTTTGTGATTTTTCACTTCCCAATCTAAAATTTCCAAAAATTTCGAACTTATCAAAGCATTGTTATGTGTACTCATAATATGTACATCTCTATATGTACCTCTATATGTAAATACATACATACCCATGCAGGGTTACCGTTTCCCCGACTAAAGTCGCAATTTGACCCTTTTTTAGCGGTCTGCGACTTTTTGTGAGACTTCTTTTTATCAACGACTTTTGTGATTTAAAAAAATTTTTTTTTTTACTTTTACCATTTTTTTTAAGTTTCTCTCAACTCAATGCTATCAGCTTTAACAAAGATATAGAAGACTGGATTCCCTGTGAAGAGCTAATTTTTAAGTAATAGAAATGAAATTTCAAAAAAGTAGTATTTATGTATGTCGAGAAAAAATTTTGAAGTACAAATAAACATTCACCTAAAATATATGAAATATGGCGCCAAGATCAAACGAATGTAATTAAAGTGAAAAGCTCACGGGGCTTTAGTTGGAAATGTTTAAATTGTGTCTTAACTTTAACTTTTTGGTTTGCTTTTTAACAGAAATCCTACTCCTTTGACATTGGCAGAATGCGACAGCCAAATTTATTAAACTAAATTGGTTCAGCATACATGAAAGCATGTATAGAAACATATATAATGCAACTGTATATGTTATGAAATATGATAAGAATGAATTCTACAATAAGCTTTTTGTTTTGTTTCAATTATTTTTTGTTTTGTTATGCTTTTTATTAATAAGAAAAAACGTTAAAAAAGATGTGTGAATTTTATTTTCTCACACGACTTTTTTGTGCGACTTTAGAAAACGACATTTTGTGCGACTTTTCAAAAATTCCTAGCGGTAGCCCTGTACCCATGTAAGTTCATCCATTTTATAACTTTGCTTCTTACATGTAAATGAAACTGAATTGACAAATTTCTGCTTAAATTGATTATTAATATAAAATCGTGATTTTAAATGATATCGAATCCAATAAATAAGTAAGAGTGATTAAATTATAACAACGTGATAAGTTAAAGGAATTGCAATAGTTTCACTTACTTTTATTGCCTGCAGATACAGCGTAAGCTCTTGAGGGGAAACTTCAAATAAAACATACATTTTTTTAATTTTTTGGCCACACAAAAATAGTTCTAGATATTTTTTTCATTTCGGGAGGGGATGATCATTTTCCCCGCTGCATTTTAAAAAGTTCTACGATAAATCGCAATATTATTACCTCTTTTTCGTTATTTTTAGTATTTTCTACCTATTTTTTGAGGAATTTCGATATTAGAAATATTAAATTAAACATTTTAGCGATTCATCGCTAAATTTGTGAACATGTTTTACATTTTGCTATTTTCTAGCTATTTTTAAATAACTTTTAGCGATATTTTTGGGAAAAGGTTGCCAACAGTGGTTTTATAACATGGTTTTAAATATAATGGGTTAAAGATTAATAAACCGGAAGAAAATTAAAATTTTTTTGTTGCATATTTGAAAAAGTACTTTTTATTTCGCGAAGGTACAGAGGTATTTTGAGAATGAAAAAGTACTGAAAATAGTACAATAGTACTTAATTTTCCATCATTGTCACAAACGTTCATGTACAATTACATCTGACATTGATCACCGTGAAGAAGTCAAACTTAATAGAAAATTTTTTGTCACTTGGCAAACTTTTTCACTCACTTAGCAAACTTTTTTCAGAGTTGCATCAAACGTACTATTTCTGTATACGTGTAAGCACGCCCTTGCGTATACACACACAATCCAGTAAATCTAGTGTTTTTTAATAATTAAACATTTTTTAATATTAATAATAACACATTTTTAAAAATACGTTAGCCATTAAACATACATATCTTCTGAAATACTTGCATTAAGAAGTTATACCCAGCAAACTTTTGCAAATAGGCAAAAAATACCAAAAAGTGTTACGTTTATAAAAAGAAAAATCTTCGGTGAGCGCAATAATGGCTAATGGCAATCGATAGAGGACAAACATACAATTTGTCAACGGGGGTTGTGACATTCTGAAATACTTGCATTGTACTATTTTCAGTACTTTTTCATTCTCAAAATACCTCAGTACCCCCGCGACATAAAAAGTACTTTTTCAAATATGCAACGTTAACAAAAAAATTTTAATTTTCTTCCGGTTTATTAATCTTTAACCCATTATATTTAAATCCATGTTATAAAACCACTGTTGCCAACTTTTTTCCCAAAAATATCGCTAAAAGCGATTTAAAAATAGCTAGAAAATAGCAAAATGTAAAATATGTTCACAAATTTAGCGATAAATCGCTAAAATGTTTAATTTAATATTTCTAATATCGAAATTCCTCAAAAAATAGGTAGAAAATCGTAAAACTTTTTAAAATTCAGCGGGGAAAAATTATCATCCCCGCCCAAAATGAAAAAAATATCTAGAACTCTTTTTGTGTGGCCAAAAAATTAAAAAAATGTATGCTTTATTTGAAGTTTCCCCTCAAGAGCTTACGCTGTATCTGCAGGCAATAAAAGTAAGTGAAGCTATTGCAATTCCTTTAACTTATCACGTTGTTATAATTTAATCACTCTTACTTATTTAGAGGATTCGATATCATTTAAAATCACGATTTTATTGTAATAATCAAATTAAAAACAAATTTATACCCAGCAAACTTTTTGAAAATTTGCAAAAATCGCTGAAAAAAGTTTTCGCTTATGAAAAGAAAAATCTTCGGTGAGCGCAATAACGGCTAATGGCGATCAATAGTGGGCATCAATACAATTCAGAAATGGGGGTTGTCACTTTCTGAAATACTTGCATTCAGAAGTTATACCCAGCAAACTTTTGAAAATAGGCAAAAATCACCAAAAAGTGTTACGTTTATAAAAAGAAAAATCTTCGGTGAGCGCAATAATGACTAATGACAATCGATAGAGGACAAAAATACAATTTGTCAACGGGGGCTGTCACATTCTGAAATAATTGCATTCAGAAGTTATACCCAGCAAACTTTTGAAAATATGCAAAAATCACCAAAAAGTGTTACGTTTATAAAACCAAAAATCTTCGGTGAGCGCAATAATGACTAATGGCAATCGATAGAGGACAAAAATACAATTTGTCAACGGGGGTTGTCACATTCTGAAATACTTGGATTCAGAAGTTATACCCAGCAACTTTTTTAAAATTTGCAAAAATCGCTGGAAAAAGTTTTCGCTTATAAAAAGAAAAATATTCGGTGAGCGCAATAACGGCTAATGGCGATCAATAGCGGGAATCAATACAATTCAGAAATGAGGTTGTCACTTTCTGAAATACTTGCATTCAGAAGCTATACCCAGCAATCTTTTGAAAATAGGCAAAAATCACCAAAAAGTGTTACGTTTATAAAAAGAAAAATCTTCGGTGAGCGCAATAATGACTAATGGCAATCGATAGAGGACAAAAATACAATTTGCATATTTTCAAAAGTTTGCTGCGTATAACTTCTGAATGCAAGTATTTCAGAAAAAGACAACCCCCATTTCGGAATTGTATTGATACCCTCTATTGATCACCATTAGCCGTTATTGCGCTCACCGAAGATTTTTCTTTTTATAAGCGAAAACTGTTTTGCTGGGTATAACTTCTGAATGCAAGTATTTCAGAATGTGACAACCCCCGTTGACAAATTGTATTTTTGTCCTCTATCGATTGCCATTAGTCATTATTGCGCTCACCGAAGATTTTTCTTTTTGTAAACGTAACACTTTTTGGTGATTTTTGCCTATTTTCAAAAGTTTGCTGGGTATAACTTCTGAATGCAAGTATTTCAGAAAGTGACAACCCCCATTTCTGAATTGTATAAATGCCCTCTATCGATCGCCACTAGCCGTTATTGCGCTCACCGAAGATTTTTCTTTTTTATAAGCGAAAACTTTTTTCAGCGATTTTTGCAAATTTTCAAAAAGTTTGCTGGGTATAACTTCTGAATGCAAGTATTTCAGAATGTGACAACCCCCGTTGACAAATTGTATTTATGTCCTCTATCGATTGCCATTAGTCATTATTGCGCTCACCGAAGATTTTTCTTTTTATAAACGTAACACTTTTTGGTGATTTTTGCATATTTTCAAAAGTTTGCTGGGTATAACTTCTGAATGCAAGTATTTCAGAAAGTGACAACCCCCATTTCTGAATTGTATTAATGCCCTCTTTTGATCGCCATTAGCCGTTATTGCGCTCACCGAAGATTTTTCTTTTTATAAGCCAAAACTTTTTTCAGCGGTTTTTGCAAATTTTCAAAAAGTTTGTTGGGTATAACTTCTGAATGCAAGTACTTCAGAATGTGACAACCACCGTTGACAAATTGTATTTTTGTCCTCTATCGATTGCCATTAGTCATTATTGCGCTCACTGAAGATTTTTCTTTTTATAAACGTAACACTTTTTGGTGATTTTTGCCTATTTTCAAAAGTTTGCTGGGTATAGCTTCTGAATGCAAGTATTTCGGAAAGTAACAACCCTCACTTCTTAATTGTATTGATTCCCTATATTGATCGCCATTAGCCGTTATTGTGCTCACCGAATATTTTTCCTTTTATAAGCGAAAACTTTTTTCAGCGATTTTTGCAAATTTTCAAAAAGTTTGCTGGGTATAACATCTGAATGCAAATATTTCAGAATGTGACAACTCCCGTTAACAAATTGTATTTTTGTCCTCTAGCGATTGCCATTAGTCATTATTGTGCTCACCGAAGATTTTTCTTTTTATAAACGTAACACTTTTTGGTGATTTTTGCATATTTTCAAAAGTTTGCTGGGTATAACTTCTGAATGCAAGTATTTCAGAAAGTCACAACCCCCATTTCTGAATTGTATTAATGCCCTCTTTTGATCGCCATTAACCGTTATTGCGCTTACCGAATATTTTTCTTTTTATAAGCGAAAACTTTTTTCAGCGATTTTTGCTAATTTTTAAAAAGTTTGCTGGGTATAACTTCTGAATGCAAGCATTTCAGAATGTGACAACCCCCGTTGGCAAATTGTATTTTTGTCCTCTAGCGATTGCCATTAGTCATTATTGCGCTCACCGAAGATTTTTCTTTTTATAAACGTAACACTTTTTGGTGATTTTTGCATATTTTCAAAAGTTTGCTGGGTATAACTTCTGAATGCAAGTATTTAAAAAAGTGACAACCCCCATTTCTGAATGTATTGATGCCCACTATTGATCGCCATTAGCCGTTATTGCTCTCACCGAAGATTTTTCTTTTTATAAGCGAAAACTTTTTTCCAGCGATTTTCGCAAATTTTCAAAAAGTTTGCTGGGTATAACTTCTGAATGCAAGTATTTCAGAATGTGACAACCCGCGTTGACAAATTGTTTGTTTGGCCTCTATCGATTGCCATTAGTCATTATTGCGCTCACCGAAGATTTTTCTTTGTATAAACGGAACACTTTTTGGTGATTTTTCCCTATTTTCAAAAGTTTTGGTGGCCTTTATTGATCGCCGTTAGCCATTATTGCGCTGTGAAAATTTGTGTTGTTTTTTACAACTTTTAAAATGTGTGCTGGGTGTAAATGTAGAATAATTGTACGAATACGAATGTATAAAATATATGCACTTTTTTGCATCTCTGGAAAAAAGTTTACCGTTGCAAAAGTTTGTTTTCTTCTCATTCGTCTGACATTGCCCATGTTTGTTTACAGCAGCTGATACATAGATACCCAAGTCGCTCGGTTGCAAAATGGCTTGCTGCCGCCATAACATATATTTGTTTGCGCAACAGAAGTACCGACAATTCGTCCATTTGTGAAGTTTATTATTCTCTAAAATCGAAGATGTTATATTTTAATTAAATAATGATCCATTATTTATATAATTGGTATTAAATAGACAAAGCTAGCTAGAAGCATATTAATATATTGCTCTTTTAATAAATGCCTGCAGCCGGCTAATGCTACCGCCAGTAGTCAACCGCCGCTGGCTGTTTTTGCAGGGCATAGATTTCTGGCAATACCAAAAGCAGCTGATGTCAAAAGGTTTGTCAGATCAAAATAGAACACGCTCTAATTCTAATTTTGTCAGATGAGCTCGCATATGAGTTTTACAGAAGCAATCATGGTAGAATAATATACAAGGTAGCCCTGGAACGCCAGCTGATTATATTTTTTTTTTGTGGTACGAACTATCAAATGTGTATATGTAATATAACTACGTTGCACACACAATACAACACGTATGTTTGGTGCTTCTGTTATACAAACACACACTACAGTCTCTATTAATGTTTGACATTTCGGACCTCAAATGTACATTTGTACTAGTTATGCGGCTACCTTGTATATTATTCTACCATGGAAGCAATGTTTAAAAGGTCCGACACGACATGCACGCATTTTACAATGGGAAATTTGACAAGTCAGACGTAAAAAACATGTCGTCTACGGGTGGCATAAGAAAACAAACTTTATGTGGTTATTCAGAACCATGATATTTTTATATACAAATATAATATGGTTAGCTTAAATCATAGTATATTTAAATTCAATTAAACATTAGGTTGTATGAACCATATTAGTGTTTATAAGACAATAATAATGATATAAATATCAAAGAAATTTTTGTACTTTACAATTTATTTCAATAAAAACACTATATTTTAATTCAAAATCTATATATTCTTCTTTCTATAAGTATATCAAAATGGACCAAACTGGATGCATCCTTCTGCGAAGGTTTAGGAAAAAAGAAAAGTCGAACATTTCTCAATAGTTGGCGCTGTAAAAAGTTTGTTTTTTCCTTATAGGAAGCCAAACCGATCACAAGGGTGCTGTAGGCTGAATGGTTAGCGCGTTTCATTACAAACCCTGAGGTCTGAAGTTCAAGATTAGTTTCAGGCAAGCCAACAACATCATGCATTTTTCTGAAGTGCATTGGTGTGTTATTATGTTGGTTGTTGTTGGATTGTTAAACTGATGAAAGCATAGCACTGATCACTTTGGAACTACCGGCAGCGATTAATACTGAGATATCCTAATGCACTTCATAGCACTCTCTTCCGTCGGTATTGTAGCGAAACCGTCGGCGAAGTAAAAGGACTAATAAATGGCTACACAGCTTAAATAAATTAATTCCTCTACTTGACACCAGAGCGCGGCAACGCTTCTCTACCAAAAATGCGCAAAAGCGGGGTTGTAAATGAATTAAGCTTCCTATATTTCTCCCACTTCACGACCTGTTCTCTCTACATTATCCCTTTCCCAAAGAACGTAACACATTAATTAATGAACTGGTAGGCGTTAATTGCCTGATTGTGTTAGTTTTCTAAAAATGAAAAAAAACCATAAGGCAGGTACCCCTACTGCCGTGGTCCTCAGTGCGGATGACAGACCAGTCATACATTGGAATGCTGGGACTATGCAGCTTCAGACACCGTCTTTACCTAATTGTGGTAGTAAAATTCTAGCCCACGATGTCATCAGAATATCCTCAGCAGGGATGAGTCTCAGACTTAACCCATCCCAAGTTTCACTAATCTTAGCGATACTTTCGCTGAGAAAGTCTTTTGAGAACGTGTTCAACACTTGATTACCCTGTATCCCCGGTGAATCTTTCCGGAGTCAAAACGGGGTGCTGGTTTGTCCTTATTAGTGAGGACGTAGTCCATTACGAGCTCAGCCAATTTGGCATCCCATTCTGTTACTACAGGCGCAATTCGGCCTTTTTATTATCTGCCAGAGCCATCAGCAGTTGGCCCGTAACTACCTCATTAAAGGGCCTCCGTATGGATGACGAAGTGGGTGTGATCAGAGTGGTTGTCTTCTGTAGGACCTTCCCCTTTTTCGGGGATTTTCCGCCCTCCGTTGATATCGAATCCTCTAAATAAGTAAGAGTGATTAAATTATAACAACGTGATAAGTTAAAGGAATTGCAATAGCTTCACTTACTTTTATTGCCTGCAGATACAGCGTAAGCTCTTGAGGGGAAACTTCAAATAAAGCATACATTTTTTTAATTTTTTGGCCACACAAAAAGAGTTCTAGATATTTTTTTCATTTTGGGCGGGGATGATAATTTTTCCCCGCTGAATTTTAAAAAGTTTTACGACTTTCTACCTATTTTTTGAGGAATTTCGATATTAGAAATATTAAATTAAACATTTTAGCGATTTATCGCTAAATTTGTGAACATATTTTACATTTTGCTATTTTCTAGCTATTTTTAAATCGCTTTTAGCGATATTTTTGGGAAAAAAGTTGGCAACAGTGGTTTTATAACATGGATTTAAATATAATGGGTTAAAGATTAATAAACCGGAAGAAAATTAAAATTTTTTTGTTAACGTTGCATATTTGAAAAAGTACTTTTTATGTCGCGGGGGTACTGAGGTATTTTGAGAATGAAATAGTACTGAAAATAGTACAATGCAAGTATTTCAGAATGTGACAACCCCCGTTGGCAAATTGTATTTTTGTCCTCTAGCGATTGCCATTAGTCATTATTGCGCTCACCGAAGATTTTTCTTTTTATAAACGTAACACTTTTTGGTGATTTTTGCATATTTTCAAAAGTTTGCTGGGTATAACTTCTGAATGCAAGTATTTAAAAAAGTGACAACCCCCATTTCTGAATGTATTGATGCCCACTATTGATCGCCATTAGCCGTTATTGCGCTCACCGAAGATTTTTCTTTTTATAAGCGAAAACTTTTTTCCAGCGATTTTCGCAAATTTTCAAAAAGTTTGCTGGGTATAACTTCTGAATGCAAGTATTTCAGAATGTGACAACCCGCGTTGACAAATTGTTTGTTTGGCCTCTATCGATTGCCATTAGTCATTATTGCGCTCACCGAAGATTTTTCTTTGTATAAACGGAACACTTTTTGGTGATTTTTCCCTATTTTCAAAAGTTTTGGTGGCCTTTATTGATCGCCGTTAGCCATTATTGCGCTGTGAAAATTTGTGTTGTTTTTTACAACTTTTAAAATGTGTGCTGGGTGTAAATGTAGAATAATTGTACGAATACGAATGTATAAAATATATGCACTTTTTTGCATCTCTGGAAAAAAGTTTACCGTTGCAAAAGTTTGTTTTCTTCTCATGCGTCTGACATTGCCCATGTTTGTTTACAGCAGCTGATACATAGATACCCAAGTCGCTCGGTTGCAAAATGGCTTGCTGCCGCCATAACATATATTTGTTTGCGCAACAGAAGTACCGACAATTCGTCCATTTGTGAAGTTTATTATTCTCTAAAATCGAAGATGTTATATTTTCATTAAATAATGATACATTATTTATATAATTGGTATTAAATAGACAAAGCTAGCTAGAAGCATATTAATATATTGCTCTTTTAATAAATGCCTGCAGCCGGCTAATGCTACCGCCAGTAGTCAACCGCCGCTGGCTGTTTTTGCAGGGCATAGATTTCTGGCAATACCAAAAGCAGCTGATGTCAAAAGGTTTGTCAGATCAAAATAGAACACGCTCTAATTCAAATTTTGTCAGATGAGCTCGCATATGAGTTTTACAGAAGCAATCATGGTAGAATAATATACAAGGTAGCCCTGGAACGCCAGCTGATTATATTTTTTTTTGTGGTACGAACTATCAAATGTGTATATGTAATATAACTACGTTGCACACACAATACAACACGTATGTTTGGTGCTTCTGTTATACAAACACACACTACAGTCTCTATTAATGTTTGACATTTCGGACCTCAAATGTACATTTGTACTAGTTATGCGGCTACCTTGTATATTATTCTACCATGGAAGCAATGTTTAAAAGGTCCGACACGACATGCACGCATTTTACAATGGGAAATTTGACAAGTCAGACGTAAAAAACATGTCGTCTACGGGTGGCATAAGAAAACAAACTTTATGTGGTTATTCAGAACCATGATATTTTTATATACAAATATAATATGGTTAGCTTAAATCATAGTATATTTAAATTCAATTAAACATTAGGTTGTATGAACCATATTAGTGTTTATAAGACAATAATAATGATATAAATATCAAAGAAATTTTTGTACTTTACAATTTATTTCAATAAAAACACTATATTTTAATTCAAAATCTATATATTCTTCTTTCTATAAGTATATCAAAATGGACCAAACTGGATGCATCCTTCTGCGAAGGTTTAGGAAAAAAGAAAAGTCGAACATTTCTCAATAGTTGGCGCTGTAAAAAGTTTGTTTTTTCCTTATAGGAAGCCAAACCGATCACAAGGGTGCTGTAGGCTGAATGGTTAGCGCGTTTCATTACAAACCCTGAGGTCTGAAGTTCAAGATTAGTTTCAGGCAAGCCAACAACATCATGCATTTTTCTGAAGTGCATTGGTGTGTTATTATGTTGGTTGTTGTTGGATTGTTAAACTGATGAAAGCATAGCACTGATCACTTTGGAACTACCGGCAGCGATTAATACTGAGATATCCTAATGCACTTCATAGCACTCTCTTCCGTCGGTATTGTAGCGAAACCGTCGGCGAAGTAAAAGGACTAATAAATGGCTACACAGCTTAAATAAATTAATTCCTCTACTTGACACCAGAGCGCGGCAACGCTTCTCTACCAAAAATGCGCAAAAGCGGGGTTGTAAATGAATTAAGCTTCCTATATTTCTCCCACTTCACGACCTGTTCTCTCTACATTATCGCTTTCCCAAAGAACGTAACACATTAATTAATGAACTGGTAGGCGTTAATTGCCTGATTGTGTTAGTTTTCTAAAAATGAAAAAAAAACCATAAGGCAGGTACCCCTACTGCCGTGGTCCTCAGTGCGGATGACAGACCAGTCATACATTGGAATGCTGGGACTATGCAGCTTCAGACACCGTCTTTACCTAATTGTGGTAGTAAAATTCTAGCCCACGATGTCATCAGAATATCCTCAGCAGGGATGAGTTTCAGACTTAACCCATCCCAAGTTTCACTAATCTTAGCGATACTTTCGCTGAGAAAGTCTTTTGAGAACGTGTTCAACACTTGATTACCCTGTATCCCCGGTGAATCTTTCCGGAGTCAAAACGGGGTGCTGGTTTGTCCTTATTAGTGAGGACGTAGTCCATTACGAGCTCAGCCAATTTGGCATCCCATTCTGTTACTACAGGCGCAATTCGGCCTTTTTATTATCTGCCAGAGCCATCAGCAGTTGGCCCGTAACTACCTCATTAAAGGGCCTCCGTATGGATGACGAAGTGGGTGTGATCAGAGTGGTTGTCTTCTGTAGGACCTTCCCCTTTTTCGGGGATTTTCCGCCCTCCGTTGATATCGAATCCTCTAAATAAGTAAGAGTGATTAAATTATAACACGTGATAAGTTAAAGGAATTGCAATAGCTTCACTTACTTTTATTGCCTGCAGATACAGCGTAAGCTCTTGAGGGGAAACTTCAAATAAAGCATACATTTTTTTAATTTTTTGGCCACACAAAAAGAGTTCTAGATATTTTTTTCATTTTGGGCGGGGATGATAATTTTTCCCCGCTGAATTTTAAAAAGTTTTACGACTTTCTACCTATTTTTTGAGGAATTTCGATATTAGAAATATTAAATTAAACATTTTAGCGATTTATCGCTAAATTTGTGAACATATTTTACATTTTGCTATTTTCTAGCTATTTTTAAATCGCTTTTAGCGATATTTTTGGGAAAAAAGTTGGCAACAGTGGTTTTATAACATGGATTTAAATATAATGGGTTAAAGATTAATAAACCGGAAGAAAATTAAAATTTTTTTGTTAACGTTGCATATTTGAAAAAGTACTTTTTATGTCGCGGGGGTACTGAGGTATTTTGAGAATGAAATAGTACTGAAAATAGTACAATGCAAGTATTTCAGAATGTGACAACCCCCGTTGGCAAATTGTATTTTGTCCTCTAGCGATTGCCATTAGTCATTATTGCGCTCACCGAAGATTTTTCTTTTTATAAACGTAACACTTTTTGGTGATTTTTGCATATTTTCAAAAGTTTGCTGGGTATAACTTCTGAATGCAAGTATTTAAAAAAGTGACAACCCCCATTTCTGAATGTATTGATGCCCACTATTGATCGCCATTAGCCGTTATTGCGCTCACCGAAGATTTTTCTTTTTATAAGCGAAAACTTTTTTCCAGCGATTTTCGCAAATTTTCAAAAAGTTTGCTGGGTATAACTTCTGAATGCAAGTATTTCAGAATGTGACAACCCGCGTTGACAAATTGTTTGTTTGGCCTCTATCGATTGCCATTAGTCATTATTGCGCTCACCGAAGATTTTTCTTTGTATAAACGGAACACTTTTTGGTGATTTTTCCCTATTTTCAAAAGTTTTGGTGGCCTTTATTGATCGCCGTTAGCCATTATTGCGCTGTGAAAATTTGTGTTGTTTTTTACAACTTTTAAAATGTGTGCTGGGTGTAAATGTAGAATAATTGTACGAATACGAATGTATAAAATATATGCACTTTTTTGCATCTCTGGAAAAAAGTTTACCGTTGCAAAAGTTTGTTTTCTTCTCATGCGTCTGACATTGCCCATGTTTGTTTACAGCAGCTGATACATAGATACCCAAGTCGCTCGGTTGCAAAATGGCTTGCTGCCGCCATAACATATATTTGTTTGCGCAACAGAAGTACCGACAATTCGTCCATTTGTGAAGTTTATTATTCTCTAAAATCGAAGATGTTATATTTTCATTAAATAATGATACATTATTTATATAATTGGTATTAAATAGACAAAGCTAGCTAGAAGCATATTAATATATTGCTCTTTTAATAAATGCCTGCAGCCGGCTAATGCTACCGCCAGTAGTCAACCGCCGCTGGCTGTTTTTGCAGGGCATAGATTTCTGGCAATACCAAAAGCAGCTGATGTCAAAAGGTTTGTCAGATCAAAATAGAACACGCTCTAATTCAAATTTTGTCAGATGAGCTCGCATATGAGTTTTACAGAAGCAATCATGGTAGAATAATATACAAGGTAGCCCTGGAACGCCAGCTGATTATATTTTTTTTTTGTGGTACGAACTATCAAATGTGTATATGTAATATAACTACGTTGCACACACAATACAACACGTATGTTTGGTGCTTCTGTTATACAAACACACACTACAGTCTCTATTAATGTTTGACATTTCGGACCTCAAATGTACATTTGTACTAGTTATGCGGCTACCTTGTATATTATTCTACCATGGAAGCAATGCTTAAAAGGTCCGACACGACATGCACGCATTTTACAATGGGAAATTTGACAAGTCAGACGTAAAAAACATGTCGTCTACGGGTGGCATAAGAAAACAAACTTTATGTGGTTATTCAGAACCATGATATTTTTATATACAAATATAATATGGTTAGCTTAAATCATAGTATATTTAAATTCAATTAAACATTAGGTTGTATGAACCATATTAGTGTTTATAAGACAATAATAATGATATAAATATCAAAGAAATTTTTGTACTTTACAATTTATTTCAATAAAAACACTATATTTTAATTCAAAATCTATATATTCTTCTTTCTATAAGTATATCAAAATGGACCAAACTGGATGCATCCTTCTGCGAAGGTTTAGGAAAAAAGAAAAGTCGAACATTTCTCAATAGTTGGCGCTGTAAAAAGTTTGTTTTTTCCTTATAGGAAGCCAAACCGATCACAAGGGTGCTGTAGGCTGAATGGTTAGCGCGTTTCATTACAAACCCTGAGGTCTGAAGTTCAAGATTAGTTTCAGGCAAGCCAACAACATCATGCATTTTTCTGAAGTGCATTGGTGTGTTATTATGTTGGTTGTTGTTGGATTGTTAAACTGATGAAAGCATAGCACTGATCACTTTGGAACTACCGGCAGCGATTAATACTGAGATATCCTAATGCACTTCATAGCACTCTCTTCCGTCGGTATTGTAGCGAAACCGTCGGCGAAGTAAAAGGACTAATAAATGGCTACACAGCTTAAATAAATTAATTCCTCTACTTGACACCAGAGCGCGGCAACGCTTCTCTACCAAAAATGCGCAAAAGCGGGGTTGTAAATGAATTAAGCTTCCTATATTTCTCCCACTTCACGACCTGTTCTCTCTACATTATCCCTTTCCCAAAGAACGTAACACATTAATTAATGAACTGGTAGGCGTTAATTGCCTGATTGTGTTAGTTTTCTAAAAATGAAAAAAAACCATAAGGCAGGTACCCCTACTGCCGTGGTCCTCAGTGCGGATGACAGACCAGTCATACATTGGAATGCTGGGACTATGCAGCTTCAGACACCGTCTTTACCTAATTGTGGTAGTAAAATTCTAGCCCACGATGTCATCAGAATATCCTCAGCAGGGATGAGTTTCAGACTTAACCCATCCCAAGTTTCACTAATCTTAGCGATACTTTCGCTGAGAAAGTCTTTTGAGAACGTGTTCAACACTTGATTACCCTGTATCCCCGGTGAATCTTTCCGGAGTCAAAACGGGGTGCTGGTTTGTCCTTATTAGTGAGGACGTAGTCCATTACGAGCTCAGCCAATTTGGCATCCCATTCTGTTACTACAGGCGCAATTCGGCCTTTTTATTATCTGCCAGAGCCATCAGCAGTTGGCCCGTAACTACCTCATTAAAGGGCCTCCGTATGGATGACGAAGTGGGTGTGATCAGAGTGGTTGTCTTCTGTAGGACCTTCCCCTTTTTCGGGGATTTTCCGCCCTCCGTTTGAGAGCGGTTTCGTTTTGTGTTGGCATTCTTGGACGTAGTAGGTAGTGAATCCACAAACTTAAGATATTCATCTACCACCGCCTGGTATCTCATCTTGTTCTCGGCATCATTCGCGTATGTGATTCCATTCGCTGCATTCTTGGCAATCTTGTCTAGAATGAAGACGGCCTTGGAGTATTTGGATCTCATGAGCTCCCAATTTTTTTGAACTAGTGTCATGTTCAGCTTTATTTGGTGGTCAATAAGAAACGATTATGTTTGACGAATACGAGTACTTTTTACCGATACCTATTTGGTACTCGGTAGAAAAGTATCGATACCAAAAGTACTTCGTTTATAAAGAGAATTAGCGAGTAGTTACTTGTATTTACTCGTATCATTTCATCCCTAGCCGTTGAGGAGAACAAACACTTGCGAATTTTTTTGATGTTTTTTTCACATCCTATGGCTAATGACGTATTAAAAATGTGCAGAAAGTCTTGTCCGGAATAAGCTTCCGGTTGTTTCCAAAATTACTTTATCACATTACATATCACCATATTCAAGTGAATTTTTAAGTTACTGAACAAACTTAACGATAAGCGGTGCCGCTACTCTCGTCGGGTGTATCTTACACCCCAATACTTGTAATTCAATCTATTCCCAAATCTTCAATTACATACATTGTTGACGCCACTGCCTATTTGTTATTGTGAATCATTTAATTATTCGTAACTATGCTTTTATTTGTCGTCTCTTTCATATGTTAATATTCATTTTTAAAAGTGTTAAGAAAATTTTCCACATTTTCCACGTGGGAACTAATACTATTTTTTAGAGCTAGCAGCCATATTTTTATTATATCGAAGATTATCTATCAACCGAACTTTGTCTTGTAAAGAAGCTAGCTAGGCTTCCAAACCAAAGAAGTGTGTATTTTAAATATATTAAATTTGTGTGTACAGTATAATTCGTTTATAAGCCACACCGCTTATAGTAGAATTTGCGATATATTCCAAAATGTTAATTTTTCTGTCATCTGTAAGTAAAATACCTGCAAAATATTTTTTATATAGTCCATTAGCTCCATAGTCCATTTTCGCTTATACGCCACCAAGATGTGCTTTGAAATATCTTAAATATATGCAAATTATGGCATATATAATCCAAAATGCAAAAGTCAAACATAATAGATTTTTTAATGCTAATTTTATAAAAATATTAATTACATTGAAGTAGAAATTATTTGTATTTTAGCAATCTTAATTGCAATATTTATGAATTGAGTAGATAAGGAAGTAATTTCTAAGCGTTAGTTTTATTTTTCTACTGTTAAAAGAAATAATTATATAGAGATTCGCATATAAGCCAAAAATTGGCTTATATAAAATTCAGGATATAGTCCAATTCGCGACTATAAGCGAATTTTACTGTATTTTTATTTACAAATAATTTATTTTTAGGAATTAAAACATACATTGTATAAACTAATATAATTTAATAAACTGCTAATCAAACACGATAAAGCGTTTATACTTGGTGTTCACAATCTTATTGGAGGTTACTAGCTTGGGCAGCTTCAGCCAACAACATACATAATAAAAACAAAGTTACAATAAAACAAGTTACATTAAATAAAATTAAGAGCTATTTCTTTATTAGGTCATGTTAGGTCATCGTAAAATTATAATTCAATTTTGTAATAATTTTTAATTTGTATTACATTTAAATCGCTCTTCTGAACCCTCTTGGTCCTAGGAATCGGAGAGGCAGAAATAGCCCATCTGATTGAAGCGGGCCTTCTTACCTTTAATTTGGTATATAGTTTATATTTCTGTAACGCTTTTTTTTAGAACAGTTTCAAAAAGAAAAAAATTATTTTATTTCGCTGAAGTACTATTTTCGGTATGGGTCAAAATTAGATAAATCTTCGGAGTCGGGACCATATGTAGATTGAAGCATGCCTTGTTACCTTTAATTTGGTATATATTTTATATTGCTGGAACGCTTTTTTTAGAACAAAGTTTCCAAATGAAGAAAATTATTTTATTTCGCTGAAGCACTATTTCCGGTATAGGTCAAAATTAGAGAATTCTTCGGAGCCAAGACCACATATAGATTGAAGCGGGCCTTGTTACCTTCAATTTGGTATATAGTTTATATTGCTGCAACGCTGTTTTTAAAACAAAGTTTCAAAAAGAAAAAAAAAATATTTTATTTCGCTGAAGTACTATTTCCGGTATAGGCCAAAATTAGAGAAATCTTCGGAGCCTCGACCATTTGTAGATTGAAGCGGTCCTTGTCACCTTTAATTTGGTATATAGTTTATATTGCTGGAACGCTTTTTTAGGACAAAGTTTCAAAAAGAAAAAAATTATTTTATTTCGCTGAAGTACTATTTCCGGTATAGGTCAAAATTAGAGTATTCTTCGGAGCCGGGTATATAGTTTATATTGCTGGAACGCTGTTTTTAGAACAAAGTTTCAAAAAGAAAAAATTATTTTATTTCGCTGAAGTAATATTTCCGGTATAGGTCAAATTAGAGAGTTCTTCGGAGCCGGGACCACATGTAGATTGAGGCAGGAATTATTACATTTAATTTTCTATATAGTTTATATTGCTGGAACGCTTTTTGTAAACCAAAGTTTCAAAAAGAAAAAAAAATTATTTTATTTCGCTCAAGTATATTATGAATTCGCCTTGAACACTACCAATGCAAATTTATAACAATTAAGTAATAGTTCGGGGAGCGGATCATATTTACCATAAAGACGACCTGACAAATTTTTCTGAACGAAGTTTCAAAAATAAAAAAAATATTTCATTTCGCTCGGATACTATTGCAGATACTTGTTCAGTTGCAGATACTTGTTCAATTAAAATTGAACTGTCTGCAATGTATACCAAGATGTGAACTTTGCCTTGGTAATGTTCAAGGCGAATTCATAACTTTGAAACATTGTTAACAAAAACTTGTCAGGTATATAAACTATACACCAAATTAAAGCTTAAAAGGTCCGCTTTAAGGTACATAAGGTCCGCCCCCAAAATTATTCCTTAGTTTTGACCTTTACCGGAAATAGTATCAGAGCGAAATGAAATATTTTTTTATTTTTGAAACTTCGTTCACAAAAACTTGCCAGATATATAAACAATACACCAAATTAAAGCTTAGAAGGTCCTCTTTAAGATAAATATGGTCCGCTCTCCGAACTATCACTTAATTGTTATGAATTTGCCTTGGTAATGTGCAAGGCGAATTCATAACTTTGAAACATTGTTAAAAAAAACTTGTCAGGTATATAAACTATACACCAAATTAAAGCTTCGAAGGTCCGCTTTAAGGTACATAAGGTCCGCCCCCAAAATTATTTCTTAATTTTGACCTATACCGGAAATAGTATCCGAGCGAAATGAATTTTTTTTTTTTTTGAAACTTCGTTCACAAAAATTTGTCAGGTATATAATTTATACACCAAATTAAATCTTAGAAGGTTCGCTTTCAGGTATATGTGGTCCGATCCCCGAACTATAACCTATGCTGAAATATATATTAGAAATGATATAGAAAACTATGTTTTTTAATATATATGTGGTATAAAATGGCTACTATATTTTATTCTAAGTATTATTTTAATAAACAAATAATATTAATTTATTGTAATTTCTTAATAATTTCGTAATATTTTTGCAATATAAGAAATTTTCTTGATTTAGTTTGTTAAATTACTTTGTTAACTCTCTCATAGTAAAAAAAGAAGAAGATCAAGTATTCACAATAAACTAGCTGATTTAAGACGGATGCTGCCAACGCATAACATACTTGAGCGAAATAAAATAAATTTTTTATTTTTAAAACTTTGTTTAAAAAAACTTGCCAGCTATATTAACTATGCACCAAATTAAAGCTTAGAAGGTCAGCTTTAAGGTAAATGTGGTCCGCTCCCCGAACTATTACTTAATTGTTATAAATTTGCCTTGGTAGCGTTCAATATACCAAATTAAAGGTGACAAGGCCCGCTTCAATCAACATATGGTCGAGGCTCCGAAGAATTCTCTAATTATGACCTATACCGGAAATAGTACTTCAGCGAAATAAAATGATTTTTTTCTTTTTGAAACTTTGTTCTAAAAAAAGGGTTCCAGCAATATAAACTATATACAAAATTAAAGATAACAAGGCCCACTTCAATCTACATATAGTCCCGGCTCCGAAGAATTCTCTAATTTTAACCTATACCGGAAATAGTACTTCAGCGAAATAAAATAATTTTTTTCTTTTTGAAACTTTGTTCTAAAAAAAGCGTTCCAGCAATATAAACTATATACCAAATTAAAGGCAATAAGACCCCGCTTCAATCTTCATGTGGTCCCGGCTGCGAAGAATTCTCGAATTTTAACCTTTACCGAAATATATAGTAGGACTGATATAGAAAGCTATTTATGTCACTTAAATAAGACGGTTTTTAATATATTTGGTATAAAATGACTACTATATTTTATGTTAAATAATGCTTTATTAAACAAATAATATTAATTTATTGTAATTTCTTATTAATTTCAAAAAATTTTTGCAATTTTCTACATTAAGTTTGTTAAATTAGTTTGTTAACTCTCTCATAGTAAAAAAAGAAGAAAATCTACTATTCACAATAACTTAAGTGATATAACATGAAAAATTCTGCTTTTTAAAACTTGGTAGCACTAAAATTTAGCTCAGCAAACTGAAAAGAGAGAGCATATATTCCGCTCTCTTAAAAATGACAGAAACCGGTTTTCTTTGTTATTTTACTTTGTTATCTACACGGAGATAAGAAATTTTATAACAACGATCTTATAAGATGTACTGTCAAAAACAAACGTACATGAAAATAAATTGGTGTGCATATGTGAGTGTTTATTAACATGAATGAAAAGCGATATTTTTGATAAAAATGTTATGTTAAATAAATGACAAAATGTGTTTAATTCAAGGTTGGCAACCGATACCGTAATAAATACCGCTACCGATTCAATACCGTTTGAAATGGAATTCCGTTATCTATACCGATACCGTAATTCTTTTCTGTTCAAAATTCCGGTAGTCAAATAACGTTTTATGCAATACCGATATCATCATTTCGGTATGAAAAATTTTATTTTACTTTACGAACTAAAGACTTTAAACTTGTAGAGAATGTTTTTTTTTATTTTCATTTGTAATCGAAATGATGTTTGTTAGCTTAACGTACTGCCAATGGAACACTGTTTTCATTTTTTATTTAACTGGGGGTCTACATTAGCCACGAACTTGGTATGAACATCATGTCGGACATCGCATATGGCTAATGTAGACCGCTCATGTCCATGCTCTGACATCGATGCCCGAACATATGGCTGAGCATCAATGTTCGCCATGAGATTCGCCGTCAGCAACAATTTTTAATGGAAAGAAAAGAGACAGAAAGAAATTGTTAAATATTCCATTTCTATTGCACTACCACCAAATACATTGATAAGGCAAAACATGGACATCATACGTATTCACCACAACAAAGAAGTTGATGAGTTTTTTGCAGTTGCTCTGCCGGCGTCATGTTCATGTCATGTTCAAGTCGATGGCTCGTGAAGACGTAGGGTAACTTACAGTTCACACGGGCTGTTTTTATATCATGATGAACATCACCCAGCGTGCAATTCAGCATTGTCAATTAAAAAAAGTAATAAGTATGGAACTTTTAAAGTAGTTAAGTTTTCAGAATCATGTCTTTTGAAGGCAATATCTGAACTTCGGGGCGGAGCTACAGGGGAAGAAAGCTAACTATCTCTGGTGTAAAAAATTTTGTGCGGCTTGTAACATTCTTAAATACTGGCTGATTTTAACGATTTCAAGCATTTTAGGTTTTGCTAGATAAGACAGCGTTTGTATTGTATGTCTTATAGTTTAAGATATATTTCACTTCGAAATTATAATTTTTAGTTTTTTGCATCGATTTTTTTTTTATTTTTTGCTTATAACTTTTTTACTAAGCGTTCGATTTTAATTTAAAGAGCATCATTCAATTTCTGAAAAAATTGTAAGTAATCGTAAACAAATTTTGAAGTTTTACTAAACTTTTAAAATAATGAAATAGCTCTTAATTTCATTTAATGTAACTTGTTTTATTGTAACTTTGTTTTTATTATGTATGTAATTGAAGATTTGGGAATAGATGGAATTACAAGTATTGTAGTGTAAGATACACCCGATGAGAGTAGCGGCACCGCTTATCGTTAAGTTTGTTCAGTAACTTAAAAATTCACTTGAATGTGTTGATATGAAATGTGATAAAGTAATTTTGGATACAACCGGAAGCTTATTCTAGACAAGATTTTCTGCACATTTTTAATACGTCATTAGCCATAGGATGCGAAAAAAAAACATCAACAAAATTTGCAAGTGTTTGTTCTCCTCAACGGCTAGGGATGAAACAATACGAGTAAATACAAATAACTATTCGCTACCTTTCTTTATAAAAAACGAAGTACTTTTGGTATCGGTACTTTTCTACCGAGTACCAAGTAGGTATCGGTAAAAAGTACTCGTATCCGTCAAAAATAATCGTTTCTTATTGACCACCAAATAAAGCTGAAAATGACACCAGTTTAACAAAATTGGGAGCTCATGAGATCCAAATACTCCAAGGCCGTCTTCATTCTAGACAAGAATGCAGCAAATAGAATAGATGAATACCATAAGTTTGTGGATTGACTACCTACTACGTCCAAGAATGCCAACACAAAAAGAAACCACTCACAAACGGAGGGCGGAAAAGGATGAAGGTCCTACAGAAGACAACCACTCTGATCCCACCAACTCGTCATCCATACGGAGGCCCTTTAACGAGGTAGTTAAGGACCAACTGCTGATGGCTCTGGCAAATAATAAAAAGGCTAAATTGCGCCTGTAGTAACAGAATGGGATGCCATTGAGTCCAAATTGGCTGAGCTCGTAATGGACTACGTCCTCACTAATAAGCACCGGGGATACAGGGTAATCAAGTGTTTGAACGCGTTCTCAAAAGACTTCCTCAGCGAAAGTAGCGCTAAGATTAGTGAAACTTGGAATCGATTAAATCTGAAACTCATCCCTGCTGAGGATATTGTGATGAGACCGCGGGCTAGAATTTGGCTACCACAATTAGGCAAAGACGGTGTAAAAATGTTTGAGTGTCTGAAGCTGCATAGTCCCAGCATTCCAATGTATGACTGATCTGTCATCCGCACTGAGGACCACGGCAGCTGTGGTACCTGCCTTATGCTTTTTTATTTTTAAGTAACACAATCAGGCAATTAATACCTACCAGTGTAGAGAGAACAGGTCGTGAAGTGGGAGAAATATAGAAAGCTTAATTCATTTACAACCCTGCTATTGCGCGTTTTTTGTAGAGAAGCGTTGCCGCGCTCTGGTGGAATTAATTTATTTAAGCTGTGTAGCCATTTATTAGTTCTTTTACTTCGCCGACGGTTTCGCTACAATACCGACGGAAGAGAGTGCTATGAAGTGGATTAGGATATCTCAGTATTAATCGCTGCCGGTACTTCCAAAGTGATCAGTGCTATGCTTTCATCAGTTTAACAATCCAACAACAACCAACATAATAACACACCAATGCACTTCAGAAAAATGCATGATGTTGTTGGCTTGCCTGATACTAGAACTTCAGACCTCAGGGTTTGTAATGAAACGCGCTAAGCATTCAGCCTACAGCACCCTTGTGCTCTTGGCCTGGAGCAGCGGCGCTCGTGAAAGCGGGCTCTAAGCTAGGGACGCCAAGTTTAAGGTGTTCCGCCAAACGAGTGCTGAAGCCGACGCAAATGTCGTTGAGGCTGCCAACAACCTCCTGGTTGGCATGCAGCTGTCGGAACCTGCTCCACAATAGTAAAAATGGCGATGAAAATTGTAGAAATAAATCTGAAGCACTCGAGGTATGCAACATATAATCTAAAGGTACTCTTAGCTGAAGAGAACCAGAACATATGCGTGGTAGAGGAGCCATGGGTAGCAAACTCCGAGGTGAAGGGGTTCCCGAGGTCCACGTACAACGTACTATACGCTAAAGGTAATGGTAAACTCAGATCATGTCGAATAGCCAAAAAATATTAATATTTTTCTTTGCACACAGTTTAGCGCAGAGGACCTTACAGTCGCTAGGGTGGAGCTGACAGATGGCAAGACCTTCCTCATCGCATCATGCTAAATGGCACATAACAAGCCAGCACCATCAGTTGAAGTGGAAGCTGTAATGTCATCCATTGGCGGCAATGAAGACATCATACTTTGCTGTGATGCTAATTCTAGGCACATAATACAGGGGTGAGCACATCTTAGATTTCATTAACCTTAATAAAGTAACTATTTTTAATTCTGGCACTTCGCCGACTTTTATCTTTCCTAGTTCGGACAGGATTAGTGGTGGGAAGAGGTTCAGGACATTATTCTCGTAAGCGACAAACTTAGTTTTTCGACCGACAAATGGGGGGTATCCAATAAGAGATCCTTCTCGGATCATAATTGGATACTCTTCGAAGTGAGAGTACAAAACAAACAAAAATAGTGCTTCAGCGACCCGAGGAGAACTCACTGGAATAAGTTCTACGGGATTTTGAAACATAAACTAAAAAGAGTACCAGAAATCGGGAATACGATTGATGGACTTGAACACAATGTGGAGATCTTCAACAAGACTATAACTAAAGCCTTTGAGATTTGCTGCCCTTTAAGAAAATCTGAGGAGAGTTACCCTCTTTGGTGTTGCTCGGAACTCTCTGAGCTGCGTAAGGAGGCACGTAGAGCCTTCAACACTTGCTACGACAATAAAATGTGCCAACGTTACCGCAATAAGATAAAAGCTTATAAGAAAACCTTAAAAGTCGCCAAAAGAAACTCATGGAGGAGTTTCTGTGAGTCAATAGACAATACTAGAGATTCTGCAAGGCTTAGTAGAGCTCTGGCCATGAGCCACTCCTGTCCAACCATCGTAAAAAAGGCGTATGGATGCTGGTCAGAATCCTCTGCAGAGTCACACTTTTCCGGCTGTACGTACACGGCCAATGTGATCAGTCTTTTTAGTGGGAAGCAACTCGCTGTCAAAGATGATATTATATCCCTGGAGAGAATCTCTTGGGCAATTGACAGTTTCTCTTCGTTTAAATCGCCTGGTCCTGATGCCATCATGCCAAAGATGCTACAGAGCGCGAAGAGCTCTATCATAGCCTGGCTATTTAGATTCTATAAACTTTGCCTCTCTTAACTATGGGCGGGGTGATCTCTCCGCTGCTCTGGCTTCTCGTTATTAATTAAATTTTATTCACACTAGACGCTGTGGGGGTCCATGTTGTGGCTTACTTGGTTGATGTGGTGTTAGTGGTATCAGGGATGTTCACGGGCGTGATAAGTGATATCATGTCCAATGCTTTTGGCACACTCAGCAAATAAGCTACAAGTTATGGTCTAGGAGTGAACTCAAATAAAACTTATTTGGTACTACTTACTACAAAAACCAAAGTTCGAAACTTTAGAACGCCTTGGCTTCCGAATCACGTATTGTCCCTATCGCACTACGCAAAATATCTAGGAGTTATCCTGGACTTTACATTATCGTGGAAACTAAATGCTCAACACAGAGTTAGAAGGACCTTAATTTGCCTATTACTACTGTCGAAGATTGTTTGGTTCCAAATAGGGTCTAAGCCCTAACATGCTCAAATGGATGTACATAGCAATTGTTCATCCGATATTGAATTTCGGTAGTATGGTGTACCGACATACAGTATACAGATATCTGCTTGCATCGGGATTACAGGTTGTTTACGTACTAGTCCTTCAGGGGCTCTGAATGCTGTACTAAACGTAATTCTGATTGACTTTCATGTATTGGTAGCGTCCTCGAACAATGCGGTAAGATTAGCGGCACCTGGAAGGTGGAGATCAAGAACTTGTGGTCATGCTGGAATCTTAGACTTATTACCACCGAAACTGAGAAAGCCCTCTGACTACATGATACCTCATCTGGACTTCGATAGCACCTTCAAAGTTCTTATTCCATCCAGACGAGAGTGGAAGGAAGGTAACATAGAAAAATACTTCAACTTCAGTCTGTATACTGATGGATCAAGAATGATCTGCGGTGTAGGCTCTAGAGTCTTCTCGAATAACCTTCGGGTAAGACTCTCCTTCCGACTTCCCAACGAAGTCAGTGTATTTCAGGCTGAAATCATGGTTATAAGGAAGGGGGGCAGAGTGTTAATAGACAGGAGTGTTCAGGGGAGAGGCGGCATCTTTGTCAACAGTCAGGCGCCACTTCTATCCCTAAGGTCAGAAACTACTTCTTCAGCTTTAGTTAGCCAGTGCAAGTACATGCTATCCACATCGGGTGGTCAGCAGACGTCACCCTCACCTGGGTTCCTGCACATAGTAACTTTATTGGTAATGGCGGATGAGCTGGCTAGGGCTAGCTCTGCTATGGACGCCTCCAATGCTGAATCGGTAGCCATGCCATTTTGGCGCTATTAGAAACCATATTTTCAAACATTACCGGCAGAAAGCTGAAGGCAAGTGGCGCAAGTTGAGCACGTGTAAGATGGCTAGGAAGCTGTGGTCTTGTTACAACGATAAGCGCACATCACAACTAACTAACAGAAATCGTAGGGATGTCTCGAGGCTCGTCGCAGTAGTGACGAAGCACTGGGCGATCGGCAGACACGCTAGCAGGATAGGCCATTCCTAAAATGCGTTCTGCCGTGGCTGCCGGGATCAAAGAAAAGAAGAAACAGTTTTTCACTTTCTTTGCGAGTGCCCGACCTTGCACCTCTCGAGACACAAATTCGTGGGCAGGAATATACTAGGCGATCTATCAGAACTAGCAGAAATTGGTCTAGGTGACCTGATTAGGTATCTCAATGCGACAGGTTAAATCTAGCACCTAAATCCGAATCAAATATTTGGGTTTGAACCTACATAGGTTGACTCTGGCGAGTGGAGTGGTCTGTCAAAACAGAATCTTATTGATTCTACTTGATTGCTTGCGTGCAGTTGGTAGGCACGTATACCAACCAACTAACTACTCTGTCCTTCTACTGGCTAAATTAAAACTTTGCAAAGTAAACTTTGCTAGTGCGAAAGCTGTGATTCTGTAACACTAAATTCTGACTCGAGCAAGAAACCGATTATATCGATTTCTGTAACACCAACATCATCTTTTTGTCGAGTTCAATCCTGTTTCTGAAAGCAATCAGATTCAATAGTAATTCTGAATAACTCAAATTTGTATAATTAAACTGACTAATATGATATTTTTATTGAAGTGACTTATTTCTTTTTCGAAATAAGCGGCTCATATCTCTAATTTTAACGTAAGACAATATGCACAGTGGTTTGTAGCAAAAAAATGGAAATAATTTAGTATCTTCGTAACTGCTGAAGCCAGTAACATGAAACTTTACAAGGTTATAGCTGAGGTGTTGTCCGTCTTAAGTTTAAAGAGTTTGGGGTGTTGGCTCCTTCAAGAGAGCTCCAGGGGTTCCCAAAATTGGTAACCTCGAGTATGTCAAACTTTTAAAAAATAGCCAAAATTACATTTCTTGTCCGATTTCCAAACCCTTCCCGATTTTGGAATCTACTATTAAGGCCTACATTTGCCTCACTTACGGTTTGAATTTCCCTCCGATAGTTCAAAAATTACAGTCCTTGCAAAATTTTTTTTTTGCAAATTTAGCGATCTGATTCTGGTATTTTTTAAACTGTGAAGTTTTCTTAAGTCGCAAAATCATACCAAAAATGTAATAATAATCTGCACAATGCAACAAAAATCTTCCGATTTACCGAATCAATTTATCTTAATGGAGTGATAAATGGCAAAAGTTTCAATTTTACACTTAAAATAAAGTTGATTTTTTGTAAATTTTTTAGTCAAAAAGTTACTATCAGTATTTTGATTATAAAAAATAAGTTTCTTCAAAGACCTTAACCTTAACATGATTTGGATATAGGACAAAAAAACCAAGCTAACGAGCTAAAAACCTAAGCTCTATCTATAATAGTTTGCGCACAGTAACCCCTAGAATATGAACATTTTTAAAACTATTTTTCATGTTTGCATGAGTGGTACAAATATTGCAAAGCTGCGATGTTAACTTCTCAGCCGGAATTTTAAAGCTATATTTGATAACAACTTTCCATATGTGGCGAAAATGGCCCTCGCGACTAGTATAGTCAGTAGAGGAAAAATACCGAAAAACGTCAGATTTTCATATCACTTTTTGTTATTACTAAAACAAACTTACTTCGAATTGTATTTGGTCCAAGCTTCTTACAGTTTTTTATTATGAAAATCTGACTTTTTTCGGTATTGTTCCTCTCCTGACTATACTAGTCGCGGGGGCCATTATCGCCACATATGGAAATTAGCTATCAAATATAGCTTTAAAATTCCGGCTGAGAAGTTAAGATCGCAGCTTTGCAATTTTTTGTACCACTCAGCTTAGCTTATCTTTTTAGCTCGTTAGCTTGGTTTTTCGTACTCTATCCAAATCATGTTAATTTGGTTAAGGTCTTTAAAGAAATTTATTTTTTATAATCAAAATACTGATAGTAACTTTTTGAAAAAAAAATTTACAAAAAATCGACTTTTTGAAGTGTAAAATTGAAACTGTTGCCATTTCTCACTCTATTAAGATAAATTGTTACCGAATCAATTTATCTTAATGGAGTGAGAAATGGCAGCAGTTTAAATTTTTGTTGAATTGTGTAGATTATTATTAAATTTTTGGTATAACTTTGCGACTTAAGACAGCTTTACAGTTTATAAAATACCAGAATAAGATCGCCAAATTTGCAAAAAAAAATTTTTTTTTGCAAGGCCTGTAACTTTTGAACTATCGGAGAGAAATTCAAGCCGTAGGTGAGGCAAATGTAGGCCTTTGATAGCAGATTCCAAAATAGCAAAGGGTTTGAAAATCGGACAAGAAATGTAATTTTGGCTATTTTTTTAAAGTTTGACATACCCGAGGTTACCAATTTTGGGAACCCCTGGAGCCTCTCTCGAAGGAGCCAGCACCCTAAACGGACAACACCACAGCTATAACAATGTAAAATTTCATGCCACTGGCTTCAGCAATTACGAAAATACTGAATTATTTAAATTTTTTCCCACAAACCACTGTGTTATGGCATATTAATAAAATAATGATGACTTCTTTAAGGCGAGCTTACTTGTTTTTTCTAATGCCTCCGGAAACGGTATCGCACCTTCAAAATTTTTTAATTTGTCATTTGCTGCAGCATTTAGAGCTTGTGTGTTTTCAGTTGGAAGTACTGGAAATAAAATAATTAAATAAGTCATGTTAATGTTGCATGATAAACACACATTTAATTTTTCAGATGTACATATTGGTGGCTATTCTGAAATACTCGTCGACTTAGTGAAAGTTACATGTAAAACAAAAACAAAATAGCATAAATCTAAAAAAATTTTTTTTGTTTATCATACAAAACTTACCGTTTTTAAAAGAGAGAGCAACGCGTTTAAATCCTCACGTTTATTTCATATGAGATATGTAATGAAAACAAAAACAATTGGTGAAGCTTTGTTTTTGTTTCAATGCAAATGTTCACTTCTTCGACGCGTTTTTTTAGAATAGCCACCATTAAGCTGAAAGTCTATAGCACGCGTTACACACGGTAACGCGTTATAAGCGGCTGTCAAAAAAGTAGAATCAGTGTAAATGTATGTGACGAGTTACATAGCACAAAGAGTAAAACGCTCGACGCGAAAAGTAGGTTTACTTTCTACTTTTTTATGCGTCGCATGCACCATGAAGAAATGACAGCTGTTTTTGATAGCCAGGGATGACAAATTATATTATATCTTCAATGTTATCGATAAATATGTTTGAATGGTCGATTATTTTTTTTAATTTTTTTACAAAAAAGAACTCTTTAATAAAAAAAACCCTATCGCAATAGAGTTTGGAAATGTTTTCAAGAATAAAATACATTAAAATTAATTTTTTTACACAATTCTTTCATCAACAAAATGTTCATTTTATTTATCGATTAATTTTATGTAATAAGTTTCATCTCTGTTATGGTTTTTTCATTTTATCAATTTATCTTTATACTTATTCAAAATTGTACTGACACAATTAAATTTACATTAAAGTCAAGAAGAGCCGACAATCTATTGGAATAGCTCTCGCTCAGTTCAAAAAACCACTCACTTCCCGTTCCAAATACAAGGGACGCACCCAAAACCGTTTCGTTTTATTTTGGAGCTTTGAGTATGCCCTTGTTGCACAAAATATTATATTTATAAGCTCAATAAATTCCACAAATTCTTTTAACATTTCAATTTCAATTAAAATTTTTGCAAAAATTATTTTTATTTAATAAAAATATTTACAATACAGCTGATCAAAACATAATCATTGGCGCACAAAAAGCGTTGCATGTAACTTGAATTTAGAAAGGCGTCTAAAGTATGTAACGAACAAAATGCCCAACGCACGAAACGCGTGTTAGGGACTTTCAGCTTTATGTATTAGGGCGGAATGGAAACGACAAAAAAATTACATTTTTTTAAATCTTCTGTATTGGTAATCGATGAAACTATAGAAAAGCTTAATTTACGTCGAATGTCAAAAATCTTGGAATTTAGTTAGAGGTAGCGCACGAGCTATGAAGTTTATAAAAAAATTAATATGTATATCAAAACTTTTTTTTTTGGTTCCGAAAGAATGTTTTTTCTTACTTGAGGTCTACACGTACATAATATGTAAGATGAGATTGTCAAATTCAATCGCAGAGAGAATAATGTTACGTGTATACTTCAAGTTAGTGTTATCTAAATGTTTTAACGCTTTATAACTCGGTGTGACATAACTGTAACAAACCAAAATAAAACGCCCTAAGTTGTAAAAAAATATGATGTTGGGATTTAAATCTTTATAGCATTATGGCAACACACTTTTTAAAATCCTCGTACACTATTAGCTCTTTAGGCGACGGCGTTATTGAACTGCATGGCATTGGAGTTTGTTAAACATATAAACTGAAAAGTCCCCGTTTTACGAATTTAAAATTTTAAAATATTATATAAAAAGTGAATAAAATTTCCTGTTGTGCTAAAAAACCTAAAGGTAAGTGGATTATTTTCACCATTCAATTATTTGCAGTACCAATTTGTAAATTACGATAACACAAAGCAAATATTTGTGTTTGTAACATTTCTGTTACATTGAGTTGAAACTGAAAAAATTAATCGTGGCGAGTAATGTAAATATATGCAGGCGTGTGTGATTATTTTTTTCCAGAATGTCGTCTCAAGGATTAGGAGTAAAGGAAATATATGACATCCTTTGTCAATATGATAGTGAAGATGCGCTAGAAGACGATGATGACAGCATTATTGACCCCGACTTTTAACCAACACCAGATGACGAAGAAGAAATCGTCGAGGATTTTATTGAAAGCAATGATCCTATTTTAGGTCCTTCATCTTCAGATCATACAGCAGAAGTACCTCAATTAGCTTCGACAATGCCCAAGCAACAAAAGCCGCAATTAAGATGGAAACAAAAGAGTTTCGTACTAAGCCAGCAACAATTACAGTTTACGGGAGATACTTCATTACCAACAAAATTATTAGACCTTGCGTCACCAATTGACTTTTTTTTATTTTTTACCCAAAGAACTGATAGGGTTTATAGCAGAGCAAACAAATCTATACGCTATTTAAAAAAATCCGAATCAACCATTGCAAGTAACACATATGGATATCCAGCAATTTATTGGAATAATATACATTATGTCGCTGATAAAACTACCGAGTGTAATCAGCCATTGGACCTCATCAATTGGAACACCCATGATACAAGAAATAATGCCAAGACAACAATTTGAGAAAATTAGGCAATTACCACCGCGTAATGCCATAAATGCTGATAGGCTTTACAAGATAAGACCTATAGTAGACAAATTAAATGAAACCTTTTGTGGTGTTCCAATAGAGGAATGTCTTTGTGTTGATGAGCAAATTTGCTCCACTAAAGCAAGAAATAGTTTGAAAAGATACAATCCTCAAAAACCTCATAAATGGGGTTATAAAATATATGTTCTTAGTGGAGTTTCAGGATTTGCCTATAAAATTGAACCTGAAACCGGAGCTGAAAACCAAGACACCAAAACTATAGACTCTACTTTGATAATTATTTTACATCATTGCCGTTGCTGGAGTATTTAGCTAAGCAGGGCATATTTAGTCTTGGAACGGCACGACGCAACCGAATTCCTGATTGTAAAATGCCAACTGACAAGGAGGTCCAAAAAAAAGAAAGAGGGTATTCTACCGAATATGTTGCTGATTACAATGGTACTGATATTGCCAATGTCATATGGAAAGACAACAAAGCTGTGATGCTCTTGTCAACTTTTGCCGGTGAGTTGCCAAAGACCAAAGTTAGAAGATATGACAAGACAAACAAAAAATATGTGGAAATTGATCGACCTTTTGTTGTTGGCGAATATAATCGACATATGGGAGGAGTCGATCTAATAGACAGCATTATGGGAAGATATAAAATACAGGTACGGAGCAAAAGATGGCAAATTCGGATGTTTTATCATTTACTGGACCTAACTATGGCAAACTGTTGGCTACTTTATCGTAGAGTTAGATCATCAAAAAACATCGGAGGTAAACATATGTCTTCATCAGATTTTAGACGTGACATTGGTGAAACATTATGCAAGTTTGGTTTAAAGCCTAATGTAAAGAAGAGAAACTCTTTAGAGAATGTTCTTCAAGAAAAAAGACATAAGGGTCCAGCACAACATGTTCCGCCAATGGCAGTACGGCAGGATCAAATAGCGCACTGGCCGGTTTGGGCTGAAAAGAGAGTACGATGCAAATTTCCCCAGTGCACAGGTGTATCGCAAACAATTTGCGAAAAATGTGGCGTCGCTTTGTGCTACAATAAACAAAATAATTGTTTCAAATTATTTCATACTAATTAACACTTTTTTTAACTTTTAACTCAATGTTACAGAAATGGCACAATCCTTAAAAACGTAAATAAAAATTTAAAAATAACTTTTTTTTAAATTCTGAAAAATATATGTTAGTTTCTTTTACATAAGTCAACGTTATTTTGCAAAAATTTGGTTTTTATGATCATGAGTTATAAAGGGTTAAAATTTTTTATGAGTGCGTTGTTATAAGAAATTTGCGTCCGAGAAGATAACAAAGTAAAATAACAAACTAAATCTGTTTCGCTCATTTTTTGAGAGCGAAATATATGCTCTCTCTTTTGGGTTTGCTGAGCTAAATTTTAGTGCTGCCAAGTTTAAAAAATCAGAATTTTTCATTTTATATGGCAGCATCCGTCTAGAATCAGTTATTTTCTTGTGAATACCTGATCTTCTTCTTTTTTTACTATGGGAGAGTTAACAAAGTAATTCAACAAACTAAATGTAGAAAATTTCAAAAAGATTATGAAATTAATAAGAAATTAGAATAAATTAATATTATTTGTTTAATAAAACATTATTTAGAATAAAATATAATAGTCATTTTATACCAAATATATTACAAAACCGTCTTATTTAAGTAACATAAATAGTTTTTTACATCAGTCCTAATATTTATTTCGGTAAAGCTCAAAATTAGAGAATTCTTCGGAGACGGGACCACATAAAGATTGAAGCGGGCCTTGTTACCTTTAATTTGGTATATAGTTTATATTGCTGGAACGCTTTTTTTAGAACAAAGTTGTAAAAAGAAAAAAATTATTTTATTTCGCTGAAGTACTATTTCCGGTATAGGTCAAAATTCGAGAATTCTTCGGAGTCAGGACCACATGTAGATTGCCTTGTTACCTTTAATTTGGTATATAGTTTATATTGCTGGAACGCTTTTTTTAGAACAAAGTTTCAAAAAGAAAAAATTATTTTATTTCGCTGAAGTACTATTTCCGGTATAGGTCAAAATTAGAGAACTCTTCGGAGCCGGGACCACATATAGATTGAAGCGGGCCTTCTTACCTTTAATTTGGTATATAGTTTATATTTCTGTAACGCTTTTTTTTAGAACAGTTTCAAAAAGAAAAAAATTATTTTATTTCGCTGAAGTACTATTTTCAGTATGGGTCAAAATTAGAGAAATCTTCGGAGTCGGGACCATATGTAGATTGAAGCATGCCTTGTTACCTTTAATTTGGTATATATTTTATATTGCTGGAACGCTTTTTTTAGAACAAAGTTTCCAAATGAAGAAAATTATTTTATTTCGCTGAAGCACTATTTCCGGTATAGGTCAAGATTAGAGAATTCTTCGGAGCCAAGACCACATATAGATTGAAGCGGGCCTTGTTACCTTCAATTTGGTATATAGTTTATATTGCTGCAACGCTGTTTTTAAAACAAAGTTTCAAAAAGAAAAAAAAATATTTTATTTCGCTGAAGTACTATTTCCGGTATAGGTCAAAATTAGAGAAATCTTCGGAGCCTCGACCATTTGTAGATTGAAGCGGGCCTTGTCACATTTAATTTGGTATATAGTTTATATTGCTGGAACGCTTTTTTAGGACAAAGTTTCAAAAAGAAAAAAATTATTTTATTTCGCTGAAGTACTATTTCCGGTATAGGTCAAAATTAGAGTATTCTTCGGAGCCGGGTATATAGTTTATATTGCTGGAACGCTGTTTTTAGAACAAAGTTTCAAAAAGAAAAAATTATTTTATTTCGCTGAAGTAATATTTCCGGTATAGGTCAAATTAGAGAGTTCTTCGGAGCCGGGACCACATGTAGATTGAGGCAGGAATTATTACATTTAATTTTCTATATAGTTTATATTGCTGGAACGCTTTTTGTAAACCAAAGTTTCAAAAAGAAAAAAAAATTATTTTATTTCGCTCAAGTATATTATGAATTCGCCTTGAACACTACCAATGCAAATTTATAACAATTAAGTAATAGTTCGGGGAGCGGATCATATTTACCATAAAGACGACCTGACAAATTTTTCTGAACGAAGTTTCAAAAATAAAAAAAATATTTCATTTCGCTCGGATACTATTGCAGATACTTGTTCAGTTGCAGATACTTGTTCAATTAAAATTGAACTGTCTGCAATGTATACCAAGATGTGAACTTTGCCTTGGTAATGTTCAAGGCGAATTCATAACTTTGAAACATTGTTAACAAAAACTTGTCAGGTATATAAACTATACACCAAATTAAAGCTTAAAAGGTCCGCTTTAAGGTACATAAGGTCCGCCCCCAAAATTATTCCTTAGTTTTGACCTTTACCGGAAATAGTATCAGAGCGAAATGAAATATTTTTTTATTTTTGAAACTTCGTTCACAAAAACTTGCCAGATATATAAACAATACACCAAATTAAAGCTTAGAAGGTCCTCTTTAAGGTAAATATGGTCCGCTCTCCGAACTATTACTTAATTGTTATGAATTTGCCTTGGTAATGTGCAAGGCGAATTCATAACTTTGAAACATTGTTAAAAAAAACTTGTCAGGTATATAAACTATACACCAAATTAAAGCTTCGAAGGTATGCTTTAAGGTACATAAGGTCCGCCCCCAAAATTATTTCTTAATTTTGACCTATACCGGAAATAGTATCCGAGCGAAATGAAATTTTTTTTTTTTGAAACTTCGTTCACAAAAATTTTTCAGGTATATAAATTATACACCAAATTAAAGCTTAGAAGGTTCGCTTTCAGGTATATGTGGTCCGATCCCCGAACTATTCCTTTATTTTAACCTATGCTGAAATATATATTAGAAATTATATAGAAAACTATGTTTTTTAATATATATGTGGTATAAAATGGCTACTATATTTTATTCTAAATATTATTTTAATAAACAAATAATATTAATTTATTGTAATTTCTTAATAATTTCGTAATATTTTTGCAATATAAGAAATTTTCTTGATTTAGTTTGTTAAATTACTTTGTTAACTCTCTCATAGTAAAAAAAGAAGAAGATCAAGTATTCACAATAAACTAGCTGATTTAAGACGGATGCTGCCAACGCATAACATACTTGAGCGAAATAAAATAAATTTTTTATTTTTAAAACTTTGTTTAAAAAAACTTGCCAGCTATATTAACTATGCACCAAATTAAAGCTTAGAAGGTCAGCTTTAAGGTAAATGTGGTCCGCTCCCCGAACTATTACTTAATTGTTATAAATTTGCCTTGGTAGCGTTCAATATACCAAATTAAAGGTGACAAGGCCCGCTTCAATCAACATATGGTCGAGGCTCCGAAGAATTCTCTAATTATGACCTATACCGGAAATAGTACTTCAGCGAAATAAAATGATTTTTTTCTTTTTGAAACTTTGTTCTAAAAAAAGGGTTCCAGCAATATAAACTATATACAAAATTAAAGATAACAAGGCCCACTTCAATCTACATATGGTCCCGGCTCCGAAGAATTGTCTAATTTTAACCTATACCGGAAATAGTACTTCAGCGAAATAAAATAATTTTTTTCTTTTTGAAACTTTGTTCTAAAAAAAGCATTCGAGCAATATAAACTATATACCAAATTAAAGGCAATAAGGCCCCGCTTCAATCTTCATGTGGTCCCGGCTGCGAAGAATTCTCGAATTTTAACCTTTACCGAAATATATAGTAGGACTGATATAGAAAGCTATTTATGTCACTTAAATAAGACGGTTTTTAATATATTTGGTATAAAATGACTACTATATTTTATGTTAAATAATGCTTTATTAAACAAATAATATTAATTTATTGTAATTTCTTATTAATTTCAAAAAATTTTTGCAATTTTCTACATTAAGTTTGTTAAATTAGTTTGTTAACTCTCTCATAGTAAAAAAAGAAGAAAATCTACTATTCACAATAACTTAAGTGATTTTAGACGGATGCTGCCATATAACATGAAAAATTCTGCTTTTTAAAACTTGATAGCACTAAAATTTAGCTCAGCAAACTGAAAAGAGAGAGCATATATTCCGCTCTCTTAAAAATGACAGAAACCGGTTTTCTTTGTTATTTTACTTTGTTATCTACACGGAGATAAGAAATTTTATAACAACGATCTTATAAGATGTACTGTCAAAAACAAACGTACATGAAAATAAATTGGTGTGCATATGTGAGTGTTTATTAACATGAATGAAAAGCGATGTTTTTGATAAAAATGTTATGTTAAATAAATGACAAAATGTGTTTAATTCAAGGTTGGCAACCGATACCGTAATAAATACCGCTACCGATTCAATACCGTTTGAAATGGAATTCCGTTATCTATACCGATACCGTAATTCTTTTCTGTTCAAAATTCCGGTAGTCAAATACCGTTTTATGCAATACCGATATCATCATTTCGGTATGAAAAATTTTATTTTACTTTACGAACTAAGGACTTTAAACTTGTAGAGAATGTTTTTTTTTATTTTCATTTGTAATCGAAATGATGTTTGTTAGCTTAACGTACTGCCAATGGAACACTGTTTTCATTTTTTATTTAACTGGGGGTCTACATTAGCCACGAACTTGGTATGAACATCATGTCGGATATCGCATATGGCTAATGTAGACCGCTCATGTCCATGCTCTGACATCGATGCCCGAACATATGGCTGAGCATCAATGTTCGCCATGAGATTCGCCGTCAGCAACCATTTTTAATGGAAAGAAAAGAGACAGAAAGAAATTGTTAAATATTCCATTTCTATTGCACTACCACCAAATACATTGATAAGGCAAAACATGGACATCATACGTATTCACCACAACAAAGAAGTTGATGAGTTTTTTGCAGTTGCTCTGCCGGCGTCATGTTCATGTCATGTTCAAGTCGATGGCTCGTGAAGACGTAGGGTAACTTACAGTTCACACGGGCTGTTTTTATATCATGATGAACATCACCCAGCGTGCAATTCAGCATTGTCAATTAAAAAAAGTAATAAGTATGGAACTTTTAAAGTAGTTAAGTTTTCAGAATCATGTCTTTTGAAGGCAATATCTGAACTTCGGGGCGGAGCTACAGGGGAAGAAAGCTAACTATCTCTGGTGTAAAAAATTTTGTGCGGCTTGTAACATTCTTAAATACTGGCTGATTTTAACGATTTCAAGCATTTTAGGTTTTGCTAGATAAGACAGCGTTTGTATTGTATGTCTTATAGTTTAAGATATATTTCACTTCGAAATTATAATTTTTAGTTTTTTGCATCGATTTTTTTTTATTTTTTGCTTATAACTTTTTTACTAAGCGTTCGATTTTAATTTAAAGAGCATCATTCAATTTCTGAAAAAATTGTAAGTAATCGTAAAAAAATTTTGAAGTTTTACTAAACTTTTAAAATAATGCAATAGCTCTTAATTTCATTTAATGTAACTTGTTTTATTGTAACTTTGTTTTTATTATGTATGTAATTGAAGATCTGGGAATAGATGGAATTACAAGTATTGTAGTGTAAGATACACCCGATGAGAGTAGCGGCACCGCTTATCGTTAAGTTTGTTCAGTAACTTAAAAATTCACTTGAATGTGTTGATATGAAATGTGATAAAGTAATTTTGGATACAACCGGAAGCTTATTCTAGACAAGATTTTCTGCACATTTTTAATACGTCATTAGCCATAGGATGCGAAAAAAAAACATCAACAAAATTTGCAAGTGTTTGTTTTCCTCAACGGCTAGGGATGAAACAATACGAGTAAATACAAATAACTATTCGCTACCTTTCTTTATAAAAAACGAAGTACTTTTGGTATCGGTACTTTTCTACCGAGTACCAAGTAGGTATCGGTAAAAAGTACTCGTATCCGTCAAAAAGAATCGTTTCTTATTGACCACCAAATAAAGCTGAAAATGACACCAGTTTAACAAAATTGGGAGCTCATGAGATCCAAATACTCCAAGGCCGTCTTCATTCTAGACAAGATTGCCAAGAATGCAGCAAATAGAATAGATGAATACCATAAGTTTGTGGATTGACTACCTACTACGTCCAAGAATGCCAACACAAAAAGAAACCACTCACAAACGGAGGGCGGAAAAGGATGAAGGTCCTACAGAAGACAACCACTCTGATCCCACCAACTCGTCATCCATACGGAGGCCCTTTAACGAGGTAGTTAAGGACCAACTGCTGATGGCTCTGGCAAATAATAAAAAGGCTAAATTGCGCCTGTAGTAACAGAATGGGATGCCATTGAGTCCAAATTGGCTGAGCTCGTAATGGACTACGTCCTCACTAATAAGCACCGGGGATACAGGGTAATCAAGTGTTTGAACGCGTTCTCAAAAGACTTCCTCAGCGAAAGTAGCGCTAAGATTAGTGAAACTTGGAATCGATTAAGTCTGAAACTCATCCCTGCTGAGGATATTCTGATGAGACCGCGGGCTAGAATTTGGCTACCACAATTAGGCAAAGACGGTGTAAAAATGTTTGAGTGTCTGAAGCTGCATAGTTCCAGCATTCCAATGTATGACTGATCTGTCATCCGCACTGAGGACCACGGCAGCTGTGGTACCTGCCTTATGCTTTTTTATTTTTAAGTAACACAATCAGGCAATTAATACCTACCAGTGTAGAGAGAACAGGTCGTGAAGTGGGAGAAATATAGAAAGCTTAATTCATTTACAACCCTGCTATTGCGCGTTTTTTGTAGAGAAGCGTTGCCGCGCTCTGGTGGAATTAATTTATTTAAGCTGTGTAGCCATTTATTAGTTCTTTTACTTCGCCGACGGAAGAGAGTGCTATGAAGTGGATTAGGATATCTCAGTATTAATCGCTGCCGGTACTTCCAAAGTTATCAGAGCTATGCTTTCATCAGTTTAACAATCCAACAACAACCAACATAATAACACACCAATGCACTTCAGAAAAATGCATGATGTTGTTGGCTTGCCTGAAACTAGAACTTCAGACCTCAGGGTTTGTAATGAAACGCGCTAAGCATTCAGCCTACAGCACCCTTGTGCTCTTGGCCTGGAGCAGCGGCGCTCGTGAAAGCGGGCTCTAAGCTAGGGACGCCAAGTTTAAGGTGTTCCGCCAAACGAGTGCTGAAGCCGACGCAAATGTCGTTGAGGCTGCCAATAACCTCCTGGTTGGCATGCAGCTGTCGGAACCTGCTCCACAATAGTAAAAATTGCGATGAAAATTGTACAAATAAATCTGAAGCAGTCGAGGTGTGCAACATATAATCTAAAGGTACTCTTAGCTGAAGAGAACCAGAAAATATGCGTGGTAGAGGAGCCATGGGTAGCAAACTCCGAGGTGAAGGGGTTCCCGAGGTCCACGTACAACGTACTATACGCTAAAGGTAATGGTAAACTCAGATCATGTCGAATAGCCAAAAAATATTAATATTTTTCTTTGCACACAGTTTAGCTCAGAGGACCTTACAGTCGCGAGGGTCGAGCTGACAGATGGCAAGACCTTCCTCATCGCATCATGCTAAATGGCACATAACAAGCCAGCACCATCAGTTGAAGTGGAAGCTGTAATGTCATCCATTGGCGGCAATGAAGACATCATACTTTGCTGTGATGCTAATGCTAGGCACATAATACAGGGGTGAGCACATCTTAGATTTCATTAACCTTAATAAAGTAACTATTTTTAATTCTGGCACTTCGCCGACTTTTATTTTTCCTAGTTCGGACAGGATTAGTGGTGGGAAGAGGTTCAGGACATTATTTTCGTAAGCGACAAACTTAGTTTTTCGACCGACAAATGGGGGTTATCCAATAAGAGATCCTTCTCGGATCATAATTGGATACTCTTCGAAGTGAGAGTACAAAACAAACAAAAATAGTGCTTCAGCGACCCGAGGAGAACTCACTGGAATAAGTTCTACGGGATTTTGAAACATAAACTAAAAAGAGTACCAGAAATCGGGAATACGATTGATGGACTTAAACACAATGTGGAGATCTTCAACAAGACTATAACTAAAGCCTTTGAGATTTGCTGCCCTTTAAGAAAATCTGAGGAGAGTTACCCTCTTTGGTGTTGCTCGGAACTCTCTGAGCTGCGTAAGGAGGCACGTAGAGCCTTCAACACTTGCTACGAGAATAAAATGTGCCAACGTTACCGCAATAAGATAAAAGCTTATAAGAAAACCTTAAAAGTCGCCAAAAGAAACTCATGGAGGAGTTTCTGCGAGTCAATAGACAATACTAGAGATTCTGCAAGGCTTAGTAGAGCTCTGGCCATGAGCCACTCCTGTCCAACCGTCGTAAAAAGGGCGTATGGATGCTGATCAGAATCCTCTGCAGAGTCACACTTTTCCGGCTGTACGTACACGGCCAATGTGATCAGTCTTTTTAGTGGGAAGCAACTCGCTGTCAAAGATGATATTATATCCCTGGAGAGAATCTCTTGGGCAATTGACAGTTTCTCTTCGTTTAAATCGCCTGGTCCTGATGCCATCATGCCAAAGATGCTACAGAGCGCGAAGAGCTCTATCATAGCCTGGCTATTTAGATTCTATAAACTTTGCCTCTCTTAACTATGTTGCAACTAGCTCGTAAAAGGTCAGAGTAGTTTTCATTCCAAAAATTGGAAAGAGAAGTCACGAAGATGCAAAAGACTTCAGACCAATCAGCCTTTCATCTTTCCTAGTGAACATGCTGGAAAGATTATTAGACTCACAAGACTCTCTGCAACTAGATTATCACCATGTTGAGGGCAAGAAAAATCACTGCAAAACTAGGTAACAGCAAAAAGTCAAAATGGGCAAGCAGAGGAAAACCACAGGGTGGGGTGATCTCTCCGCTGCTCTGGCTTCTCGTTATTAATTAAATTTTATTCACACTAGACGCTGTGGGGGTCCATGTTGTGGCTTACTTGGATGATGTGGTGTTAATGGTATCAGGGATGTTCACGGGCGTGATAAGTGATATCATGTCCAATGCTTTTGGCACACTCAGCAAATAAGCTACAAGTTATGGTCTAGGAGTGAACCCAAATAAAACTTATTTGGTACTACTTACTACAAAAACTAAAGTTCGAAACTTTAGAACCCCTTGGCTTCTGAATCACGTACTGTCCCTATCGCACTACGCAAAATATCTAGGAGTTATCCTGGACTTTACATTATCGTGGAAACTAAATGCTCAACACAGAGTTAGAAGGACCTTAATTTGCCTATTACTACTGTCGAAGATTGTTTGGTTCCAAATAGGGTCTAAGCCCTAACATGCTCAAATGGATGTACATAGCAATTGTTCATCCGATATTGAATTTCGGTAGTATGGTGTACCGACATACAGTATACAGATATCTGCTTGCATCGGGATTACAGGTTGTTTACGTACTAGTCCTTCAGGGGCTCTGAATGCTGTACTAAACGTAATTCTGATTGATTTTCATGTATTGGTAGCGTCCTCGAACAATGCGGTAAGATTAGCGGCACCTGGAAGGTGGAGATCAAGGACTTGTGGCCATGCTGGAATCTTAGACCCATTACCACCGAAACTGAGAAAGCCCTCTGACTACATGATACTTCATCTGGACTTCGATAGCACCTTCAAAGTTCTTATTCCATCCAGACGAGAGTGGAAGGAAGGTAACATAGAAAAAGACTTCAACTTCAGTCTGTATACTGATGGATCAAGAATGATCTTCGGTGTAGGCTCTAGAGTCTTCTCGAATGACCTTCGGGTAAGACTCTCCTTCCGACTTCCCAACGAAGTCAGTGTATTTCAGGCTGAAATCCTGGCTATAAGGGAGGCGGTCAGAGTGTTAATAGACAGGAGTGTTCAGGAGAGAGGCGGCATCTTTGTCAACAGTCAGGCGCCACTTCTATCCCTAAGGTCAGAAACTACTTATTTAGCTTTAGCCAGTGCAAGGACATGCTATCCACATCAGGTGGTCAGCAGACGTCACCCTCACCTGGGTTCCTGCACATAGTAACTTTATTGGTAATGGCGGATGAGCTGGCTAGGGCTAGCTCTGCTATGGACGCCTCCAATGCTGAATCGGTAGCCATGCCATTTTGGCGCTATTAGAAACCATATTTTCAAACATTACCGGCAGAAAGCTGAAGGCAGGTGGCGCAAGTTGAGCACGTGTAAGATGGCTAGGAAGCTGTGGTCTTGTTACAACGATAAGCGCACATCACAACTAACTAACAGAAATCGTAGGGATGTCTCGAGGCTCGTCGCAGTAAAATGCGTTCTGCCGTGGCTGCCGGGATCAAAGAAAAGAAGAAACAGTTTTTCACTTTCTTTGCGAGTGCCCGACCTTGCACCTCTCGAGACACAAATTCGTGGGCAGGAATATACTAGGCGATCTATCAGAACTAGCAGAAATTGGTCTAGGTGACCTGATTAGGTATCTCAATGCGACAGGTTAAATCTAGCACCTAAATCCGAATCAAATATTTGGGTTTGAACCTACATAGGTTGACTCTGGCGAGTGGAGTGGTCTGTCAAAACAGAATCTTATTGATTCTACTTGATTGCTTGCGTGCAGTTGGCAGGCACGTATACCAACCAACCAACTACTCTGTCCTTCTACCGGCTAAATTAAAACTTTGCAAAGTAAACTTTGCTAGTGCGAAAGCTGTGATTCTGTAACACTAAATTCTGACTCGAGCAAGAAACCGATTATATCGATTTCTGTAACACCAACATCATCTTTTTGTCGAGTTCAATCCTGTTTCTGAAAGCAATCAGATTCAATAGTAACTCTGAATAACTCAATTTTGTATAATTAAACTGACTAATATGATATTTTTATTTAAGTGACTTATTCCTTTTTCGAAATAAGCGGCTCATATCTCTAATTTTAACGTAAGACAATATGCACAGTGGTTTGTGGCAAAAAAATGGAAATAATTCAGTATCTTCGTAACTGCTGAAGCCAGTAACATGGAACTTTACAAGGTTATAGCTGAGGTGTTGTCCGTCTTAAGTTTAAAGAGTTTGGGGTGTTGGCTCCTTCAAGAGAGGCTCCAGGAGTTCCCAAAATTGGTAACCTCGGGTATGTCAAACTTTAAAAAATAGCCAAAATTACATTTCTTGTCCGATTTCCAAACCCTTCCCGATTTTGGAATCTACTATTAAGGCCTACATTTGCATCACTTACGGTTTAAATTTCCCTCCGATAGTTCAAAAGTTACAGGCCTTGCAAAATTTTTTTTTGCAAATTTGGCGATCTTATTCTGGTATTTTTTAAACTGTGAAGTTGTCTTAAGTCGCAAAATCATACCAAAAATGTAATAATAATCTGCACAATGCAACAAAAATTTTCCGATTTACCGAATCAATTTATCTTAATGGAGTGATAAATGGCAAAAGTTTCAATTTTACACTTAAAATAAATTTGATTTTTTGTAAATTTTTTAGTCAAAAAGTTACTATCAGTATTTTGATTATAAGAAATAAGTTTCTTCAAAGACCTTAACCTTAACATGATTTGGATATAGGACAAAAAAACCAAGCTAACGAGCTAAAAACCTAAGCTCTATCTATAATAGTTTGCGCACAGTAACCCCTAGAATATGAACATTTTTAAAAATATTTTTCATGTTGGCATGAGTGGTACAAATATTGCAAAGCTGCGATCTTAACTTCTCAGCCGGAATTTTAAAGCTATATTTGATAACAACTTTCCATATGTGGCGAAAATGGCCCTCGCGACTAGTATAGTCAGTAGAGGAAAAATACTGAAAAAAGTCAGATTTTCATATCACTTTTTGTTATTACTAAAACAAACTTACTTCGAATTGTATTTGGTCCAACCTTCTTACTGTTTTTTATTAGTAACTATACCATCTTAAAACGCTGAAAATTTCATACCGGTATCTCAAGTAGCTTTTAAGATATTGCGGGGCAAAGATTAAAAAAATTAACGAAAAACCTTAAATTTTACTAAATTGATATTTTTCCTTAAGTGACCACAAATTTAGCGAAACTCTAAAAACAAATCAAAAATCTTAATCTACAGGTCTGTACCTTTAAAATTATGTAAAATGTTCCAAGCAAAAGTCTAATACGTTGTTTGTTATCACGCAAAGAAAATGAAGACCTCAAGACCAAATTCATATTTTTACACTATTTTCAATACCAATCCAACAAAAATAAATTTTTTATATTTTTTCTTAACTTTAATGCCAAATCTTCTAGTTCTTCCGTTTGATTTAAATGAAAATAATCAAAACACTGTATATATAACTTTTCAAATTTAAACTCAAAATTTCTTTTAATTATTTTTTATTAATTCAAAACATTCATTAATATTACTTGTGTCAAATAAATAATTTAAATCTATGGAATCCTCTTTACTATGGGATGCTAATGTTTTACTTTTAAACCATTTTTTTTTCTTATAGATGATAAAACTGGATCAGAAGACAGTAAGAGATTATTCATGAGATCTTCATTTTGTGACCATCGGGAACATTTTCTTGTATGAAAGACTTGGATGAACCTAAAATCACAATTTCTGGCTTCTTGTGCTTCTTCAGTTAGTTCACCTAATGGGAGATTATTATTTTCAATTGTGTATTAACCATGACAAAGTACTTTGTCAACTGTAGGCGTCATATGTTTCCACTGATATAGAGAGATTGTGAGCTCGGATGTTTGAGAAGCATATAGTCCACACTTTTTAAAGTTAATTTCACGTGTGCTGTTTATCGCATTCAGTAACACATTTACTCTTCGAATTAAGCCTTTGTCTATTCCAGTTATAGCGGATGTTTTATTATAATTTTCAAAAAATGTTCTGGCCGTGTTTCCATCGTTTGTGTTGCCATGTCCAATAAGGGGTTTGTCCATATCAAGACCCATCTGCAACTTAAATTCCTCCTGAATCCTTTTTTCACTTTCACCACATATAGAGCATTCCCAATTGGATTTGTGTCGGTAATTGCGTTAGCAACCTTTCCATCGATCATTGTTAGTTGCAACTGAAATGATACATTAATATAACAAACATTCCTTTCAATTGTTATTTTTTCTAAACTATTTATTCCATTCTTTATATAATTCATCAATTCCTTTGTTTTATCTTTAGTTTCTTTGGTATATTCGAAACTTATAGGCCAACAAAATATTTTTTACCCAGGTGTTGAATTAATCCATAAGTCCTCGTAGCTTGCTGTAGAACTTGATGTAGAAGTTGATGCGGATGATTCGCAAGAATACGCCCGCAATCTTAGGGGAACCAATGAAGACAGAAATACACTTTTGTGCACAGTTGGATCATCTTTTCTACAAGTCTACTTGTATTCCGGCAATGCTGACAGACCATCACATCCCCACTTGCAGATAAGTACAGTATCGCCATTATTATTTTTTAGAAACTCTTCATCGGAAAATGTTGAAACAATTCGACTAGCTGTATTTTCCAATAGGCTCGGCAAACCAACAGATCCTTTTTCACTTGTTATATTAACTGGTGAAGGTATAATATCCCTTTTTTGGTTTGAATAGTTGTGAGAAAATAAAAAATTTGTGGTCATATTTATATATCGATAAATCCACTATTTAGACAGGTAGCTAAGTTTTTATTTGAACGGTTTTTTTTAAGAAAATGTACTGTAGTAAAACCACCTGCGAAGTACATACATACATACAAATTTCTATTAAAATTTCTCGGTACTCCTAAAATTCTATTGCACAAAGTTGAATTTAAATTCTTGGTAATCATAAAATTAGAAATTTCAAATTTCTCATTGATTTCCAAGTGTTTATTTTTACCTGGTGGAAAACGTTTTTTTAATGCGATTAGCATAACGATAATTTTACCTATTCACATTTTATATTTCTACTGGAAACCAGCAAATTATTAAATAAGTGTGCACATTGTACGCGCTATAACAGACAACGTATAAGACTTTTGTTGGGAATATTTTATATAATTTTAAAGGTAGAGACCTGCAAATTAAGATTTTTTTATTTGTTTTTAGAGTTTCGCAAAATTTGTGGTTACTTAAGGAAAAATATCAAAAATTTAGTCAAACATGAGGTTTTTCGTTAATTTTTTGAATCTTTGGCCCGCAATATCTTAAAAACTACTTGAGATACCATTATGAGCGTTTTAAGATGGTAAAGTTGCTAATAAAAAACAGCAAGAACCTTGGACCAAATACAATTCGAAGTAAGTTTGTTTTAGTAATAACAAAAAGTCATATGAAAATCTGACTTTTTTCGGTATTTTTCCTCTCCTGACTGTACTAGTCGCGGGGGCCATTATCGCCACATATGGAAATTTGCTATCAAATATAGCTTTAAAATTCCGGCAGAGAAGTTAAGATCGCAGCTTTGCAATTTTTTGTACCACTCAGCTTAGCTTAGCTTTTTAGCTCGTTAGCTTGGTTTTTCGTACTCTATCCAAATCATGTTAATTTGGTTAAGGTCTTTAAAGAAATTTATTTTTTATAATCAAAATACTGATAGTAACTTTTTGAAAAAAAAATTTACAAAAAATCTACTTTTTGAAGTGTAAAATTGAAACTGTTGCCATTTCTCACTCTATTAAGATAAATTGTTACCGAATCAATTTATCTTAATGGAGTGAGAAATGGCAGCAGTTTAAATTTTTGTTGAATTGTGTAGATTATTATTAAATTTTTGGTATAACTTTGCGACTTAAGACAGCTTTACAGTTTATAAAATACCAGAATAAGATCGCCAAATTTGCAAAAAAAAAATTTTTTTTGCAAGGCCTGTAACTTTTGAACTATCGGAGAGAAATTCAAGCCGTAGGTGAGGCAAATGTAGGCCTTTGATAGCAGATTCCAAAATAGCAAAGGGTTTGAAAATCGGACAAGAAATGTAATTTTGGCTATTTTTTTAAAGTTTGACATACCCGAGGTTACCAATTTGGGGAACCCCTGGAGCCTCTCTCGAAGGAGCCAGCACCCTAAACGGACAACACCACAGCTATAACAATGTAAAATTTCATGCCACTGGCTTCAGCAATTACGAAAATACTGAATTATTTCAATTTTTTCCCACAAACCACTGTGTTATGGCATATTAATAAAATAATGATGACTTCTTTAAGGCGAGCTTTCTTGTTTTTTCTAATGCCTCCGGAAACGGTATCGCACCTTCAAAATTTTTTAATTTGTCATTTGCTGCAGCATTTAGAGCTTGTGTGTTTTCAGTTGGAAGTACTGGAAATAAAATAATTAAATAAGTCATGTTAATGTTGCATGATAAACACACATTTAATTTTTCAGATGTACATATTGGTAACGCGTTATAAGCGGCTGTCAAAAAAGTAGAATCAGTGTAAATGTATGTGACGAGTTACATAGCACAAAGAGTAAAACGCTCGACGCGAAAAGTAGGTTTACTTTCTACTTTTGTATGCGTCGCATGCACCATGAAGAAATGACAGCTGTTTTTGATAGCCAGGGATGACAAATTATATTATATCTTCAATGTTATCGATAAATATGTTTGAATGGTGGATTATTTTTTTTAATTTTTTTACAAAAAAGAAGTCTTTAATAAAAAAACCCTATCGCAATAGAGTTTGGAAATGTTTTCAAGTATAAAATACATTAAAATTAATTTTTTTACACAATTCTTTCATCAACAAAATGTTCATTTTATTTATCGATTAATTTTATGTAATAAGTTTCATCTCTGTTATGTTTTTTCATTTTATCAATTTATCTTTATACTTATTCAAAATTGTACTGACACAATTAAATTTACATTAAAGTCAAGAAGAGCCGACAATCTATTGGAATAGCTCTCGCTCAGTTCAAAAAACCACTCACTTCCCGTTCCAAATACAAGGGACGCACCCAAAACCGTCTCGTTTTATTTTGGAGCTTTGAGTATGCCCTTGTTGCACAAAATATTATATTTATAAGCTCAATAAATTCCACAAATTCTTTTAACATTTCAATTTCAATTAAAATTTTTGCAAAAATTATTTTTATTTAATAAAAATATTTACAATACAGCTGATCAAAACATAATCATTGGCGCACAAAAAGCGTTGCATGTAACTTGAATTTAGAAAGGCGTCTAAAGTATGTAACGCACAAAATGCCCAACGCACGAAACGCGTGTTAGGGACTTTCAGCTTTATGTATTAGGGCGGAATGGAAACGACAAAAAAATTACTTTTTTTTAAATCTTCTGTATTGGTAATCGATGAAACTATAGAAAAGCTTAATTTACGTCGAATGTCAAAAATCTTGGAATTTAGTTAGAGGTAGCGCACGAGCTATGAAGTTTATAAAAAATTTAATATGTATATCAAAACTTTTTTTTTGGTTCCGAAAAAATGTTTTTTCTTACTTGAAGTCTACACGTAACATAATATGTAAGATGAGATTGTCAAATTCAATCGCAGAGAGAATAATGTTACGTGTATACTTCAAGTTAGTGTTATCTAAATGTTTTAACCCTTTATAACTCGGTGTGACATAGCTGTAACAAACCAAAAAAAAACGCCCTAAGTTGTAAAAAATATGATGTTGGGATTTAAATCTTTATAGCAATATGGCAACACACTTTTTAAAATCCTCGTACACTATTAGCTCTTTAGGCGACGGCGTTATTGAACTACATGGCATTGGAGTTTGTTAAACATATAAACTGAAAAGTCCCCGTTTTACGAATTTAAAATTTTAAAATATTATATAAAAAGTGAATAAAATTTCCTGTTGTGCTAAAAAACCTAAAGGTAAGTGGATTATTTTCAGCATTCAATTATTTGCAGTACCAATTTGTAAATTACGATAACACAAAGCAAATATTTGTGTTTGTAGCATTTCTGTTACATTGAGTTGAGGCGTGTGTGATTATTTTTTTCCAGAATGTCGTGTCAAGGATTAGGACATCCTTTGTCAATATGATAGTGAAGATGCGCTAGAAGACGATGATGACAGCATTATTGACCCCGACTTTTAACCAACACCAGATGACGAAGAAGAAATCGTCGAGGATTTTATTGAAAGCAATGATCCTATTTTAGGTCCTTCATCTTCAGATCATACAGCAGAAGTACCTCAATTAGCTTCGACAATGCCCAAGCACCAAAAGCCGCAATTAAGATGGAAACAAAAGAGTTTCGTACTAAGCCAGCAACAATTACAGTTTACGGGAGATACTTCATTACCAACAAACTTATTAGACCTTGAGTCACCAATTGACTTTTTTTTTTATTTTTTACCCAAAGAACTGATAGGGTTTATAGCAGAGCAAACAAATCTATACGCTATTCAAAAAATCCGAATCAACCATTGCAAGTAACACATATGGATATCCAGCAATTTATTGGAATAATATACATTATGTCGGTGATAAAACTACCGAGTGTAATCAGCCATTGGACCTCATCAATTGGAACACCCATGATACAAGAAATAATGCCAAGACAAAAATTTGAGAAAATTAGGCAGTTCATCCATTTTAATGATAATTCTAATTTACCACCGCGTAATGCCATAAATGCTGATAGGCTTTACAAGATAAGACCTATAGTAGACAAATTAAATGAAAGCTTTTGTGGTGTTCCAATAGAGGAATGTCTTTGTGTTGATGAGCAAATTTGCTCCACTAAAGCAAGAAATAGTTTGAAAAGATACAATCCTCAAAAACCTCATAAATGGGGTTATAAAATATATGTTCTTAGTGGAGTTTCAGGATTTGCCTATAAAATTGAACCTGAAACCAGAGCTGAAAACCAAGGCACCAAAACTATAGACTCTACTTTAATAATTATTTTACATCATTGCCGTTGCTGGAGTATTTAGCTAAGCAGGGCATATTTAGTCTTGGAACGGCACGACGCAACCGAATTCCTGATTGTAAAATGCCAACTGACAAGGAGGTCCAAAAAAAAAAGAAAGAGGGTATTCTACCGAATATGTTGCTGATTACAATGGTACTGATATTGCCAATGTCATATGGAAAGACAACAAAGCTGTGATGCTCTCGTCAACTTTTGCTGGTGAGTTGCCAAAGACCAAAGTTAGAAGATATGACAAGACAAACAAAAAATATGTGGAAATTGATCGACCTTTTGTTGTTGGCGAATATAATCGACATATGGGAGGAGTCGATCTAATAGACAGCATTATGGGAAGATATAAAATACAGGTACGGGGCAAAAGATGGCAAATTCGGATGTTTTATCATTTACTGGACCTAACTATGGCAAACTGTTGGCTAATTTATCGTAGAGTTAGATCATCAAAAAACATCGGAGGTAAACATATGTCTTCATCAGATTTTAGACGTGACATTGGTGAAACATTATGCAAGTTTGGTTTAAAGCCTAATGTAAAGAAGAGAAACTCTTTAGAGAATGTTCTTCAAGAAAAAAGACATAAGGGTCCAGCACAACATGTTCCGCCAATGGCAGTACGGCAGGATCAAATAGCGCACTGGCCGGTTTGGGCTGAAAAGAGAGTACGATGCAAATTTCCCCAGTGCACAGGTGTATCGCAAACAATTTGCGAAAAATGTGGCGTCGCTTTGTGCTACAATAAACAAAATAATTGTTTCAAATTATTTCATACTAATTAACACTTTTTTTAACTTTTAACTCAATGTTACAGAAATGGCACAATCCTTAAAAACGTAAATAAAAATTTAAAAATAACTTTTTTTTAAATTCTGAAAAATATATGTTAGTTTCTTTTACATAAGTCAACGTTATTTTGCAAAAATTTGGTTTTTATGATCATGAGTTATAAAGGGTTAAAATTTTTTATGAGTGCGTTGTTATAAGAAATTTGCGTCCGAGAAGATAACAAAGTAAAATAACAAACTAAATCTGTTTCGCTCATTTTTTGAGAGCGAAATATATGCTCTCTCTTTTGGGTTTGCTGAGCTAAATTTTAGTGCTGCCAAGTTTAAAAAATCAGAATTTTTCATTTTATATGGGAGCATCCGTCTAGAATCAGTTATTTTCTTGTGAATACCTGATCTTCTTTTTTTACTATGGGAGAGTTAACAAAGTAATTCAACAAACTAAATGTAGAAAATTTCAAAAATATTATGAAATTAATAAGAAATTAGAATAAATTAATATTATTTGTTTAATAAAACATTATTTAGAATAAAATATAATAGTCATTTTATACCAAATATATTACAAAACCGTCTTATTTAAGTAACATAAATAGTTTTCTATATCAGTCCTAATATTTATTTCGGTAAAGCTCAAAATTAGAGAATTCTTCGGAGACGGGACCACATGTAGATTGAAGCGGGCCTTGTTACCTTTAATTTGGTATATAATTTATATTGCTGGAACGCTTTTTTAGAACAAAGTTGTAAAAAGAAAAAAATTATTTTATTTCGCTGAAGTACTATTTCCGGTATAGGTCAAAATTCGAGAATTCTTCGGAGTCGGGACCACATGTAGATTGAAGCATGCCTTGTTACCTTTAATTTGGTATATAGTTTATATTGCTGGAACGCTTTTTTTAGAACAAAGTTTCAAAAAGAAAAAAATTATTTTATTTCGCTGAAGTACTATTTTCGGTATGGGTCAAAATTAGAGAGATCTTCGGAGTCGGGTATATAGTTTATATTGCTGGAACGCTGTTTTTAAAACAAAGTTTCAAAAAGAAAAAATTATTTTATTTCGCTGAAGTAATATTTCCGGTATAGGTCAAATTAGAGAGTTCTTCGGAGCCGGGACCACATGTAGATTGAGGCAGGCCTTATTACATTTAATTTTCTATATAGTTTATATTGCTGGAACGCTTTTTGTAAACCAAAGTTTCAAAAAGAAAAAAAATTATTTTATTTCGCTCAAGTATATTATGAATTCGCCTTGAACACTACCAAGGCAAATTTATAACAATTAAGTAATAGTTCGGGGAGCGGAGCATATTTACCATAAAGACGACGTTCAAAGCTTTAATTTTGTGTATAGTTTATATACCTGACAAATTTTTCTGAACGAAGTTTCAAAAATAAAAAAAATATTTCATTTCGCTCGGCTACTATTGCAGATACTTGTTCAGTTGCAGATACTTGTTCAATTAAAATTGAACTGTCTCTGCAATGTATACCAAGATGTGAACTTTGCCTTGGTAATGTTCAAGGCGAATTCATAACTTTGAAACATTGTTAAAAAAAACTTGTCAGGTATATAAACTATACACTAAATTAAAGCTTAAAAGGTCCGCTTTAAGGTACATAAGGTCCGCCCCCAAAATTATTCCTTAGTTTTGACCTTTACCGGAAATAGTATCAGAGCGAAATGAAATATTTTTTTTATTTTTGAAACTTCGTTCACAAAAACTTGCCAGATAAATAAGCAATACACCAAATAAAAGCTTAGAAGGTCCTCTTTAAGGTATATATGGTCCGCTGTCCGAACTATTACTTAATTATTATGAATTTGCCTTGGTAATGTGCAAGGCGAATTCATAACTTTGAAACATTGTTAAAAAAACCTTGTCAGGTATATAAACTATACATCAAATTAAAGCTGCGAAGGTCCGCTTTAAGGTACATAAGGTCCGCCCCCAAAATTATTTCTTAATTTTGACCTATACCGGAAATAGTATCCGAGCGAAATGAATTTTTTTTTTTATTTTTGAAACTTCGTTCACAAAAATTTGTCTGGTATATAAATTATACACTAAATTAAAGCTTAGAAGGTTCGCTTTCGGGTATATGTGGTCCGATCCCCGAACTATTCCTTTATTTTAACCTATGCTGAAATATATATTAGAAGTGATATAGAAAACTATGTTTTTTAATGTATATGTGGTATAAAATGGCTACTATATTTTATTCTAAATATTATTTTAATAAACAAATAATATTAATTTATTGTAATTTCTTAATAATTTCGTAATATTTTTGCAATATAAGAAATTTTCTTGATTTAGTTTGTTAAATTACTTTGTTAACTCTCTCATAGTAAAAAAAGAAGAAGATCAAGTATTCACAATAAACTAGCTGATTTAAGACGGATGCTGCCAACTCATAACATACTTGAGCGAAATAAAATAAATTTTTTATTTTTAAAACTTTGTTTAAAAAAACTTGCCAGCTATATTAACTATGCACCAAATTAAAGCTTAGAAGGTCAGCTTTAAGGTAAATGTGGTCCGCTCCCCGAACTATTACTTAATTGTTATAAATTTGCCTTGGTAGCGTTCAAGGCGAATTCATAACATACTTGAGCGAAATAAAATAATTTTGTTTCTTTTTCAAACTTTGTTTTACAAAAAGCGTTCCAGCAGTATAAACTATATAGCAAATTAAAGGCAACAAGGCCCGCTTCAATCTATATGTGGTCCCGGCTCTGAAGAATTCTCTAATTTTGACCTATACCGGAAATAGTACTTCAGCGAAATAAAATAATTTTTTTTCTTTTTGAAACTTTGTTCTAAAAAAAGCGTTCCAGCAATATAAACTATATACCAAATTAAAGGTGACAAGGCCCGCTTCAATCAACATATGGTCGAGGCTCCGAAGAATTCTCTAATTTTGACCTATACCGGAAATAGTACTTTAGCGAAATAAAATGATTTTTTTCTTTTTGAAACTTTGTTCTAAAAAAGCGTTCCAGCAATATAAACTATATACAAAATTAAAGATAACAAGGCCCACTTCAATCTACATATGGTCCCGGCTCCGAAGAATTCTCTAATTTTAACCTTTACTGGAAATAGTACTTCAGCGAAATAAAATAATTTTTTTCTTTTTGAAACTTTGTTCTAAAAAAAGCGTTCCAGCAATATAAACTATATACCAAATTAAAGGCAATAAGGCCCCGCTTCAATCTTCATGTGGTCCCGGCTGCGAAGAATTCTCGAATTTTAACCTTTACCGAAATATATAGTAGGAGTGATATAGAAAGCTATTTATGTTACTTAAATAAGACGGTTTTTAATATATTTGGTATAAAATGACTACTATATTTTATGTTAAATAATGCTTTATTAAACAAATAATATTAATTTATTGTAATTTCTTATTAATTTCAAAAAATTTTTGCAAAGTTCTACATTAAGTTTGTTAAATTAGTTTGTTAACTCTCTCATAGTAAACAAAGAAGAAAATCTACTATTCACAATAACTTAAGTGATTTTAGACGGATGCTGCCATATAACATGAAAAATTCTGCTTTTTAAAACTTGGTAGCACTAAAATTTAGCTCAGCAAACTGAAAAGAGAGAGCATATATTCCGCTCTCTTAAAAATGACAGAATCCGGTTTTCTTTGTTATTTTACTTTGTTATCTACACGGAGATAAGAAATTTTATAACAACGATCTTATAAGATGTACTGTCAAAAACAAACGTACATGAAAATAAATTGGTGTGCATATGTGAGTGTTTATTAACATGAATGAAAAGCGATCTTTTTGATAAAAATGTTATGTTAAATAAATGACAAAATGTGTTTAATTCAAGGTTGGCAACCGATACCGTAATAAATACCGCTACCGATTCAATACCGTTTGAAATGGAATTCCGTTATCTATACCGATACCGTAATTCTTTTCTGTTCAAAATTCCGGTAGTCAAATACCGTTTTATGCAATACCGATATCATCATTTCGGTATGAAAAATTTTATTTTACTTTACGAACTAAAGACTTTAAACTTGTAGAGAATGTTTTTTTTTATTTTCATTTGTAATCGAAATGATGTTTGTTAGCTTAACGTACTGCCAATGGAACACTGTTTTCATTTTTTATTTAACTGGGGGTCTACATTAGCCACGAACTTGGTATGAACATCATGTCGGACATCGCATATGGCTAATGTAGACCGCTAATGTCCATGCTCTGACATCGATGCCCGAACATATGGCTGAGCATCAATGTTCGCCATGAGATTCGCCGTCAGCAACCATTTTTAATGGAAAGAAAAGAGACAGAAAGAAATTGTTAAATATTCCATTTCTATTGCACTACCACCAAATACATTGATAAGGCAAAACATGGACATCATACGTATTCACCACAACAAAGAAGTTGATGAGTTTTTTGCAGTTGCTCTGCCGGCGTCATGTTCATGTCATGTTCAAGTCGATGGCTCGTGAAGACGTAGGGTAACTTACAGTTCACACGGGCTGTTTTTATATCATGATGAACGTCACCCAGAGTGCAATTCAGCATTGTCAATTAAAAAAAGTAATAAGTATGGAACTTTTAAAGTAGTTAAGTTTTCAGAATCATGTCTTTTGAAGGCAATATCTGAACTTCGGGGCGGAGCTACAGGGGAAGAAAGCTAACTATCTCTGGTGTAAAAAATTTTGTGCGGCTTGTAACATTCTTAAATACTGGCTGATTTTAACGATTTCAAGCATTTTAGGTTTTGCTAGATAAGACAGCAAATGTTGGTATTAGCGTTTGTATTGTATGTCTTATAGTTTAAGATATATTTCACTTCGAAATTATAATTTTTAGTTTTTTGCATCGATTTTTTTTTTATTTTTTGCTTATAGCTTCTTTACTAAGCGTTCGATTTTAATTTAAAGAGCATCATTCAATTTCTGAAAAAATTGTAAGTAATCGTAAAAAAATTTTGAAGTTTTACTAAAACTTTTAACAATGCAATTTCATTTCTACGCAATATGTTAGCTTGGCAATATTGTTTTGCGTTTCTCATATGGGAAAGAATTATGGGAAAAATCCTGCCCAGCTACACTCTAAAACATTACTTCAAATTTACGATCATATGTTGTCTAAATTTGTGTTGAACATTTTTCCTTGTCTAAAATTACATCGATTTTATAGTTATTTTATTAAAGAAAAAACCTTTCAAATTAAACATATTTAGTCCAAATGGAAAAATGTAACATAAAGCATAATACGGCTATGGCTGAATGGTAGGTACGTCAGACTACCGGTCAGGAGATCGCGGTTCATACCTGCACGCAGCCAATCGCTTTTTTTTAAAACATTTTGTTCAAAAATAATGGGTGTGTAATTTTAGGTCGATAATAATCTGTAAAGTGTTCCCAACTATTAACGACCTAATTTTCAACAAAAGTGTTTTAGAGTGTAGTAGGTTGCCTAGAAATAAGATGGTATTGTAGCTATCCTGAGCTTAGTCCTCATTTTGATCTCAGTGCTATTTACGGCTGAAATTTTTGGATCGGGGGCTGGCCTTATGTTTACATCTATTTGAACAAAACTGAGTTAGTACTGAAAATATGGTTAACATATTGTTTCGTTTTTAGTCCTTTATATAAAAACGGTTTTATTATTTTCACAGGATTCGTTGAATTGCAATAAAAAAAGCTCGGATATTTATTTTACAAATAAATTCTCAGTAACACTTTATTTATTACTTTAAAAATACGTACAACTAAACGCGATGTAAACACTATTCTTGGCGATGTTTACTCGTCTAAGTTTAAAAACACACTTATCCATGGCATCTGGCAGCCTCCCCTTATATAGTCAATTATAAAACCTTCTGGTAACTTCGCTAACTTCCTGGAATGTAGTTGTCTCTTTTTATCTTTAAGTATACGGCATGATCATTTGGTCCTGCTATGGTGTAGTGTATGTGCGTGTGTAGATGCATGAAATTTTTCTTCTGTTTGTTTAACTTCGCACACACACATACTCTAATGTTTGCAACTTAAACAAATTACGCTGTTATCAAGTTTACATCTCTTCCAGCTGATGTTGTTTAAGTTTAATGTCACTGTAATTGCAATTAAGCAGTCTCGAATAATCTTGTAAGTTCTAGCTACCGTTTCCTGAAGATTCCGGAAACTTCCATTTTCCGTTACTTTGAATTCTATTGACAGTTGTCGAGTGATGCCAAGCTTTATTGTGGTACTTGGATGCCAGGTTTTGATTTTATTGACGTTACATAGGCAGTGTTGTATTTAGTGGTACCAAATACAGATTATCATCACAGCTGCTATTTTTATGTCATTATATTTAAATCTGCATTTTTCATTTCGTAACACTGCCGCCCACTTAAGCCTGTTCGTCCCAAATAGGAACACAATTACCTTTTTTATAGTTGTCTTGGCGCTCCAGTGGTTCAAACTTAATTTTTGTCTTCCGTCCAATGTACTGCTCTATCATGTGCACGACGTCATTCATCCTTTCGATGATACCACGGATCTCAGCTTTCAACTTGAAGTTATCCCATGACGATCTCTTTTCCGTGCTATAAGCCACATCCACTAGTTACTGCTGGATAATTATTAGCTGAGTACATGTAACTATTCCTGTTGTAGCCTGTTCCTTTGCCGGTAAATGAACTGAAGACTTCTTTACTTGTACTGGGCGAAGTGTAGCTGTAACTACTTCCTTTACGCGCAGATCTTGCAGAGGCTGGAGTGGCATCAAATCTCACCGGAGAGCGTGTATCGTCATACCCTGGGCCTTTATTACCTTTACGTTCATTAATACAGCACTCATAGGCACCACGTTGTCTTATACCTTTTATGAAACCATCACGCGCTGCAGAAATTCGCATTTGTTGACGCTTAATTTCTCGAAGCTCTATTTCTATCTTTTCACGCTCTAATCTTTGGCGCTCACGTTCCACTGTGTCACGAGGCTGGCCAAAAATGGTTAAAGTCAATGTTAGAATTTGAACGTTTTTGTATTATTATATTTTTTTTAACACTCTGGTTAGATGATATCTAAAATATCTTATTAAAATGTTTACAAATTTTAAAGTTATAGTGGTTCAAAGTCAAGGTTTGTGTACAGCATACGAAATTTATGGGAAAATCCCAAATTTCATGTTCATTTATAATACTAAAAATTTAAGTATTTGAATGTAACGGCTACCAAAATTTTTAACAGGGTGGTAAGTGATGCTTCTAGTTATAATTACAACATGTTTTTGTTTACAAATATTGATCATATGTCAGATCCCGTTAGAAAAAGATAGTAGTGAGACATTGTCAAGATTTTTCAGCAACAGCGAACTTTCATAGAGAATTTAAAAGAAAGTAGAGATAACACTTTTCCAATTTTTTGGTATTTTGTAGCTACAAGTATATATTTTAATATATTTAAAATTCAGCTGCTCGATTTTGCACGAATTTCTTTTATGATTGTTTTTCAGTGTCAACCTCATTGCGGATTCGCACTATTTTTCAATTGTGGCTAGAGATAAACCAAAACAGACCATGCGATGTTATGCATCATGTTAAAGATTTTGTCGAAAAGCATTTTAAACGAGTATTATTAGAAAGTGAACAACAGAAAATAAAGCTTACTCTATTAAAATTCTCTAACAATTGGTCTAAATATCATCGCATTAGAGACAGATTTAAAACTGAGTTGAGTGACTGGCTAGATAGCGAACTATTTTGTGAAATCATTTGTAAAGTAAGTATCCGTGTAAAGTTTTGGTATTGCAAGAAAACTTAATTATTTTATACTATATTAGGAATCAAGTACAAGTCGTAAAGGCCGACCGAATGTTTCTTATGAAGAGGGTTCAATGCGAACAAAAAGGAGGCGAGTGGAGGAACTTGTCGCTTCTACTTCATCTGAAGCTCTTAAAAAAGCCGCAGAAAGGTTAACAGGTTCAAATACTAATGAAAAAATTTCTGTTGAAAGTGCTCTAGCATTATACATTAATATGGATTTATCTATGAGGCAGTACAATATGATGAGGAAAGTAGTAAATTCTATTCACAAAGATTGCTTTCCATCATACTATATGATTGCAGAGTCTAAAAAAAAGATTTTGCCTGATGACATTCAATTAACAGAATCTTCTGCAGAGGTACCCGTACAGAAGATTTTGGATAAAACCATAAGAAGCATTTTAGATGTTAATGATATTGATACCAACAATGATATAGTCCTGGAATGCAAGTGGGGATTTGATGGCAGTAGTGGGCATAGTGTATACAAACAAAAATTTCAAGATGAGGAAGCTAGTGATGAATTTATGTTTGTAACTTCCTTCGTTCCTTTACGCTTGTTGGATTGGGCAGATGACCAAATAGTTTGGGAAAATGATAGACATTCATCTTGGAGGTTATGTAGACCACTTAAAATTATTTTTACAAAAGATAATCCAAGTGTAATACAATCAGTAAGGGATAGCATAAATACAGAAATCGAAGGCCTAGATACATATAATTACATTTCAAAAAACAAAAATCTTAACGTTCACTATAAAATGCAGTTGACAATGATAGATGGTGCAGTTTTAAATGTATTAAGTGGAAACAGTAGTAGTTCAACTTGTGCTTTATGTGGAGCTAAGCCATCTGAAATGAACAGCTTATCGATTTTCGAAAGGCCTGTGAATGAACAGTGCTATCAGTACGGATTGTCGACATTACAAGCATGGATCAAATGTTTTGAATGCATTTTGCATATTTCTTACAAACAGCCTATAAAGAAATGGAGAGTGGTAGGACAAGAAGATAAAGATCAGGTTGCTGAGCAAAAGAGAAGTATTCAAGCAAAATTTAAGTCTGAAATGGGTCTTATAGTTGATAAGGTTAAGACGGGGTATGGCACAACGAATGATGGCAATACTGCAAGGCGCTTCTTTTCCAATGTCGAACTTTCAGCTCAGATTACTAATGTAGATGTAAGCTTAATAAAAAAATTTTCTATTATTTTAAGAACACTTTCAAGTGGTCATTATATACATACATAAAATTTTGAAAAGCTTTTAAAAGATACAGCACTTTTATATTTCAAATTATATCCTTGGTATTATATGCCTGCAACTGTGCGTAAAATTCTAGTTCATGGTATAGATTTTATTAAATATTCCACTATTCCCATTGGAATGTTATCAGAAGAAGCAATAGAGACAAGTCATAAAATTATAAGAAATGCAAGATTGAAACATACGAGAAAAAGAAGTAGGATTGCCTCCATGGGAGACCTACTAAATTATCTTATTCTGCAGTCAGAGCCATCAATTTCGATGCATAGTCAGAAAATACTTTTAAGGAAAAGTGAAATAAATGAACTGAAAGAGTATTTAGTTACAAAAGAAAGATTTCAGAGCATAAAAACAGCGAATCTGGTAGAATCTGAAAGTGATGACAGTGATAGTTGTTAATATATTTTGATTGCCTGTAATACCTACTATGTATATATTTTATGTGTGTATGTATATTGAATATGTTATGTTAAATAAATAAAATTAATGTTTTTAAATTTCTTTTCACTGAATTAATAATTTTTGTAAAATTTTGCTCTTATATGATCACAATTTACAAATTAAAATAATTTTTTACTAAATATATTTACATGCAAAACTTCAATCTTATCGGATCGGAACAGATAAAAATAGGAAACTTATTGAAAAAGTTAAAAAAATGTGAAAGAGGTATTGACAATTTTCGTGGACAAATTGCATCTTTTACGTATCAAGGATATAAGGGTGGTGGGCGTGTCCTTTGAGATAATTTCATAAAATTAATCAAAGTTATCCGGAATATATCAGAGACCAATCGAGCCAAGTTTTGTTCAATTCCAGAAACAACTTTGAAAAATATAAGGTTTTTTCATTACAGGATATATGAGAGGTGGGCGTGTCCTTTCAGATAATGGCATATAACTCACCACAATTATCAGTAATATATTAGAGACAAATCGAGCCAAATTTAGTTCAATTCCAACAACAATTTTGGAAAATATAAGTTTTTTTCATTTCAGGATATATGGGAGGTGGGCGAGTCCTTAGGCCGATTTTTTCAAAACTTCGTTTTTTTCCTTTCCTACTTATAATAGTAATGTGTACCAATTTTCATTCTTCTACGATAACTCCTATTTTTGGCCGCCGTTTATATGAAAACACGACACTGTGGGTCGTCTAGCGGCTTATTATCCTTAGGTAACAATACTAACTTTTGTCTCTTCCACATTGTTGGAAAAATGCCCTGGCTCAAGCATGCGCTTATTACTTTCAAAAAATAGTCAGGATGGAGTTTAACAGCTTCTTTTAGTATCATATTCGGAATGCAGTCTAAACCTGGTGCCTTCTTGTCTTTAAATTTTGAGACAGCACCTTCTATCTCGGCAATCGTAACCGGAGGAATGTCGAAAAATTCAGCCGGGTAGCTGTGTTGCCATGTCGGAGTTTCCTGTTGGGGAAAGAGATGATCTACAATTCCCTTGAGGATAGGCTCTTCTCTTGGCGGCGATGGACCAAGACATTTAAGTTTCTTGGTTACCAATTTATATGCAAAGCCCCAAGGATTACTATCTACTTCATTACAAACATTAGGAAAACACCTACGCTTGCTCCTACGAATTGCAATCTTCAACGCTTTCCTTTTATCCTTATATATTTGGTGGTGTACACTATTCTCTAAACTACCTCTCGTTCGTGTATACTGCCTTCGGGCACTTATACACTCCGATCGCAAGCTAGCAATTTCATCATTCCACCAGTACAGCGGGGGCTTATTTGGTGACCTTTTACGCTTTATCATAGCTACGTTACAGGCATTAGTGATATGACTTACTAATTGCACTGCCATATCTTCAGCTGAACCACTCAGTTCCATGTTCTCCATACAAGCTGCGAAGATATCCTTATCAAAGGTATTTACCTTCCATCCTGACAAGCCTCGTGCTTGTGCAGTCACACGGGGCTGTTCATCTTGTACATCTATGATTATAGCGCTATGATCGCTATGAGTATAGATGTTGGATATTCTCCAGTTAACTTGGCTTGTGATGCTGCTACTGACAAATGTAATGTCAATTACCGATCCAAAATCACCCCTTCTGAAAGTTTGTTCAACTACATTATTAATGAGTACAACACCCAATACAGAAAAGGCTTCCAAGAGTACTCTACCTCTTGTGTTTGTCGCTGCTCAATTCATCTGAAACCTGCATATACAACGCCTGTATCTCACGGGACATTGTCACTATATCCCTGTGCACGTTTGAGCGTGTCTTCAGAAAATCTAACAACGCTCCTATTTTCACTCCTAATCTCTTCACACTGTTACTGTGGCCCTCATTATTATTGTCGACAATATTTGACACTGGAACAGGTCTGGAACTGCTGTAGGAGGCGATCTCGTGATCACCGACTTCCTTGCAAATGGGTTTTCAACATCTCCCATATTTAACTCATTGTTACTTCGATTTGTATGTATGTATGTATGTATGTATGTATGTATGTATGTATGTATGTATGTATGTATGTATGTATGTATGTATGTATGTATGTATGTATGTATGTATGTATGTATGTATGTATGTATGTATGTATGTATGTATGTATGTATGTATGTATGTATGTATGTATGTATGTATGTATGTATGTATGTATGTATGTATGTATGTATGTATGTATGTATGTATGTATGTATGTATGTATGTATGTATGTATGTATGTATGTATGTATGTATGTATGTATGTATGTATGTATGTATGTATGTATGTATGTATGTATGTATGTATGTATGTATGTATGTATGTATGTATGTATGTATGTATGTATGTATGTATGTATGTATGTATGTATGTATGTATGTATGTATGTATGTATGTATGTATGTATGTATGTATGTATGTATGTATGTATGTATGTATGTATGTATGTATGTATGTATGTATGTATGTATGTATGTATGTATGTATGTATGTATGTATGTATGTATGTATGTATGTATGTATGTATGTATGTATGTATGTATGTATGTATGTATGTATGTATGTATGTATGTATGTATGTATGTATGTATGTATGTATGTATGTATGTATGTATGTATGTATGTATGTATGTATGTATGTATGTATGTATGTATGTATGTATGTATGTATGTATGTATGTATGTATGTATGTATGTATGTATGTATGTATGTATGTATGTATGTATGTATGTATGTATGTATGTATGTATGTATGTATGTATGTATGTATGTATGTATGTATGAATGTATGTATGTATGTATGTATGTATGTATGTATGTATGTATGTATGTATGTATGTATGTATGTATGTATGTATGTATGTATGTATGTATGTATGTATGTATGTATGTATGTATGTATGTATGTATGTATGTATGTATGTATGTATGTATGTATGTATGTATGTATGTATGTATGTATGTATGTATGTATGTATGTATGTATGTATGTATGTATGTATGTATGTATGTATGTATGTATGTATGTATGTATGTATGTATGTATGTATGTATGTATGTATGTATGTATGTATGTATGTATGTATGTATGTATGTATGTATGTATGTATGTATGTATGTATGTATGTATGTATGTATGTATGTATGTATGTATGTATGTATGTATGTATGTATGTATGTATGTATGTATGTATGTATGTATGTATGTATGTATGTATGTATGTATGTATGTATGAATGTATGTATGTATGTATGTATGTATGTATGTATGTATGTATGTATGTATGTATGTATGTATGTATGTATGTATGTATGTATGTATGTATGTATGTATGTATGTATGTATGTATGTATGTATGTATGTATGTATGTATGTATGTATGTATGTATGTATGTATGTATGTATGTATGTATATACAATACTCTTTTGCTCCATTTCTCCACCTCTTCCCTTGGATAGCCTAAGCAGCAGTTTCTACTACAACTTTGATAGCATCTACTGTTGACCTTGCTTTCCTGAAGCCAAATTGGTTATCTGATAAACCGCGGTTAGCTTCAACACAACCTTCCAATCTTCTACAGATTATACTTTCTAGCAATTTCCCACTTGTATCTAGCATACACAGCGGCCTATAAGAGGAAGGATCGCACTGTGTCACGAGGCTGGCCAAAAATGGTTAAAGTCAATGTTAGAATTTGAACGTTTTTGTATTATTATATTTTTTTTAACACTCTGGTTAGATGATATCTAAAATATCTTATTAAAATGTTTACAAATTTTAAAGTTATAGTGGTTCAAAGTCAAGGTTTGTGTACAGCATACGAAATTTATGGGAAAATCCCAAATTTCATGTTCATTTATAATACTAAAAATTTAAGTATTTGAATGTAACGGCTACCAAAATTTTTAACAGGGTGGTAAGTGATGCTTCTAGTTATAATTACAACATGTTTTTGTTTACAAATATTGATCATATGTCAGATCCCGTTAGAAAAAGATAGTAGTGAGACATTGTCAAGATTTTTCAGCAACAGCGAGCTTTCATAGAGAATTTAAAAGAAAGTAGAGATAACACTTTTCCAATTTTTTTGTATTTTGTAGCTACAAGTATGTATTTTAATATATTTAAAATTCAGCTGCTCGATTTTGCACGAATTTCTTTTATGATTGTTTTTCAGTGTCAACCTCATTGCGGATTCGCACTATTTTTCAATTGTGGCTAGAGATAAAGCAAAACAGACCATGCGATGTTATGCATCATGTTAAAGATTTTGTCGAAAAGCATTTTAAACGAGTATTATTAGAAAGTGAACAACAAAAAATAACGCTTACTCTATTAAAATTCTCTAACAATTGGTCTAAATATCATCGCATTAGAGACAGATTTGAAACTGAGTTGAGTGACTGGCTAAATAGCGAACTATTTTGTGAAATCATTTGTAATGTAAGTATCCGTGTAAAGTTTTGGTATTGCAAGAAAACTTAATTATTTTATACTATATTAGGAATCAAGTACAAGTCGTAAAGGCCGACCGAATGTTTCTTATGAAGAGGGTTCAATGCGAACAAAAAGGAGGCGAGTGGAGAAACTTGTCGCTTCTACTTCAGCTGAAGCTCTTAAAAAAGCCGCAGAAAGGTTAACAGGTTCAAATACTAATGAAAAAATTTCTGTTGAAAGTGCTCTAGCATTATACATTGATATGGATTTATCTATGAGGCAGTACAATATGATGAGGAAAGTAGTAAATTCTATTCACAAAGATTGCTTTCCATCATACTATATGATTGCAGAGTCTAAAAAAAAGATTTTGCCTGATGACATTCAATTAACAGAATCTTCTGCAGAGGTACCCTTACAGAAGATTTTGGATAAAACCGTAAGAAGCATTTTAGATGTTAATGATATTGATACCAACAATGATATAGTCCTGGAATGCAAGTGGGGATTTGATGGCAGTAGTGGGCATAGTGTATACAAACAAAAATTTCAAGATGAGGAAGCTAGTGATGAATTTATGTTTGTAACTTCCTTCGTTCCTTTACGCTTGTTGGATTGGGCAGATGACCAAATAGTTTGGGAAAATGATAGACATTCATCTTGGAGGTTATGTAGACCACTTAAAATTATTTTTACAAAAGAGAATCCAAATGTAATACAATCAGTAAAGGATAGCTTAAATACAGAAATTGAAGGCCTAGATACATATAATTACATTTCAAAAAACAAAAATCTTAACGTTCACTATAAAATGCAGTTGACAATGATAGATGGTGCAGTTTTAAATGTATTAAGTGGAAACAGTAGTAGTTCAATTTCTGCTTTATGTGGAGCTAAGCCATCTGAAATGAACAGCTTATCGATTTTCGAAAGGCCTTTGAGTGAGCAGTGCTATCAGTACGGATTGTCGACATTACATGCATGGATCAAATGTTTTGAATGCATTTTGCATATTTCTTACAAACAGCCTATAAAGAAATGGAGAGTGGTAGGACAAGAAGATAAAGATCAGGTTGCTGAGCAAAAGAGAAGTATTCAAGCAAAATTTAAGTCTGAAATGGGTCTTATAGTTGATAAGGTTAAGACGGGGTATGGCACAACGAATGATGGCAATACTGCAAGGCGCTTCTTTTCCAATGTCGAACTTTCAGCTCAGATTACTAATGTAGATGTAAGCTTAATAAAAAAATTTTCTATTATTTTAAGAACACTTTCAAGTGGTCATTATATACATACATAAAATTTTGAAAAGCTTTTAAAAGATACAGCACTTTTATATTTCAAATTATATCCTTGGTATTATATGCCTGCAACTGTGCGTAAAATTCTAGTTCATGGTATAGATTTTATTAAATATTCCACTATTCCCATTGGAATGTTATCAGAAGAAGCAATAGAGACAAGTCATAAAATTATAAGAAATGCAAGATTGAAACATACGAGAAAAAGAAGTAGGATTGCCTCCATGGGAGACCTACTAAATTATCTTATTCTGCAGTCAGAGCCATCAATTTCGATGCATAGTCAGAAAATACTTTTAAGGAAAAGTGATATAAATGATCTGAAAGAGTATTTAGTTACAAAAGAAAGATTTCAGACCATAAAAACAGCGAATCTGGTAGAATCTGAAAGTGATGATAGTGATAGTTGTTAATATATTTTGATTGCCTGTAATACCTACTATGTATATATTTTATGTGTGTATGTATATTGAATATGTTATGTTAAATAAATAAAATTCATGTTTTTAAATTTCTTTTCACTGAATTAATAATTTTTGTAAAATTTTGCTCTTATATGATCACAATTTACAAATTAAAATAATTTTTTACTAAATATATTTACATGCAAAATATCAATCTTATCGGATCGGAACAGATAAAAATAGGAAACTTATTGAAAAAGTTAAAAAAATGTGAAAGAGGTATTGACAATTTTCGTGGACAAATTGCATCTTTTACGTATCAAGGATATAAGGGTGGTGGGCGTGTCCTTTGATTTCATAAAATTTATCAAAGTTATCCGGAATATATCAGAGACCAATCGAGCCAAGTTTTTTTCAATTCCAGAAACAACTTTGGAAAATATAAGGTTTTTTCATTTCAGGATATATGGGAGGTGGGCGAGTCCTTGGGCCGATTTTTTCAAAACTTCGTTTTTTTCCTTTCCTACTTATAATAGTAATGTGTACCAATTTTCATTCTTTTACGATAACTCCTTCTATTTTTGGCCGCCGTTTATATGAAAACACGACACTGTGCGTTCCAGGCGTAATGATTCAGCCGCTCGTTGTATTCGTTTTCGTTCCACAGCCAATTTCGTACGCTCCTCAGCTAGTCGGGCTTCCTTCAGGCGCAGACGCTCTCTTATTTCTTTATGCCGTCTGTCCTCGTTACGTGCTTCAGGTTGATGACACTGCTCCCGTTGTCGCTCTTGATGACAGCCATCACAACGAGATTTTTGATGGCTCTTCCATTTATTATTCCATGATGGCGAGACAGATTTTGGTTTCTTTCTTGTTGCGTTGCAGTTGCGCTGGATATGGCCTTTCTCTCCGCAGCTATAGCATTTTATTCGCACTTTGTTTTTATTTAAAGCCAATGCTTGCACTACTGAAAGAAGCTAATTGGGAAAAAGACATCAAAGAGGTCTTTTTCCCAATTAGATTCTTTCTCGGTAATCACCTCCAGATTTCGGATCATATACGCTTGCGGCTTAGAAATTATCCTTGCGGTCTTCTGTGCTAAAGCATATGCCACAGTTTCTATAAAAGTAGGTTTCGGTGTAGCATATACTGCATACCTCACGTCAGGATCACTAATGCCACGCAATAAGGAATCAATTTTCAGCTGTTCCAGCAATGGGTGATTTTCGCCAGGATAAGATAGTTGCACCAACCGCTCGATTTCCATTGCGAAATCTTGTAGGGACTCATTGGGCTTCTGTCCTCTACATCGCAATTCCATACGGTATATATCTCGCTTATGTTCGCCACCATATTTCCGCTGCAGTGCCGCCATTATGTAATCAAAATTGTTTCTGCAGCTCCCTGGTACAGTTTCGAGTACTTCTGCTGCGGCTCCTTTTAAGGCTAAAATCAACTCTATGGCCTTTTCTTCACTATTCCAACCATTTTTGCTGGCAACTGTTTCGAACTGGAACTTGAAGATGTTCTAAGGTGCGCTGCCATCGAAACACGGCGTTTTTACTCTGCTGGAAACCTCTGGAATAACTCTCACTGGCCCTCCTTGACACTGAAGATTAACAATTTTTGCTTCCAGGTCATGTAATTTCTCGTCCACATATTTTACATGCCCTTCGACGCCGCCAATTTCTAGGGTATGGAGTTTATTCTCTAGTTCTGAGAGTTTCTCGTCAAATTTGCTTACTTGTACTTCAATGCCATCTACTCTTCTATTTATGGCATCAGAAATTTCTTGAAGTTTCTCATTTGTGGCCTTAGATGTTTCTTGAAGTTTCTCATTTGTGGTCTTAGATGTTTCTTGAAGTTTCTCATTTGTGGCTTGAGATGTTTCTTCAAATTTTTGCATCATAGCGGCGAACATTGTACTTAAGTCCATGCTGCTTACTGTACCACGAGTACACACCTCTATTTCCTCTTTATCTTCAAATTCGTATGTCCCGATGTCGATGCCACGCTGCTTGAACTCATCTATCAGTCTCTTCTGAAGTTCCACTTTTAGCTCTTCAAACTTCATGGCTTCTATTTTTTTAGATGTCCTTTTGTAATTTTTATTAATTAATAATGGGCTTTTTTATTATTAATATCCTTTTTCTTAATTAACAATGTCCTCTTTATTTTATTTTGCAATTTTACTTCTGACACCAATTGTTACGTTTTTAGTCCTTTACATAAAAACGGTTTTATTATTTTCACAGGATTCGTTGAATTGCAATAAAATAAAACTCGTATATTTATTTTACAGATAAATTCTCAGTAACATTTTATTTATTACTTTAAAAACACGTACAACTGAACGCGATGTACACACTATTCTTGGCGATGTTTACACGTCTAAGCTTAAAAACACACTTATCCATGTCGTCTGGCAGCCTCCCCTTATATAGTCAATTATAAAACCTTCTGGTAGCTTCGCTAACTTTCTGGAATGTAGTTGTCTCTTTTTATCTTTAAGTATACGGCATGATCATTTGGTCTTGCTACCCTGCAAAAATTATTGGTCTACATGGTCCATTTTAGCTGATATGGACTAGTTACAACATGGTCCTATGTAATGCAGCTATGGACCACTTTCAAACAAATGTTCGTGTTTTAGCACGAAATGTAGTGTTGCCAAGAATGTCATTTCATAATATATCATCAATTACCAGCAATATGGTAGCTCTGATGGCACCAAAGTTTATTTGTGTTTATAATGAATGTTTGTAATTAAAAGTTTATTTTTTTGTTTTGATAAAAGCGAAAAAATAAATAAAAGTGAGTTTTGTTTATAAGAAATCAAAAGTGCAGTGTACCTCCTATCAAAAAAGGAGACTTATTAAATCAGAGGGAAAATCATTTACGTAGACTACAAAGTGAAAATGAAAACTAGTTTTCTGTTTGTGAACCATGGAGTAGTGACATAGAGTAGTTTCAAAACTAGCCCCTGTAGGTGATCCAGGGAGTATTTACATGGTCTAGTTTTTGTGTTAGTCCGATGTAATGCAAAGCTGGACCACGTGGTCCAGTCCTAGGACATCGCAATATTAAATGGACCACGTCTAATGCATACGTTTGGGGTAGTTTGGGACTAGTCCTGGTCCATTATAAAGTAGTCCTTACACGATGTATGGACTAGTCGCGATTTTTGCAGGGTATGGTGTAGTGCATGTGCGTGTGTAGATGCATGAGATTTTTCTTCTGTTTGTTTATCTTCGCACACACACATACTCTAATGTTTGCAACTTAAACAAATTACGCTGTTATCAAGTTTACATCTATTGCAGCTTATGTTGTTTAAGTTTAATGTCACTGTTTGTAATTGCAATTAAGCAGTCTCGAATAATCTTGTAAGTTCTAGCTACCGTTTCTTGAAGATTCCGGAAACTTCCATTTTCCGTTATTTTGAATTCTATTGACAGTTGTCGAGTGATGCCAAGTTTAATTGTGGTACTTGGTTGCCAGGTTTTGATTTTATTGACATTACATAGGCAGTGTTGTATTTAGTGGTACCAAATACAGAATATCATCACAGCTGTTATTTTTATGTCGTTATATTTGAATCTGCATTTTTCATTTCGTAACAATATTTTCATAAATCTAAAAACACTCACTTTTCAGTGGCATATGGGCAAACCCCAAAAATGGTCTAACAAGGGGAGAATTTTAGAGTAATCAAAAATATTTAACCTTCAAAATGTATATAGGATAAAGTTTGTCGGTGATCCCTTTATGAATGGCAAGGATACATATAGAATATATATACACTCTAAAACATTACTTCAAATTTACGATCATATATTGTCTGAATTTGTGTTGAAAATTTCTCCTTGTCCAAAATTACATCGATTTTGTAGTTATTTTATTAAAGAAATAACCTTTCAAATTAAACATATTTAGTCCAAATGGAAAAAATGTAACATAAAGTATAATACGGCTATGGCTGAATGGTAGATACGTCAGACTATCAGTCAGAAGGTCGCGGCTCAAACCTGCACGCAGCCAATCTTTTTTTTTTTTTAACATTTCGTTCAAACATAATGCGTATGTAATTTTAGGTCGATAATAATCTGTAAAGTGTTGCCGACCATTATCGACCTAATTTTCAACAAAAGTGTTTTAGAGTGTATGTATATTGTGTCCTGTGCTTCCTATTAGGAACAACGGCAGGGATATACCTAAGAAAAAAAGAACCAACTTTGTATTTCATATATGATGCAATTTTTTTGAAGTGAGTGAAGATAAATACGCCAAGTTAAATATGTTTTTGACGTAAAGCCTTACGTCATTACGTATTTGCCAAATATGTTTTTAATTTGGGACATACATATTTGCAAATTTAGGATTTGTGACAAAAGTGAAATATCTTTCCCTTTTTGGGATTCTAGGAGGGAATAATTTTAGTTGTGGTCATACTAAAGGAGATAACTAAATGCGTTGTACATCAAATTGATGGTAATTCACTCGCATTCAGTAACCTACAACAGTATTTGCGAATACCAAAATTTTGTTTAACTAAATGGCCAAATTACTGAACTCCGGATTCTGGGAAGGAGTACCAAAGGAGATTACTAAATGTGTTATACATCAAATTGAAGTTAATTCACTCCCATTCAGTAACCTATAAAAATATTTGGGAATACCAAAATTTTGTTTAACTAAATGGCCAAATTACTGAACTCCTGATTCTGGGAAGGAATAATTTTAGTTGTGTCCATACCAAAGGAAATTACTAAATGTGTTATACATCAAATTGAAGTAAGTTAGTTTTGCATTTTTTACGACGATATATGGGAAACCAAAATTCACCGTTATCTGGGCAATGCCCGAAATTATTTTTTTGTGCTTAGCACATTCGAATTACCATAAAATGATGCATTAAAAAGTTTAAACATACCAAAAATAAAAATTTTGTATATCAGTATAATAATATTTAAATACATATATTTCGTGCAAAGTATTGAAATAAATCATTCGTATACATAACACTATGCTATAAAAGTTAAGAAAATAATTATTCAGGGGTTTTCATGCACCAATTCTATTTGGTTGAAGTCAATAGAGAAAGAAAATGCCTATAATTTTTTTAGGTCACTTCGTAAAGTGATTTTATAACGGTAAATGTAATGAATAAACGGGTTTCTTAAAGTTTGAAATTTAAACAGCCATAACTTCTTTGTTTCAAAACGAATATCTATGATCCTTTTCAAATTTGAAAGATATGATTTTCATCATTCAAATAAGATATGATTTTTGGAAATCAGTCTTTAAATGGTAGAACGTTTTACCATTTTATTTTTGTCCATTTAGCATTCTTCCATATAGCTTTTCTGGCAACACTGCCACTAACACTATGTGTAAGTACATATCTCTTTGGAAATACCAAAAAATGTTTCCATATATTATGTCTACATTGTTACCAGAAATGCAGATATATCTGATTATGGTTTTGCAACTCTAAGTTATTTCAAAATAAAATGCTTTTACCACATTCCAAGTTGAATAAAACAAAAGTTCAAAGTCGTTTGGAACCTGAATGTTATAGTACATTTACATCTACGCCATAAACAGGTTATAAGTGGTTTATGTCGATAAACATGTTTATTTTCTTGTTTATAACCTGTTTCCCATACAAATCATAAAAAAGTAGTTTGTAACCTGTTTATCAGATAAACCAGTTGTTCAATCAGTTTTTGTCAATTATCCTGTACACAAACCAGTTTTTTCACATATGACTGGCAACACTAAAAAAAGAAAATAAATTTTCATATTGAGTTTGACATAACAATCTATGAACTCATAAAATATTGTCAACTATAAACCTAATAATTAACAAAAAAGGAAATGTAAATGGTATAGTTTTGGAAACTCGCTCAAAGCCTTAAACCAATTTCAGCATTGCTGATGTAAATGCACTATTAAGTAGGTGATTTGATTACATTAGATTGCCTAAAACTTGAAAATTCCCACTGTTTTGACATACATATATATTTACATAATAAATTAAATGCATTATACTTACTGAGACTTTAAATAATTTTCTCAACAAGGCTAAATTTACACGATGAAATATTGCATAAAATTTGCGTCATTTAACTTTTCTTATTTGAACAGGGAGGCATGGTGGATGCAAAAATGGTCTGAAATAAAACTCCAAATAGTTTTTGTAAATTTTGCTCATTCCATTTGTTTTTCCACCCCAACAATGAGAATCTAAAAAATGTTTCATGAAATATTTCATCGTGTAAATTTAGTCTATATAGATATAAGTATGTATGTACATTAGAGTGGAGCGTTAGTGTATGAAGGAAAAAAAATCATCCAATGAATTTCGAATACCTACGGAATGTTGCATCTAGCTAAATTACCACGGCTGGAAGCTAGAGAAATTATATGGATTTTAGTTTAATTTGCTTCATTACTATAGAAAAAAATGTTTAATAATTTTTTTAAGCGAAAACAGCTATATTATTTTTTAATTATTTTTCATAAAAAATTTATTTAAATCAGTTTGTATTCAAAAAATTTTTTGATTGAAAATAGTTTTATATGGGAAATAAAATCAGCTTTTTTCACTTAATTGCTTATAACTTTCTTATATTTTGTCAGATCTCCTCGATCTTAAACTTTTTTCATTCGGCACAAAAATATTTTTCACGTGTAGCCTTAAGGGCTAAAAAATTTCTTCTTTTTTATCAGAATTTAGCGATTGCATCCATCATGTGATCTTCACAAAATTATCTTTAAAATACAGCCCGAAAAAATATACTTAGTGTACATCTTAATGAAGCAATTTAAAATGATAGTTTTGGGGAGAAGGTCTAAAAAAATATACTTTTTTAAACTTTTAAGGCCTGTAACTCTATACTTTTTTGAATGAAAGAATAGAATGGCAGTTCTCGGAATTTTCGCCAATAATCGAAAACAAAAAAAAATCGTTGTTTTTCGAGAATATCGGGAAAACGCGCATTAAGAAAAATAAATGAATATCATTTTCGTGTTCAGCGGCCCTAAATTATTTTAGAAAAAAATTTTTTTTCCAAGATATGACAAAGAATTATAAATTCGAAAATTTGCTTCATTATTTCATCTTAAGTTTGTCTGAAATCTGACCTTGTAGGTATAAAATAGTGGATGTTTCGAGTCTAATGAGTTATAACAGCTATGAAGCATATATAATATTGCATCATATGATGTTCCACAAATTGATCGATTTGATCTCATATTCAAAATCTTGATGCTACGGTAGAGAGCTAAAAGTAAGTCTCAATATTTTTTTCATTATTTTTCCCATGTATCGAAAAATAAAATGAAACCTTTTTTTGCTATTCGAAATTGAAATTTGCAAAAACAAATCTGACCCTCAACCCTAATGGACATACCTGATACGCAATTGAATTTTTATTTTATTGTCGCTGTTTATTTTTTTTAATGAAAAAATATTTATGGTCACACCTGTATGTATTTCAGTTTCTTGAATAAATTGTTAATTTGCTTAAGTAATACAAATACTCTCAGGCTGCTAATATAACGACCAAAGTTACATTAAATGACTGATATTTTGTCATAACTTTATTACTGGTGGTTGGAGTTTTGGCATTTTTAATAGGTAAGACTCTGCATATTTTGAGAAAAAAATTTTAAGAAATTAGGGAGGCAATTAGCTACATATGACTGAGCCAAATGAAAAATGGTAAACATAATCTGAATTTTTTAAGAACTCTGTCGACTTGAGCCACCTCTCAAACTTACCTAATATATATTTTTTTACCGAATTTGCCCAAGGCCGCCTCTAGACGGGCTACCTTGCAAGATCAATAAAAAGCTGACGAAAAGTTTTTTTCCTTTTTTCTCTTTTTACTTTCTTTACACTACCAGTAACACACTAATCATTTTTTTTTGACTCTAACCATTTTTAATATTTTTTTAGATTTTTGTAAATTCCCACTTTTTGCAATATAATTATTTCGTTCGTACTTCACAACTTTCCAACATCAAATGACCGCGCTAGCTACAAAAAGCGTCAGAATACGTTACAAATGCAATAAAAGGAATTTCGGGAGTTCCCCGAATTAGACAAAATACATAAAAAAGCAAAACTGAATTTGGAAAGCGAATAAGTGAGCAATGAATTTAACCCGTCTACAGTCGGTCTTGGAGACTAGAGGGTTAACTGTCGGATTCATAAAAAATTAAAATTGATTTAAATGTATTTTAAGAAAAATTTTTATAGAAATTTTGTCTTAAAGCAGATTTCAAGCCTGTTTTATTTTTTATGAAAAGGAGTAGGCAATAGGTTAAAAAAAAGTTGAAAGTTGCTGAAATTTTTGCGGCAGATGCGTTGCAAACTTATTTGTGTAACTTGCTTTATGAAAACTGACTATTTCGACTTTTTGAAAGAAGTTTGTAACGCGTAAATGCCCGCAACGCGTGGTATGTAACCACCTACCTGTAAAGAGCAGAAATAAACTTTTTGTGTATACTTAGGACCAAGAGCATATTCTTTGTGATTCGGAAAATATATATTAAAATCTATTTATTTATACATATTCTTTAAAAAATAAAACTTTTAATTAATTTAAATACAAATTGAATATAAGAACACAAGACTTCCGCGAAAAAAATTAACCCAAAAAAAAGCTGTTGTATATTAGTAAAGGTTATATCAGATGGAACTAAAAACATAAGAGCTAAGCGAACATTATGAACCCCTGTAAATTGCCAATTTTGACAGACATGCACAATTACAGATGGATGGTCAAGCGGACAAAGCCACTGTAAAATACATTGTGTGTAAAAGTAGCTTAAGGAAGTCAGAAATTTTCTCTTTCCGGATTCATTATTTATAAGAAAAGTACTTTTTGTGTTTAATTTTTAAAAAATTAGATGACAGCAGGCTACACGACTACAAATGCTGTTGGCTTCAAGTGTCGTCGTGTAGTCAGCTGCTTAATTACTTTGAACGCGGCAGCTACATCTTAAACAGCTGACATTTTGTTGTAGAAGTACATATCGCGACCTTAGTATTGTTTTGGCCTATATGCCAAAAAGTCAGAAGGGAGAAAAATACAAAGAAGATTTACATAAAGTTTTCTCAAAATATATCCGATAGAATTTTTTTGTATTCTCACCACTGCTCCCGGCATATGTTTGGAAGAAAAATGTGAATTTTTGTGAACTTTCATCAATCCGATTAGAAATTAACATCTCTTTACTAAAAATAAAATATCTTGTTATGTGTTAGAGTAGCCACTTTTTTAATTTTATTTGTAAAAAGTAGCTTTTGTTGCTCCATGTGTATACTAACTGCTGTGTATTGAGTAACTTGTTATTGAGATGAAAATTTCTACTTTTTATTGAAAATAAGCGTATAAATGTTATTAGAAAAGATATTTACATGGAATAAAAAGTTAATATTGATGAAACTTGGTATTTTACTTGATTTCAGATTTTTATTATTTTTATTTAAAAAAAATTTTTTTTATAAAAAATTTATCAAAAATGATAATATCGAGCACAATGAATGCTTATCTCAGAAACCAAGACCAATTTCGAAAAATCGGGTAACAAGTAATATAATGAATTAATATTTCTTTGACGAAAACTTCTCATAAGTTAAAGAAACCAGCCCCAAATTAATTAAAATGTTATATTTTAAATAATATATCTTATGGTATGTACGTGTAAAAAGCGCTAAAAATGCTATTTGAAATTAAAAAACAACTGAATTTACCTGCCTTTGAAACAGGTACCGAAATGGTAGCACTGTTGGTAAAACAACTCTGGCTGTGCAAACCGCTTAAAATGGTAAGTTGTTCGTGCATTAGTTTGATTTTCTCCATGAAGAGTAAAAATAAAAAAAAAATGTCAAAAATTAATGGTTTTAACTAAAATAATCACTTCGAAAATGTCGATAACAAATCAAAGTTTAAATTGTGTAAAAAAGAATATAAAAGTGCTAAAAAATACAACTTGAAATTGCATTTGGAAAAAATTCATAAATTAGTTTTCAACGGAAAATGTGAAATTAAACCATTGCTCAAGTACAAAAAAAAGAACATCAAGTGCGAAGTAAGTAAAAGACTTCTAATTAAATCGTATATTGGACTAGTCACGGAAGATGCTGTGCCATTTAACGTTTTAAATTCGGAAAACTTGCGGAATATAGTAGACCCAATATGTAAAGGTATAGAAAAAGAAAGTGGAAAGAAATTTAGTTTAAATGCATATAATTGCAAGAAAACATCTGGTGTGGCAAAAAATATAATTAAGTCAATTTCTAATGAATGCAAAAATAGGTTGATATCACTTAAAGTGGACAGTGCCACAAGATTATCACGTAATATATTTGGAGTATCAGCGAAATATATAAAAAATGATAACATTGAATCCAGAATATTAGGAAATGAGCTTAAAGGTCATAGTGTAAGCTCCTCAAAAAACTTAGCCGCTGAAATTTTAAGAATATTGACCAAGTATGATATTAATTTACAACAAATTGTTACAATAACAAGTGACAACGGCAGTAATATGCTTAAATGTACAAAAATATTATCACATTTGTGTGCGGAAGATGATGAGTATGAAGAAAATTATAACAATGAAACATATTTCAAAAGAATTAATTTAATAGAAAAAAATACAGGTTTACGTGTTGGAAGTATAGTAGTTTGTAGATGTGCAGCTCACACCGCTCAGTTGATTGCACTTGATGTTACTAAAGAAAATGAAGTAAGATTTTATGTTCAACAGTGCAGAACGGATACAAGGATTTATTCGAAGTGAATAACTTAAAAATCCCTCAGCTAGACTGTCCAACCCGTTGGGGTTCAACATATATCATGCTCTCAGATATACAAAATTCTAAAGATATAATAGATACAATAGAATCAGTTGCAAGCAAATCTTTTGAAGAGGATTTTGAAATAAATGAAGAGTTTTGGAACTTTGTAAATTCATATTGTGTTGCTCTACACCCACTCCAAAAGTCAATAGTAAAATTCCAAGAAGAACACCTCCATTATGGTGATTTTTATGCACAGTGGTTGAAATGTAAGCTAATGATATTGAAAGTATTTGAAGAAAGCAAAGAAATTCAAAAATCATACACGTACAGTAGCGCGATTTTAAGAAGTATAGAAACAAGAACAAAAAACCCTTTTTCTAATCATGCGTTGGCAGCAATTCTCTACTTAGACCCTACTTAGACTGATCTGCATAGAAAAGATGCTATGGAATATCTTAGAAACTTATGGGAGAAATTAACATCAACATGTAAAATCGAGAGCGACTCTACGTGTTCTGTAACAAAAAGCACAGCAGATGATGAGGATGATGACATTTTAAACGTTTTCTTAGACGACATTTTCTACACGTCTAATACAGAAAATGAAACTGTGAACAAAAAAATTGAGAAGTTAAATCTTCCTTACACAAAGTCTAAAACAAATGTTTTAGAATACTGGAAGGAACGGAAATATAGTGATCCCGAACTTTATGCACTGAGTAACACATGTTTTGGAATTCCTCCAACGCAGGTAAAAGTTGTATAACATGATAAGAATTTTCAAATCACTACTTAAAATGAATCTGCATTTAAACATTATTTTCATTATGAATTTACATACTTACATATTATATATTTTGTTTTTTCAAGTATCAGATGAACGAGCATTTTCAACATTGAAATTAGTATTGGCCGAAAATAGAAACCGTCTAAAACAAGATACTCTGGAAAATATACTGCTTGTGAAACTAAATCCTGCTTTTCTTGAAGAAGCTATATCAGACCTTAATATATTTGCTGACGATGAGCTTACATAAGTATTACAAATTATTACTTTTTTACATCTGTTAAGAACTTACATACATACATATATAAACGTTTTTAAATACTACAAATATGCTTTAACGAACTTGAATAAACAATTGCTTTGGACTGAAAACTAATTTACAGCCAACTAAATTACAGCCAACTATTTAGGTTGTTAGTTTTACGTTTCAGGTAACGATACAATTCCTATCATGTACTAATTGTTTGAATTGAATTATTTTCTTAGAATAATAAAATAGATTCATATCGAATACAAATTATTTGCTGGGTTTTTTATAAGTTTCTAAGCCTACTACGCCTATTTTCTCCTTTTGTGATTTTAAAAAAAGTGCAGGCAAACCCTTTCAAACAAAGAAGTTTGAAAAGCGGTTGACAAATGACAGAGTTATACATGAGGGGAGCGAATTTCCCCCTCCGATTTTCGACAAAAAATTATGTATTTAAATATAAAATCAACAGCATGTAAATTTTAGACCTTCAAAAAGCTTTCACATTGATGATCATAAGTTGACAACACGTAACTGGATTTTACAACTTTTCAGTAGGAGAAATTACGTTATAAATATGCTGAAAGCGTTACTAGCATAGAAATAAAATAGCTGAAATTTATTTAGTGGATATTCTCAACTAATTTCTGTTATTTTATTTTGAGAATGGGAACGTTTTCTGCGTTTTCTGAAAAATCATGAAAATTCAGTTACAAGTTGTCAATGTATGACCATCGATATGAGTCCACAATTTCTAAATTTTTGCAGTTCTCTACTTGAAACAGAATTTTATATTTTGGTGTGATTATTTCGAACTAATTTGCCTTTTAGTCCAAACTATTTTGTTGCGTAAAAGTCCGTAACGTGATATTCAGAAAGAATTAGACAGGATAATTATTCTAAGGAATCAGGGAAAAAATTTCAAAAAAACAACGTTGTTCTGTTCTGCCGTGTATGTTGAGAATTTACTTTTGAAGAATACCTACATAAAAAAATATGTAAAATGTATATTTACTTCTCTTCAAAGCACCATCCAAAGTCGATTATAAGATTCTTCTAAAGACGCCGGAAAAAAGCCGATGAAACATTGGGAGCAAATATGAAATAAATTGTTTTATTTGCATCTAAAGTAAAGAAAAAATCTGATCATAAATAGCCTAAATAATAAAACACAGAATATAAGATTTTTTGGTTTTCATCAGTTAGGTCCATTATGGCTTAAAATTTTTATAATCGAATGAACTATTCCATGATATTATAAATATATGGATTTTTTTTATTATTTGTGGTACAAAACAGCTTCGAAAAAGGCAACAATTGCTGATGAACTTTAAAAATTTCAAAGAATTTAAACTTTTATCCACTCTAACTTGGTCGCCTTTTATTCGATCAGAGCCAATATTCGACGCGTTATTTATTAGCCTTTCAAATAATATATAATTCATTTTAAACGAACCAGCCTTGACGCTTTAACAACAAGTGTGCACCGAAAAACGAAAATGAACCGTTATATTATGCACAATGGCCGAAATGAAATTTTTATTCCTTTTTGTGCTTAGCACATCATAATTATTCTAAAAATGCTTTAGAAAATTAAAAACTTAAATAAATAAGAGTTTGTAAAGCAGTGTTATTAAAAGCAATCGATTTTTCGTGGTATTGTTAGTTAGGAAAATCCATAACCGGATTAAAAATTAAAGAAAAATTTTTGTACACCCCCCTAGAAAAAATTTCTAGCTACGCCAATGCATTCAGTAAAATATTAAATATTTTACTATTCAATTCAATATTAAAAGAATAGTGAAATATTAATTTGGGAAACTGAACATTATAAAATCAAAATTAATTGTAGTTCAACAATGAAAAAAAATCTAAAATAAAAATTGTTTCTGATAAAATTATTTCCAACTCTTATTTATTTATATTTATTACATTTACTTAACTATATGATACGAGAGTAAAAAGTTTTCTGCATAAATGTAGATAAATCAACAAAATAATGAGTGCCAGAAGCACACTGGAAAAAGTAATAAATTTTGATTAAAAATATCTAAAACTTAAACACTGAACATCAGTTTAAATATGTACTATGTACATACATACATACATACATACATACATACATACATACATACATACATACATACATACATACATACATACATACATACATACATACATACATACATACATACATACATACATACATACATACATACATACATACATACATACATACATACATACATATAGATATGCAAACATACGTTATATGTATATGTACATATGTAAGTAAAAATAGTTGATTATTAATACGTTGTACATTTACAAGTAATGATTTTAATTCTTACTTTTTGAGTCGTGTCTATAAATTTTCACAACCGGCTAATGGCAGTTGATCGTGCGGCTTTTGGCACCTATTCAAACAGCTAATAGCTATTCTTCGTTTTTCATTGTGTTGCTTTTTAATACTTTTAGGATTTTTCACTACTGACTTTTTTTAAGATAGCTATTTCTTTAGGTAAAATTAGAAGAGCAATAGCCACAAATATACATTTTCTCCCAATGCCTTTTAGCTGGCTTTTGATTTTTGCAATAGCTAGCTTAAAAAGCAGAAGCACACAAAATAAGGGATGAGCTTTTTTGCGCAAACCAAAAAGAAGACATTGGCTACTGCCATAAATTTCTCAAATTTTCAATAGCAGCAGAAAAGGCCAAAATAAAAGAGCACTTGGATGATACCTGTTTTTAAACACTGATTCAATTTGCATATATGTAGGTATTTTTAATTACAAAAGAAGTTTACAATATATTAAAAAGCGATATATCTTCATATTTTAAAGACCTTTCACATACGGGCTTTACACTGTCGTTCGTTTCTTGTATCGCACACATCATTTTGTTCTACATATAAAAGCCAATAAACGGAAAATTGTGATGTTTTCATGGCTTGAACGGCTTTTTTTAGTTACGTCACCTTTGCAGTACATGTACGATATATCATTGTGGTATGCTAAGCACATACATACTACATATGTACATACATATGTATGTATCAGAGTGTGCAAACAAACAAAACTTTTCGCAAACGTTTCATGTGAAGACACAAACTTTTAAAATATTTTTAATCGTTTCGCACATGAGCAAACCCAAAACAAATACTTTTGCAATGCCAAAAAAAATGAAACAAAACAATTGGCTTTTCAATCGTACAACAACAAACACAAAAGAAGAAATGTATTTCGTTGAATGCTTCATTGTATTTAGCATAAATACACTAACACATTCTCTACTATGATGAGTAAATCAATCGGGAAACGTTTGCAAATGTATTTGCTTAAAACTTTTAAATTTTGTTCTTGTTCTTTTCTTTTCTAGCTGCGTACATTTAAGTTAATGTACATTTTATGTACACAAGCACAAACAGTACGAAACTAAATGGGACTATCATTCTCGTTGTTATTGTCTTGTTTTTGTTTTACACATTGGAAAATACAAAACAAAACGAAAGCAAACGTTTCGTTTAGTTTATTTTCCTACTCTGGTATGTATAATATACATTGTACATCATCCCTTCCTTGCAGTTATTCCTAAAATGTGTAACAATAATTATAATAAAAAGTAATTGATAAATGTATCTATGAGCATATGTATGTACTTACTCGTTGACTTTTAAATTTTCTTGAAAAACTGACAATGGTTGTTGCTAATTTTCTCAACAAAAAAAAATTATATATTTTTAATTATTGATTTTTTCTTTTTTAATTTCTTTTATATTTTTATTTTGAAGCTTTCAAATTTAATAAGTTTATTGCTTTATAAATTAGACATTCAAATGAATTCAACAGCTTTGTGCAACTATATGCCATGGAGTACAGTATACATATGTATGTCCCAAGGTAGATCAACACCAGGTAGTTGCAAGAGAATTCGCCGTGGAGAATTTACATTTGGGCTGCCAAAAAAGATGATACATTAACACTGCTGACAGGCCAAATGTGTAAACATTTACGTAAACAGCAGGGCTCTTGCGGCCACCTAGTATGAATTCGCCTTGGTCCTTATAGTACAAACATTTCACAAACGGATCATTCAATATACTACATGCCGCGATTACATATCGATCGGCATATAAAATGTAAAACCATGTAATAACAATTTCTAAAATTTAATAGGAGATGGAAAAGAGTTTATAAAATAGTGCAAATTATAGTGGCTATGCTGTTTTCTTTTTGATTATAACGTCGCTGAGCATGACAGTAAAGGCCATGTCAGATAAAACTTTTGCTTCGCGTTGCGTTACAGATTCGCTTTGACATCTAAGATGAAATGTACATACTTATACGAAACATGCTACATAAAGCACTTTTAACGCAGCGTGAAGCGAAAAGTTCGGCAACTCTCATCTTTTTGCTTGCTTTGACAATCAGCTGGAATAATTTTCTTTTATTATATTGCCAAACGAAACATATTGCGCGTTTGAATCTGTTTTAATAAGAGGTAAATATGTATGTGGCATTTATTTATTTATAATAAATCGTAAAATAACATAATTGACTTTTATTTTTATAAAAAATATATATATAAATAGCAAAATTATCAACTACTTTTTTGGTAAACGATCAATGCGCGAGTGTTGTCAAAGTTTTCATTGTGTCATACACCTTTTGCTTTACACTTTTCTACCAAATTTAGAAACGTCACGCAAAGCGACAAAGTTGTATCTGACACGGCCTTAAAAGCCTATCAACTTGTAGGGAGATGGGCTTCGATATAATACGAGTATGCAAAAATTAATTAAAACCCAGATTTTGAAATATTTGTCACTTACATGGTCTTGCGTTTCATATGAAGATATATAAGTATGTATATATGAATTCATATATGAGAAACTGCTTCATGTATGATGCTATACATTTTCATACGTGCATTCATATATGTACATATATATTCATATATTTCCAATATATGGTTCATATATTACTTTTTTTAGCTGGGTTCAGTGATAAGTATTTTAGAAACAAACTAAATAAAATTCATATAGAATCACCCTAACTCATTATATTTTCAAAAGGAGTTTTTGCATAAATATTTCGATAGATCAATCTACCGAAAAACTCAATTTGAAAAAAAAATTAAGTTAGGGCACTTCTATATTAAGACAACAAAGCATAAAAAATAATAGTTCATTCTATTTGAAAAATAAAATAAAGAAAAATAAATACATAACTCATATTAAATGTACATTAAATCGTACTAAAAATGTTTTCGTTAATATATCGTCCCTACCACGTCAAACTAGCCAATATGCAAATTGGTGCTTTTAAAAAGAGCTAAAAACCCCGTCAATTGTGAAGTCAAAATCTGCACATTCATAAAAGTGGAAGTTTTAAAATATTTCTGAATGAGTTTTCAAATATTCTACGAGAAATTCAATATTTTCCAACGAAGCGTATCGTACCCATTAAAAATAGTATATTAAACACGATATTTCACTTTTTCATATTGAAATCAGGCGAAAACTCAGAGGCTTTTGTATAAACTCATTAACGCAAAAACTACACCGGCACACAAAACAAAAAAGTCTGCTGTACATTAGAGCGCTTAAAGACCATTTTTTTTTCAAGTACTACAATCTCAAAAGTTTCTAGTAGGTATAAAACAAGCTCTCCCACAAGATCAGCTCCTTATTTTGATTCTATGCGACGCTCAACGACTTTCTGATAACTTTTTACCCGTTAAAGCGTAGTATGCAGTTCTCACTGAAATTCAGGTTTGGAGTTTTGCATTTATTTCTACACGGAAAAATAATCGTGTAGAATTCTATACAGAATTTTGTTTGCATACACACAAATTTATAAATTTTTTAATTTACAACACACAAAAACACTAAAAATTAATTACAATGTATGAAAAACTAGAAATGCCAAAAATTACGTGACCAAACAATTGTGTGAACATTAATTTTTGTTTCAGTTGACGGAAAAAATTCTCCACTTATTATTATAGCATGCTTGTAATAGACAATAAATGCCAAAATTCCGTGTACTTTTCTTTTGGATGGAACTGCGTACTAGTAAACTGAAATTTCTTTAAGAAATTTACCAACCTGAATTTCCGTTTGTTTTTTTACACATACTTCTTATGGCAGCCTGAATTTCATTCAGAGCTGCATACTACGCTTAAGTTTACGAAAAAAACGTGTATGTGCTTTTTTGTGGAAAGTTTAACTTCCTAAAATAAAAATTTATATTTTTTCGTATTTTTGTTCGACAAATACGAAAAAAAGAAATTGTCCCATGTAATTTGTATGGAAAAACTGAAAGTCGTTCTTTTGGGAGACCTTTTTTATACCTACTAGAAACTTTTAAGATTATAGCAAAAAAAGTTTTTTTTGAAGCACTCTACTGTACATATAACTAAACCCACCTACCTACATGTATTTCGATGAGCTAACTCCGAATTATATTCGATATGAAAAATAAAATATATTCATATCGAATATAATTCGTCTGTTGTGATTTGTATAAGTTTCTAAACGTACTCCGCTTTTATAATTCTCAAATGATTTTTGAAACTGAGAGTTATAGTACGTTTCCATTATGAGCAAAACTATGTGGCCGCAGAACAGTGTAACTTTTATCGCATTTGTCAATCACAGTAAATGGATGACCCAAAGTTGCATTTGTAATCATAGAGGCAACGCAGTGTTGCATAGACAAATTTCGACATAATTTGGAGCAAAACACGCTGTTTGAGGTGTTTTGCTCACATTACAATTGTATAGGAAAACACGTATTTTGCGCAAAACTCATATATTGGCCAAAAACACGTATATGGAAACGCACTATTAGTAAGAGAACGTAATGCACCTTTTATGCCTGTGTCCAGCTCTGGAGGACCACCGCCTTCGCCTACTGGGCAAAAGACTCTTCGGTAGCCTCTCCGAGTTCTCAGAAATAGAACTCAAGAACATAAGTTCCTTCATTAGGAGCAGCGGGTGGTTCACTCGCTGACTACCCAAATGGCGTTTTTTAAAACACGAACGACCATTCCTGCACGGAACTCCGTACGCCTTACCTCTTTCTCTCTTCTCTTCTAACTAGCTTCTAATACCTCTATTAACTCCTCTCCTTTCACTCTATTTGATACACTGTCCTGTTCTCTCTTCCCTTTCCTTTCCTTTACAGGTATCACAAAGGGACCATTATTATTGGACCCAAGTGGGCTGGAACCCTTTCTTTATAATTTTCACCAGCGACCTGATAACCTAACCTAACCTAAACTTTTAAATAAAATTGATATGGCTGAACTTTGTGTTAACCTTCGCCTTACCAATACACACCACGGTGTCCATTTCGGTTTTATTTCTTTAATAACTTGGTTAATTTTGCTCCGATCTAGGAGACTCACTGAACAAATTTTTGATATCTTTAACATTTTTCAAAGACACAATAAAAATTTTATTTTTTAAAAAGATTTTTTAAAGTTTTTTCAATTTTATGTCATGGATTACTAATACACACCCGGGTGGGTATAGAAATATTCATTATAAAAATCGATTCAATATAAATTTATTTAACTGCACTAATAATAAGATTTTATTTAATTATGTTGATGAGCCTAGATTACACTCTCTCTGCACAAATGGGCTTCTTACACCTAACGCATATATGTATAACATTTGCCTTTCATTTTGATACGGCCAGTTGCATCCCTTTCCGCAATTCCATCGGCTTCAAAATGATCACACTGGTCCGTAGTGGTAGCTGGTTAATCTATAAAGTAAAGCTTTGTTATCAATTCCTTTCGTTTTTCAGAGATTTTATCTAAAATACATTCCATGGCTGATCTTATTGAAAACCTTCCTAAGATTTGTGGTATTTTAGACCTTGTCAATATTAGAGGATGAAATAGGTCTTCACCAAGCATCTCAAGAAACTGCTTTCGCTGCGATCGCTTTACAGACCTTTCTCCATTATTTTCTTTGTATATTATGAATGAGGCAAGGGCCGCCGTATCCAAAATGTTAAAAAACACTGCTAACGGCCAGCGCAGTGTTGCTCTTTTTGTGGAATATTGTGACAACATTTTGTCCATGGTATCCACGCCACCTTTAGTCTTGTTGCAATATAGAATTATGTCTGGTCTATTTTGTGGACCAGAAATATTTTTGTCATAGTGCATGGTGGACAACAAAACAACTGATCTGTTTTTGGCTGAGACATAAGAGACCAACGTAACATTTTCTGAGAAACCGAATAAACTTGATGTGACTTCGCGGTTTCGGGACGGCTTAAATTCTTCGAGAACTTATCTTCTGTTTTTTTACTGTGCCTACAACAGATAACTTCCAAGTGGCAAGTTCCTTGGCTAACGGCAATGTTGTAAAAAAATTATCCATGGTGACATTTCTCCAAGTGTTTTTGTACATTCCGACTAAATCCTTTACAACTCGCTCTCCTTGGTTAGTGTACCGTATATTGTTCGCCTTTCCGGTGTTTGAGTCACACCCCCACCAGATCTTGGTACCATATTTAGCTGGCTTGGAAGGCATGTACAGCGTTAACCGTGTGCGACCCCGAAATCCGAATAATTGCTCGTCAACGGTAATTGATTCATGTGGTCGATAATGCGATCTCAAGTTACAATTTACCATATCAAAAACGTCTCTGATAGGTGCAGCCTTGTCTTCCTGTTGTCAAGCCACTCTTGTAGCATGCCAGTCAAATCGAAAGAGTCTTAAAATTTCCATAAACCTGTTACGCGACATGGTTGCTCGATACAGTGGATATGAATTTCTCTTCCAAAGCACTGAGAGTGGCTCCTGACAAGACTTGTGGCTACCCATTATTAGCAAGATACCAAAAAAAGCTCTTAGTTCCTCGTCTGTAATTGGTTTCCAAGTACACAGAAAAAACTAATTTTTCACTTCAAATACCAAATTCCCTGAATCAAATGTAAATTTGTTCAATTTAGGTCCTATAAAGAAATTTGTAAATTCAAATGCAAAAATTTGTAATAATTTGTTTGAAAAAAAAACCATGATTTTTTTCAATAAACAAATTGTTTCAATCAAAAAATGTTTTAGAGAAATATAAAAAATAAATCAAAGAATTTCATAATTTTATCAGGTTGCCAACATTGGCGGTAGGTAAATGAAATGAAATAATAAGTCAAACAAAATTATTTATCAAATTAGATAGAGACAATAACAAAAATTTAAAATCAGTTTCAAAAACATGTTTGTTTAAAAAAACGCTATCATAATTTTTCTGTGTACGTTTTTGCTTGGTGTTTTTAGAATTCCATTTGTTGTATATAGCTTCGCCTTCTTTGTTTGAAAATCTTCGGATTAAGTCTTTAATAGCGTCGCTGATAATGCCGTTGAATGTATCAACCCTGGACATATTTGTAGTGATTGGACTAGGGCCCATATAGAGATTTTCATGAATAATATTGACCGATCGTCGGCGATTTGTGTTTGGCGCCTCCTTATACCATTTCACAGTGTCTTTAGTTTCGTAATACGAAAAACTCGCACACGACGACGTTGAGTTTTCATTACATGATTCATCATTATCATCAGAATCACTTTCATATGTTACCTCTACTTCTCCAGGCTCCTGTTCCGCATCAGAATCGTCAGCGTCTCCAATAGGCATATAATCCTCGTCTTCATCACCACCAAACTAAATCTTAGTTTCATCCAAATCTGACTGAGCGTCAATCAATCGAAGAAAATATGCTGCTCTCTTCATAAGACAGCCTTTGGTACCATAAGTTACAACAATTGTTTTTACTTTGAAAGTAAAAATAGTGATTATAAAATACATACCTTGAAATAGCTCCAGCAGAAAGATATTGCAAATTATTTTCACCAACCTTTTAAAAAAGGTTGCGACCACTATTCAAAGTTCTTACATAATATGGTGTGCATCGCTATGCACACATTTTACATCACATATAAATATCTAAGTTACCGTTACAAAGCTTTATAGCAGAAAAGAGCAGAGTAAACATTATCACTGACCGCTCAATCAGGTATGTATGTATGTACATTTTACATTTTGCTTCTTCTTTTAATAAATTTTTGAGAGACTAAAAAACATTTTGCTTCGCGATAAAAACAAATCATTTGGCGATCATTTATGAACTTGAAAAAGAATAATAAATTTTAGAAATTCCATTTATGAAAAATATCAGATACATATGTTTATATGTCAGCTGCGATACCTTTAGAAGCGCTGAACCCTGGAAAACGTATTACATGAAGGTACCGCTTCTGTGATTTACTTTGGAAAACGAAAAGCTGACTTTTCATATGTTTAATATCAATTAAATGTTTCCCTTTATGTGATAATATAGCCTCCACCGCCCATAACTACTTGTATAAAAGTGCAGTACCACCCCGGTGGGTATTGGTAAACGACGTACATAAAAACCTTTGGGAAGGCGAAGGTTAATACGGATTAGTCCTTTACGTGGGATCCAAATCTCTCAATAAATGTATGTATGCTAAAAGTATGTATTTTAGAAGAAGTAGTTTTAACTATAGTTCAATGGAAAGAAACTTTTAAGAAATTTCCCCAAAAAACCCCCAATGTATTTTTTACTTTGTATCCTTGTTTGTGGTGACGATTCCCCTAATTTGGGTTCAGAACCCCTAAGCTGGCAGCTTTCAATGAGTGTGGGTGCAATATACTCTGAAAATAATCATAAGTAATCAAAAGTAATCGGGTTATATTTTGATTACTTTTGATTATTTAAAAGTAATCCCAAATAATCCCGATTATATTTTGATTATTTGTAATCGTAATCAATTAGTAATCAAAAAATTTTTACTACGGGATTAAATAATCATTACGATTACTTTTAAAAAGTAATCGTAATTGATTACTAATCGTAATCCAAACTTGACAGCTATGATTTTAACCTAGGCGGTAAAAGACCATTCGCTTTCAATCCTAACTAGGGATGTAACTTTATGCCGTTTTGCCGATCCGATACCGATATTTAAAAATAAATATCGCCGATGCTGATTCCGGTACCGATACGAATATTGAAATTCAGTTCAAGTTTAGAATATAGATTCTGCAGATAATTAGTAGAAAAGCAAGTAAAAATTTGTAATTCCTTTATAATTTAAAAAAACACTCGCTATGCTTTTTAAAAAATCGATTTTTTAAAGGACATTTATAAACTAATATTCTTTTAAATAACTTTATAGCTTAACTACACGCTGTTACAAAATAGCATGTGTTTTTACTCGTAAAAAACGACTTAGTGAGGCTTGTAGGTCTAGTTGAGTAGATCATTTTGCCTTTTTAAAAAATTGCAATACACCCTCAAAATCGGAAGTTATCGATAAAAAACGATTTTGTTTTGGGAATTCACGGACAAAAACAATATTCACTGCGTTGTTTCTGCACCAATTTTCAATTTTTATACATTGTCCAACAGAGTAGGACTAAGCTTTCCGTACATATTTAAAAGATTTTGTTTTGACTTACATATATATCATGGAAATATCGTCAAAAGAAACATTTAATTTTTTGGTTTATTACGATTTTTTAAAATCTTGCGTATTTTTTTGCAACAATTTGCTTGAAAACCTACCCATTTTTATATTTTCATATAAAGCGTAGTTTATGGCGATTACAATAAGTCTTCATATTTAAACTAGATAAAATTGCGACAAAACCAATTGTGATTTATAATTTGAATTGAAAAATATGAATACATAATTTTAAAAAATATGTCGCTGCATATGAAAAAAAATTTAATTCTGTACGTTTTCCTTTGATATTTACATTCAAATATGTCACTCTTCCCCTTACACCATATGGAATGTGTGAGCAAAGAAGAAATTATTAAAACTTTTTAATATTCGTCCAACATGAATGTCATTAAAAAAATTTAACCATAAATAGTCAGGGAATCCGTCAAATATGGCATGTATGTCATACATGTATATGAGTGTAGGGCACCCTTAAGATTTAAAAAATAACAAAATGAATTTACTTCATGGTAAAATTAGCAAAAAAAAAAAATAATTTGTTAAAAATAAAACTCTGAAAAAATTTTAAAAGTATCGTCGTATCGACATAAAATATCGGCGATACCGATGTATCGGAAAATCTGAAGTATCGCCGATATATCGGTATCGGTTACTTCCCTAATCCTAAACTTTAAGCAGGAAAAGCGGAAATATGCCCTAAAAAATGTGTTTTATGCGCGTTAAATATGCACTAGAAACTTAAAAATATGCTTCCAAAATGTATGAAAATAAAATTAATAAAAGCCGAAATATGTAGGAAAACGCGCAAATATGCCACACAAAATAGAAAAATGCCGATCTCTTATATTATCTTAATATCTTATTTGTGCCTACATACATCGCTCAGGAAAAACATGCAATTGCATATTTGTGGTTTCACTGCCTATAACTTAAAATTATTAAATATTTTTACACTATAGTTACATACACACAAACTATCCACAGAGAAATATCTATTTGATAAAATTACGGGCATAAGTATAGTTTTGGTGCTATCGGGAAATTGTTATTTAAGCCAATGCTATTAGAAAATGTTCTACTAATATATTCTTATGGGTCGATTATGGATGGTTCGGTCGCCTCAGGTGGGTTGTCAGTTGCTAAAAATGATATTACGGATGGCGAATGACAACTTAGAGCTGTTAATTTCAGTTGCTATTTAGTGCTTTTCTGGCAAATACAAATTTGCAGTTGCTGGCAACGCAACTGAAGTTCGGTTGCTACCGATAATCGACCCATTAGACTTAGGTCAGCTAATTTGTTAAGATTCGGGCTTCTATATTTTCTATGTTATATACACCATTCGTTGGGGAAGGGTATATACGATATATATAGCATATATATTGCCTCAATGTTTTTTCGTAATATATCCCAGTAAAAAAAAATTGGAAGACATTTTTAAGGAACTACATTTTCATTGCTTCCAAAGAATCGATATTAAAAATATGAAGATAATTAGTATAAAAGCATGTACATTAACATTTATTTTAGTCACATAAAAAGTTGTAATTCCTTTATAGTTTTAGAAAATACCCTCCAAGCTTTTTGAAAAATATATTATTAAAGAAATTTATGGACTAATTTTCGTCTAAATTATATATATTTAACGAAATATACATGAAAACACGGTTTTGCGTTTAAGTTCGTATAAAAAGAAACAAGTTGCGAAAATGTGTAACTTTTCACCCTTTTTACTATAGGAAAATATTATTATAGAACGCAAAAAAGGACAGTTTCCTATACATGGCTTCGAATTCTGTGATTATGTACTGAAAAAGAGAACTTGTTGCAATGAGAACCTTTTGTTATAATTATTAGAAATGTTCCAAATTTGCACTACTTCCGGATCGCAAAGTCTACATTTTCATGACTTCTTTGGAGTGTATTTTTTTACTGGTATACGAAAGTTTCGTACATGCTACGAAAAAAGTAACTATGAAAGTTTTTTTTCGTAATATATTGCATGAATTATTTTCATTTGGGTCTAAACTTTTCCTAATAAAATAAAAATCGCAATCATCTAATATTTGAGGAAAGACATCAGAATAAAGAAATGCACTTTTACAGAAATTAAAATCAACAAATCGAATTTAAAACCTCAAGATTATTGCTGTTTTTGATGAACAAAATATTTTTCTTTATAATATTTTTTTTATCGCCCATAAAACCATAATACATATTCTGATTTCGATATTTTAAAAATATCACCTTAAATATTTTAAAAATATACAAAACCGGTTAAAACCGGTATATATATATATATATATATATATATATATATATATATATATATATATATATATATATATATATATATATATATATATATATATATATATATATATATATATATATATATATATATATATATATATATATATATATATATATATATATATATATATATATATATATATATATATATATATATATATATATATATATATACATATATATATATATATATATATATATATATATATATATATATATATATATATATATATATATATATATATATATATATATATATATATATATATATATATATATATAACGAGTGATTTTTTTGCTATTATCTTTTTGGCAACACTAGTTTTGACAGCTCACGCACGTTTTGTATCTTGTGTCACTGTCAAACATCTTCAGTTTGGTCTATAATTTTATCATGAATCGTCTTACAAACGAACAACGCTTACAAATTATTGAATTTTATTACCAAAATGCGTGCTCTGTTAAGAAAGTTCATCGCGCGCTTCTTCCATTTTTTTCGAAGAATTGTGTTCAGCGACGAGGCTCATTTCTGGTTGAATGGATACGTGAACAAGCAAAACTGCCGTATTTGGAGTGAAGAGCAGCCAGAAGCATTGCAAGAGCTACCAATGCATCCACAAAAAACAACCGTTTGGTGCGGATTATGGGCTGGCGGCATCATTGGGCCGTATTTCTTCAAAGATGATGCGAATCACAACGTACCTGTGAATGGTGAGCGCTACCGTGCGATGATAACAAACTTTTTTCTGCCCAAAATGGAAGAGCTTGACTTGCATGACATGTGGTTTCAACAAGACGGTGCCACATGCAACACAGCACGCGAAACAATGGACCAATTGAGAGGCGAGTTCGGTGAACAGTTTATTTCACGCTTGGGACCAGTCAATTGACCGCCCAGATCGTGCGATTTAACGCCTCTAGACTATTTTTTGTGGGGCTATGTTAAGGCTAATGTCTATAGCGACAAGCCCGCTTCGATTGACGCACTGGAAGCCAACATTGCCAACATTATTCGTGAGATACCGGCCGAAATGTTGGAAAGAGTATGCCAAAATTGGACTAAGCGGATGGACCATTTGAGGCGCAGCCGCGGCCAACATTTGCATGAAATAATCTTCAAACATTAAATTATATCGACCCAACTATCGATCCAAATAAATATTTCATGCATTTTTCTGAATTTTATGTGTTTTTTTTTACTTTCCGATAGTTCTTATAAAATCACCCATTATATATATATATATATATATATATATATATATATATATATATATATATATATATATATATATATATATATATATATATATATATATATATATATATATATATATATATATATATATATATATATATATATATATATATATATATATATATATATATATATATATATATATATATATATATATATATATATATATATATATATATATATATATATATATATATATATATATATATATATATATATATATATATATATATATATATATATATATATATATATTGTTACGTTTTTAGTCCTTTACATAAAAACGGTTTTATTATTTTCACAGGATTCGTTGAATTGCAATAAAATAAAATACGGGTATTTATTTTACAAATAAATTCTCAGTAACACTTTATTTATTACTTTAAAAACACGTACAACTAAACGCGATGTACACACTAACTATTCTTGGCGATGTTTACTCGTCTAAGTTTAAAAACACACTTCTCCATGTTGTCTTGCAGCCTCCCCTTATATAGTCAATTATAAAACCTTCTGGTGGCTTCGCTAACTTTCTAATGTAGTTGTCTCTTTTTATCTTTAAGTATACGGCATGATCATTTGGTCTTGCTATAATGTAGTGTATGTGCGTGTGTAGATGCAAGATATTTTTCTTCTGTTTGTTTATCTTCGCACACACACATACTCTAATGTATGCAACTTAAATAAATTACGCTGTTATCAAGTTTACATCTCTTGCAGCTGATGTTGTTTAAGTTTAATGTCACTGTTTGTAATTGCAATTAAGCAGTCTCGAATAATCTTGAAAGTTATAGCTACCGTTTCCTGAAGATTCCGGAAACTTCCATTTTCCGTTATTTTGAATTCTATTGGCAGTTGTCGAGTGATGCCAAGTTTAATTGTGGTACTTGGTTGCCAGGTTTTGATTTTATTACAGTGATTTAGGTATAAAGCAGATAATGATCGGGATGTCAGTTTGTGCCGTTACATTTGAATCTGCATTTTCATTTCGTAACACTGCCGCCCACTTAAGCCTGTTCGTCCCGAATAGGAACACAATCACCTTTTCCATAGTGCGCCAGTCGTTCCAGGTGTACGATTTTCATTTTGGACCTTGGGCTGTTGTACTTCTGTATCCTATAGACAACGTTTAACCTTTTAATAACCTTATACGGTCCATCCCAATGAGTCTGCAATATTGGAGACAATCAATTCTTTCGTTGTGGGTTGTAAAGTAGAACCAATTGACCCTCATTGAATCCCTCAGAATTTGCAGCTCGGTCATATCTAGCCTTCATCTTGTCACTGGCCATTCTAATTCGCTTGCGTACAAATTGATGTAGCTCATTTAAATTTTCTTGCTCTTGGGAAGAGCTGGTGCCTTCTTCACTTGTTGGTGTAGGCTTAACGCCAAATTCCAAATCACCAGGCGATTTTAATTCCGTCCCGAAGACAATTTTAGCAGGTGTTCGTGATGTTGAGTCATGTACAGCTGACCTATATGCCAACAAAAATTTGGGAATGTGCTCGTCCCAGTCGCTTTGATGCGCGCTTACCACTTTTCGCAGGTACTCCTCTAGAGTACGATTAAATCTCTCTACCATGCCATCGGACTGTGGGTGCAGCGGCGTCGTTCTTGTTTTCTTTATCCCATATAATTCGCACATTTCACGGAATATAGCAGACTCGAAGTTTCTACCTTGGTCAGAATGGAACACCATAGCGACATACCCAGTTGTTGACAAATACATTCACAACTGTCCTTTCTTCTTGATTGGGTATGGCATATACTTCTGGCCATTTACTAAAATAGTCCATCACCACAAGAACATAGCGATTCCCGGCGTCGTTGACGGGAAAAGGACCTGCTACATCCATTGCTATCCGTTCAAATGGTGCACCCGAGTTGTATTGCTGCAGCTGTCCTCGACTTTTTCTTACTGGTCCTTTTTCTGCGATGCACTGTGGGCAGTTTGCTGTCCAGTCGGCTACGGCTTGTTGACATCTAACCCAATAAAAACGCTGTTTTAGCTTCTCCAGCGTTTTTGTCACTCCCAGATGACCGCCACTAGGACCATTGTGGAACTCGTGCAAAACCTTATTCACCTTGGAGGATGGCACAACTATTAGGTTGAAGCCATTTTACCATCTGCACTTTCCCATACGCGCTACAAGCACCCGTTTATCAGCTTCAGGCTATTCCACTGAGCCCAATAAGATTTCACAAGTGGGCTTTCAGCTGATATTTCATTGCGAGCTGGTCTTCTATTTGCCTCTTTGGCTGCTATAATTGTCGCCAATATGGTGTCGTTCCTCTGTGCTGCTGACCAGTCCTCATCGGAATCGATATGCGTTAGCCGAACATCAGTAACGCATTCCTTCTTTTCGCCCTTAACACAATGTCTGCACTCCAAGCTGCAGGGCCGTCGTGATAAAGCATCTGCATTGTTATGCTTTACGCCCCTTCTATGCTCGATGCTGAAGTCGTAGCTTTGAAGACGTTCAATCCAGCGCGCTAGCTGCCCTTCAGGATTTTTAAACTGCAACAACCATCTCAATGCAGAATGGTCGGTCCTTAGCGTAAAGTGTTGGCCATACAGGTACTTATGGTAGTGTTTTATACGCTCCAACACTGCCAAAAGCTCACGTCGTGTCACAGAGTAGTTTCTCTCAGGATTGGAGAGTATACGGCTATAATAGCCTATCACTTTTTCTATGCCATTGACTACTTGTGACAACACACCTCCGATGCAATAGCCGCTCGCATCGGTATCAAGCAAAAAATTTTCTCCAGCTATGGGGTAGGCTAGTACTGGTGACGTACTCAGTAAATCCTTTAGTGTCTGGAACGCATTCTCCTGCTGTTCGTCCCAGTGATACGGCCTCGACTTCTTGGTCAGCTCATGCAGGCTTGCACCGACGTTGGCAAAATTTGGTACAAAGCGTCTGTAGTAGGTACAAAGGCCCAGAAAGCTGCGCAGTTCATGAAGATTTTTCGGACGAGGCCAGTCCTTTACTGCTCGCATTTTATCTTCGTCCGTTGAGATTCCATCTGCCGTAACTCGATGGCCCAAATACTTTACTTCTTTCTGGAACAATGCACATTTCTTCACGCTAAGTTTTAAGCCAGCTGATGATATGCGTTGAAGAACTTCTGCCAAATTTTTGAGGTGCTCATCAAAAGTCTTTCCCATCACGACGATGTCATCAAGGTACACCAAGCAAGTCTTCCAGTGAAGTCCCTTCAACATTACATTAGGCGTTCAAAAGTAGCTGGAGCATTGCAGAGCCCGAATGGCATAACTTTAAACTGCCATAATCCATCGCTCGCGCTAAAAGCAGTTTTCTCCTTATCTTTCTCTGCAATCTCCACCTGCCAATATCCGCTTTGTAGGTCCAACGTGGAGAACCATTTCGTTCCAGCCAGCGTGTCTAAAGTGTCGTCAATTCTTGGTAGCGGATAACTGTCCTTCTTAGTAACGTCATTGAGCTTTCTGTAGTCTACGCAGAATCTCGTACTGCCATCCTTCTTTTTGACTAAGACCACGGGCGAACTCCAAGGACTTGCAGATGGCTCGATTACACCATTCCGGTCCATTTCATGGACGAGTTCTTTTACCTCATTCCGTTTTGCTAGGGGTACACTTCTGGGTGGCTGTTTGATTGGCCTCGCTTCGCCTGTATTTATTTCATGTTTCACTATTGCCGTTCTCCCTTGGCTTTGATCTTTCAAGGCGAAGACGCTGGTGTGCCATTTTAGCAGCTGTTTAGCTTTATTTCTATCAGGAGCTGCTAATCCTGCTACCCATTTCCCCACGTGTTCTTCAAATTGTTCACGCTCTTTTGTGGGCATATTGGCTGGTTCTGGCTTTCTCTCGCAGTTTATTATTGCCTCTGGTGGAGTACATTGGCCTATAGCAGAATTTCCGTTGACGACTTTTTCGTTGCCTGACAAATTAAGTACTCTTATAGGGATCTTTCCTCCTTTGCAAGTTTTTACGAGGGCTTTTGCTGTTAATAGCGCGCTCTTAATTTCTGTTGGTTCTACTACCCACAACCGATTGTCCTCACAATCTCCCTCCATGCGTGCCCATATTACTGATTCAGACTGCGGTGTTATCGTCTGCTTTTCAATAGCAAGTAGTTTCCTTACGTGCGTTTGATTGTCATATCCAACATCAAGCGGTATTTCAACATTACGCCAAATCATCACTTGTTGCCCCATATGCAGGTTGATGCCATGGTTTATCATAAAATCGGCTCCAATAATAACCTCGTCAACAATATCGGCAACGATAAACACATGTTTCACGCTTATATTGGCTATAGTCACCTTCGCTTCAGTCTTACCGTAGACAGTGGCAGGCTCCCCAGTAGCTGTACGTCGTCTTATATTCCTTAAAGGTTCACACTTTCCCTTTACTATATCGGGCCTGATTATTGACTGCGACGCTCCTGTGTCTATGGTGAAGATGTGCTTCTCGCCGTTGATGTATCCACATGCAGTAAGGTTGCTATTTTTCTGCTGCATTACTGATATGGAGATTGTGGGGCCGTCGTTTGTGGGACCTAGCTCTTGCCCCTTAGTGCTAGCTCGTTTTAGTTTAACGGGGACTCTTGTGTTGTTTGTCGGCTCACCCGTTTACTGTTTCTTGGTGACGAAACAGATCTGGCTCTTTTTCTTGGCGCCTTGCAGTTGCGCTGGTAATGGCCGACTTTGCCACAGCTATAGCGCTTAACCTTTTCTCTATTTTGACTTTCTGCTAGCGCCTGTATTAGTGCCTCTTTCATCTGGCTAAATAAATTGTCCTCCTTTTCAGCAACGACCTCCACATTTCGCACTTTGCATACCTGCGGTTTCCAAATCACCCTAGCAGTCTCCTGAGCTAGTGCAAATGAAACCATTTCAGCGAATGTAGCCTTTTGTGTAGCACACACTGCAAGCTTGATGTCAGGATCACGGATGCCATTAACAAACGCCTCTGTTTTGACATGATCCAGGAATGGGTGGTTTTCATCTGGATACGTAAGCTGTACTAACCGCCCAATTTCTATTGCGAAATCTTGTAGAGATTCATTGGGCTTTTGTCCTCTACATCGCAATTCCATTCGGTATATATCTCGCTTATGCTCGCCACCATATTTTCGCTTCAGTGCCGCCAATATGTCATCAAAATTGTTTCTGCAGCTCCCTGGTACGGTTTCGAGTACTTCTGCTGCGGCTCCTTTTAAAGCCAAAATTACTCTATGGCCTTTTCTTCACTGTTCCAACCGTTTTTGCTGGCAACTGTTTCGAACTGGAACAAAGGTGCGCTGCCATCGAAAGAAGGCGTCTTTACTCTGCTGGAAGCCTCTGGAATAAATCGCACTGGTCCGCCTTGGCACTGGAGATTACTCACTGTTATTTTTAGGTCGTGGAGTTTCTCATTTACATCTCTTTCTAAGTCTGAGAGTTTTCCGTCAAATTTGTTGACTTGTACCTCAATGCCATCTACTCTTCTATTTATAGCCTCAGAAATTTCCACTAGCTTCTCATTTGTGGCCTTAGATGGTAACTGAACTTCAGCCTTAACTTCAGCTAGCATTCTCTCGTTGCTAGCTCTAGATGTTTCTTCAAATTTCTCATTTGTGGTTCTAGATGATTCTTCAAATTTTTGCATCATAGCGGCGAACATTGTACTTAAGTCCATGCTGCTTGTCGTGGCACGAGTACATACCTCTATTTCCTCTTTATCCTCAAATTCGTATGTCCCGATGTCGATGCCACGCTGCTTGAACTCATCTATCAGCCTTTTCTGAAGTTGCACTTTATTGCCCGTTGTTGGCAGTTCCAGCTTACTCAGCTCCTTCTTTGGCTGCTCAACTTTTAGCTCTTCAAACTTCATGGCTTCTATTTATTATTTTTTTTATGTCTTTTGTAATTTTTATTACTAATGTTTTTTTTATTTATTTTTTATTATTAATGTCCTTTTTATTATTATTAATGTCCTTTTTATTATTACTAATGTCCTTTTTATTAATTAATAATGTCCCTTTTTTTATTTTATTAATTAATAATGTCCTTTTTATTTTATTTTGCAATTTTACTTCTGACACCAATTGTTACGTTTTTAGTCCTTTACATAAAAATGGTTTTATTATTTTCACAGGATTCGTTGAATTGCAATAAAATAAAACACGGGTATTTATTTTACAAATAAATTCTCAGTAACACTTTATTTATTACTTTAAAAACACGTACAACTAAACGCGATGTACACACTAACTATTCTTGGCGATGTTTTCTCGTCTAAGTTTAAAAACACACTTCTCCATGTCGTCTGGCAGCCTCCCCTTATATAGTCAATTAAAAAACCTTCTGGTAGCTTCGCTAACTTTCTGGAATGTAGTTTTCTCTTTTTATCTTTAAGTATACGGCATGATCAGTTGGTCTTGCTATAGTGTAGTGTATGTGCGTGTGTAGATGCATGAGATTTTTCTTCTGTTTGTTTATCTTCGCACACACACATACTCTAATGTTTGCAACTTAAATAAATTACGCTGTTATCAAGTTTACATCTCTTGCAGCTGATGATGTTTAAGTTTAATGTCACTGTTTGTAATTGCAACTAAGCAGTCTCTAATAATCTTGTAAGTTCTAGCTACAGTTTCCTGAAGATTCCGGAAACTTCCATTTGCCGTTATTTTGAATTCTATTGGCAGTTGTCGAGTGATGCCAAGTTTAATTGTGGTACTTGGCTGCCAGGTTTTGATTTTATTACAGTGATTTAGGGGTATAAAGCAGATAATGATCGGGTTGCCAGTTTGTGCCGTTACATTTGAATCTGCATTTTCATTTCGTAACAATATATATATATATATATATATATATATATATATATATATATATATATATATATATATATATATATATATATATATATATATATATATATATATATATATATATATATATATATATAGCAGACTCGAAGTTTCTACCTTGGTCAGAATGGAACACCATAGCGACATACCCAGTTGTTGACAAATACATTCACAACTGTCCTTTCTTCTTGATTGGGTATGGCATATACTTCTGGCCATTTACTAAAATAGTCCATCACCACAAGAACATAGCGATTCCCGGCGTCGTTGACGGGAAAAGGACCTGCTACATCCATTGCTATCCGTTCAAATGGTGCACCCGAGTTGTATTGCTGCAGCTGTCCTCGACTTTTTCTTACTGGTCCTTTTTCTGCGATGCACTGTGGGCAGTTTGCTGTCCAGTCGGCTACGGCTTGTTGTCATCTAACCCAATAAAAACGCTGTTTTAGCTTCTCCAGCGTTTTTGTCACTCCCAGATGACCGCCACTAGGACCATTGTGGAACTCGTGCAAAACCTTATTCACCTTGGAGGATGGCACAACTATTAGGTTGAAGCCATTTTACCATCTGCACTTTCCCATACGCGCTACAAGCACCCGTTTATCAGCTTCAGGCTATTCCACTGAGCCCAATAAGATTTCACAAGTGGGCTTTCAGCTGATATTTCATTGCGAGCTGGTCTTCTATTTGCCTCTTTGGCTGCTATAATTGTCGCCAATATGGTGTCGTTCCTCTGTGCTGCTGACCAGTCCTCATCGGAATCGATATGCGTTAGCCGAACATCAGTAACGCATTCCTTCTTTTCGCCCTTAACACAATGTCTGCACTCCAAGCTGCAGGGCCGTCGTGATAAAGCATCTGCATTGTTATGCTTTACGCCCCTTCTATGCTCGATGCTGAAGTCGTAGCTTTGAAGACGTTCAATCCAGCGCGCTAGCTGCCCTTCAGGATTTTTAAAGTGCAACAACCATCTCAATGCAGAATGGTCGGTCCTTAGCGTAAAGTGTTGGCCATACAGGTACTTATGGTAGTGTTTTATACACTCCAACACTGCCAAAAGCTCACGTCGTGTCACAGAGTAGTTTCTCTCAGGATTTGAGAGTATACGGCTATAATAGCCTATCACTTTTTCTATGCCATTGACTACTTGTGACAACACACCTCCTATGCAATAGCCGCTCGCATCGGTATCAAGCAAAAAATTTTCTCCAGCTATGGGGTAGGCTAGTACTGGTGACGTACTCAGTAAATCCTTTAGTGTCTGGAACGCATTCTCCTGCTGTTCGCCCCAGTGATACGGCCTCGACTTCTTGGTCAGCTCATGCAGGCTTGCACCGACGTTGGCAAAATTTGGTACAAAGCGTCTGTAGTAGGTACAAAGGCCCAGAAAGCTGCGCAGTTCATGAAGATTTTTCGGACGAGGCCAGTCCTTTACTGCTCGCATTTTATCTTCGTCCGTTGAGATTCCATCTGCCGTAACTCGATGGCCCAAATACTTTACTTCTTTCTGGAACAATGCACATTTCTTCACGCTAAGTTTTAAGCCAGCTGATGATATGCGTTGAAGAACTTCTGCCAAATTTTTGAGGTGCTCATCAAAAGTCTTTCCCATCACGACGATGTCATCAAGGTACACCAAGCAAGTCTTCCAGTGAAGTCCCTTCAACATTACATTAGGCGTTCAAAAGTAGCTGGAGCATTGCAGAGCCCGAATGGCATAACTTTAAACTGCCATAATCCATCGCTCGCGCTAAAAGCAGTTTTCTCCTTATCTTTCTCTGCAATCTCCACCTGCCAATATCCGCTTTGTAGGTCCAACGTGGAGAACCATTTCGTTCCAGCCAGCGTGTCTAAAGTGTCGTCAATTCTTGGTAGCGGATAACTGTCCTTCTTAGTAACGTCATTGAGCTTTCTGTAGTCTACGCAGAATCTCGTACTGCCATCCTTCTTTTTGACTAAGACCACGGGCGAACTCCAAGGACTTGCAGATGGCTCGATTACACCATTCCGGTCCATTTCATGGACGAGTTCTTTTACCTCATTCCGTTTTGCTAGGGGTACACTTCTGGGTGGCTGTTTGATTGGCCTCGCTTCGCCTGTATTTATTTCATGTTTCACTATTGCCGTTCTCCCTTGGCTTTGATCTTTCAAGGCGAAGACGCTGGTGTGCCATTTTAGCAGCTGTTTAGCTTTATTTCTATCAGGAGCTGCTAATCCTGCTACCCATTTCCCCACGTGTTCTTCAAATTGTTCACGCTCTTTTGTGGGCATATTGGCTGGTTCTGGCTTTCTCTCGCAGTTTATTATTGCCTCTGGTGGAGTACATTGGCCTATAGCAGAATTTCCGTTGACGACTTTTTCGTTGCCTGACAAATTAAGTACTCTTATAGGGATCTTTCCTCCTTTGCAAGTTTTTACGAGGGCTTTTGCTGTTAATAGCGCGCTCTTAATTTCTGTTGGTTCTACTACCCACAACCGATTGTCCTCACAATCTCCCTCCATGCGTGCCCATATTACTGATTCAGACTGCGGTGGTATCGTCTGCTTTTCAATAGCAAGTAGTTTCCTTACGTGCGTTTGATTGTCATATCCAACATCAAGCGGTATTTCAACATTACGCCAAATCATCACTTGTTGCCCCATATGCAGGTTGATGCCATGGTTTATCATAAAATCGGCTCCAATAATAACCTCGTCAACAATATCGGCAACGATAAACACATGTTTCACGCTTATATTGGCTATAGTCACCTTCGCTTCAGTCTTACCGTAGACAGTGGCAGGCTCCCCAGTAGCTGTACGTCGTCTTATATTCCTTAAAGGTTCACACTTTCCCTTTACTATATCGGGCCTGATTATTGACTGCGACGCTCCTGTGTCTATGGTGAAGATGTGCTTCTCGCCGTTGATGTATCCACATGCAGTAAGGTTGCTATTTTTCTGCTGCATTACTGATATGGAGATTGTGGGGCCGTCGTTTGTGGGACCTAGCTCTTGCCCCTTAGTGCTAGCTCGTTTTAGTTTAACGGGGACTCTTGTGTTGTTTGTCGGCTCACCCGTTTACTGTTTCTTGGTGACGAAACAGATCTGGCTCTTTTTCTTGGCGCCTTGCAGTTGCGCTGGTAATGGCCGACTTTGCCACAGCTATAGCGCTTAACCTTTTCTCTATTTTGACTTTCTGCTAGCGCCTGTATTAGTGCCTCTTTCATCTGGCTAAATAAATTGTCCTCCTTTTCAGCAACGACCTCCACATTTCGCACTTTGCATACCTGCGGTTTCCAAATCACCCTACCAGTCTCCTGAGCTAGTGCAAATGAAACCATTTCAGCGAATGTAGCCTTTTGTGTAGCACACACTGCAAGCTTGATGTCAGGATCACGGATGCCATTAACAAACGCCTCTGTTTTGACATGATCCAGGAATGGGTGGTTTTCATCTGGATACGTAAGCTGTACTAACCGCCCAATTTCCATTGCGAAATCTTGTAGAGATTCATTGGGCTTTTGTCCTCTACATCGCAATTCCATTCGGTATATATCTCGCTTATGCTCGCCACCATATTTTCGCTTCAGTGCCGCCAATATGTCATCAAAATTGTTTCTGCAGCTCCCTGGTACGGTTTCGAGTACTTCTGCTGCGGCTCCTTTTAAAGCCAAAATTACTCTATGGCCTTTTCTTCACTGTTCCAACCGTTTTTGCTGGCAACTGTTTCGAACTGGAACAAAGGTGCGCTGCCATCGAAAGAAGGCGTCTTTACTCTGCTGGAAGCCTCTGGAATAAATCGCACTGGTCCGCCTTGGCACTGGAGATTACTCACTGTTATTTTTAGGTCGTGGAGTTTCTCATTTACATCTCTTTCTAAGTCTGAGAGTTTTCCGTCAAATTTGTTGACTTGTACCTCAATGCCATCTACTCTTCTATTTATAGCCTCAGAAATTTCCACTAGCTTCTCATTTGTGGCCTTAGATGTTAACTGAACTTCAGCCTTAACTTCAGCTAGCATTCTCTCGTTGCTAGCTCTAGATGTTTCTTCAAATTTCTCATTTGTGGTTCTAGATGATTCTTCAAATTTTTGCATCATAGCGGCGAACATTGTACTTAAGTCCATGCTGCTTGTCGTGGCACGAGTACATACCTCTATTTCCTCTTTATCCTCAAATTCGTATGTCCCGATGTCGATGCCACGCTGCTTGAACTCATCTATCAGCCTTTTCTGAAGTTGCACTTTATTGCCCGTTGTTGGCAGTTCCAGCTTACTCAGCTCCTTCTTTGGCTGCTCAACTTTTAGCTCTTCAAACTTCATGGCTTCTATTTATTATTTTTTTTTATGTCCTTTTGTAATTTTTATTACTAATGTTTTTTTATTTATTTTTTATTATTAATGTCCTTTTTATTATTATTAATGTCCTTTTTATTATTACTAATGTCCTTTTTATTAATTAATAATGTCCCTTTTTTTATTTTATTAATTAATAATGTCCTTTTTATTTTATTTTGCAATTTTACTTCTGACACCAATTGTTACGTTTTTAGTCCTTTACATAAAAATGGTTTTATTATTTTCACAGGATTCGTTGAATTGCAATAAAATAAAACACAGGTATTTATTTTACAAATAAATTCTCAGTAACACTTTATTTATTACTTTAAAAACACGTACAACTAAACGCGATGTACACACTAACTATTCTTGGCGATGTTTTCTCGTCTAAGTTTAAAAACACACTTCTCCATGTCGTCTGGCAGCCTCCCCTTATATAGTCAATTAAAAAACCTTCTGGTAGCTTCGCTAACTTTCTGGAATGTAGTTTTCTCTTTTTATCTTTAAGTATACGGCATGATCATTTGGTCTTGCTATAGTGTAGTGTATGTGCGTGTGTAGATGCATGAGATTTTTCTTCTGTTTGTTTATCTTCGCACACACACATACTCTAATGTTTGCAACTTAAATAAATTACGCTGTTATCAAGTTTACATCTCTTGCAGCTGATGTTGTTTAAGTTTAATGTCACTGTTTGTAATTGCAATTAAGCAGTCTCTAATAATCTTGTAAGTACTAGCTACAGTTTCCTGAAGATTCCGGAAACTTCCATTTGCCGTTATTTTGAATTCTATTGGCAGTTGTCGAGTGATGCCAACTTTAATTGTGGTACTTGGTTGCCAGGTTTTGATTTTATTACAGTGATTTAGGGGTATAAAGCAGATAATGATCGGGCTGCCAGTTTGTGCCGTTACATTTGAATCTGCATTTTCATTTATATAGATTTATATATATATATATATATATATATATATATATATATATATATATATATATATATATATATATATATATATATATATATATATATATATATATATATATATATATATATATATATATATATATATATATATATATATATATATATATATATATATATATATATATATATATATATATATATATATATAAATCTATATATATATATATAAATCTATATATATATATATATATATAGATATATATATATATATATATATATATATATATATATATATATATATATATATATATATATATATATATATATATATATATATATATATATATATATATATATATATATATATATATATATATATATATATATATATATATATATATATATATATATATATATATATATATATATATATATATATATATATATATATATATATATATATATATATAACACATTGAACAGATTTTTTAGTAAGACAAAAGATAAAGTACCGAAATTGGACATGTCGAACATAGTATATGAGATACCTTGTAATGGGAATGACTTAGAGAATTGTGATCAGAAATACATATTATTTCACAAAAGACAGCATTATCATCACATTGTTCACAATTAAATCACTATCCTAACTTTGAAAATGTTTCAGTTTTAAATACAGAACAGAATTATAAACGTAGATTTATATTAGAAATGTTGCACATAATTGATGTACCACCACATAGGAGAATTAATTTTAAGGCGGATTTAGAAAATGTAGCTCAGAATTACAGACATTTGATACACAAAATAACATGAATATACATATGTATTGATTTTTGTTTGTACTGTTAACATTTGATACATTACATAACATGAATTTATTCTGTTATATTTGTGTTAAATGTTAATACTTTATTTACAGTATAGTAGATTAACGTAGATTTATATCGGAACTGTTACACGAAATTAATGTACCACCACAATCAGATAATTAATGTTAAGGCAGATGTAGAAAATTGTAGCTCAATATTATAGGCATTTGATAAAAAAAGTTACTTTATTTATTAACTTTTATTTGTACTATTAACATTTGATACAATAAATAACATGAAAATATTCTGTTATGTTTGTGTTAAATGCTAATACATTATTTACAGTATAGTTTTAGGCTTTAATTATTCGTAATATTTAATGTTTGTGTTGCTTTTAAATTTTGTATTATTTTTTGTTTGTTGTGCATATATTTCAAATTTTTATATGACAAACTATTTTCCAAATATTATTATTATCAATTTCAACATTAATTATTTCCTGACGATGCTACACAAAGGAGTAGCGAAATATTGAAATAAAAATACAATTGTTACTGTTAATTGATTTTTATATAAAAAAGAGACCTTTTGCTTGAAAACTAGATACTAAAATATATATATATATATATATATATATATATATATATATATATATATATATATATATATATATATATATATATATATATATATATATATATATATATATATATATATATATATATATATATATATATATATATATATATATATATATATATATATATATATATATATATATATATATATATATATATATATATATATATATTGATATTAATCAATTTTAAAAGTTAATAATATTTTATGCTGCTATTTTGTAAAAAAATTATTTATTTTTTGGTAATTTTACCATGAATTCAAATTCAATTCGTTGTTTTTTAAACCTTATTCCAGCAAAAAAAGATACTCCAAAGAAGTCATGAAAATGTAGAATTCGCGATCCGGAAGTATTGCGGATTTGGATAATTTCTAATTAGTTTTACATTACCTTGTCATTGCAAGAAGTTCTGTTTTTCGATTACCAATCACCGAATTGGAAGCGATGCTAAGACAAATTTCTTTTTCCGTGTTCTATAATGATTTTTCCTCAACGAAAAGGGATAAAAAATTACCCGTTTTCCAATTTTTTGTTAATGCGAATTTAAGTTCAAAACTGTATTTTCATGTAAATTTAAGTGAATAAATATAAACTTTTAGAAGACTTTTAATAATTAAGCTATTAAGTTATTTAGAAGAATATTAGTTGATAAATGTAATTTAAAAATCGATTTTTAAAAAGCATGGCGACTATTTTTTTAAATCATAAAGGAACTAAAAATTTTTTCTTGCTTTTCTACTAATTATCTGCATATTTTAATACAGATTTTTTGGAAGCAAAAAAATGTAGCTCCTCAAAAATTACTTACAATTTTTTATACTGGGTTAATATCAATTTTAAATATTAATAATCTCTTACACTGTAATTTTGTATAAGAAAAAAAATTGCACTTGAGTTTTGTTAATCTAAACTTTAACTCAATTTGAATATTCGTATCGGAATCGGCGATAGCTATTTTTAAATATCGGTATTGGTATCGGATCGGCAAAACGGCATATCGTTACATCCCTAGTATTTTACTTGTAGATTTGAAACTTGTACTTTTTGAGAAACGTGGCCCAGGACTTTACTTTTTAAATACCATGTCGTTGTGAATTATGTTTTGTTTTTTTTTCTTTACTAAACGAAGATAATTGTTTTGCGTTATAGACAAATTTTTTTTTGTAAAAATTAATATTTTTTGTTCAATTTTCAGTATTCTTTATGTATTATTTTTTGGAACGTATTCACAAAATATTCGTGAAATATTCGCTTGAATTTGGCGAATACGAATATCATGAAAGAGCCGAATATTCGGCGATACTATCACGAATACGAATATTCGTAACATCACTAGTACATACAATCAACACAAGTAAACAAAGATCGTACTTCGAATAATCGGTTTAATATACATATAAACCGATTATTTGAAGTACTTTAAATTCTTAATACAAAATTGGCGCATTTACTATTTTACATTACTGTAAATGTATTTAGTTTATGTTTTTATATAGTATAAATATTAATTTACATCTTAAATAAAGAAAAATTTCATTTTATATAAAAACTATACAAAACACTATTAATATATCCGAATATCCGGATGAATTAATAATAGTTTTGTTGCATCGTTAACTAAAAATAAAGAGACAAGAGAGAATGATGGTATTGCCAGTATCAACATGTCAAATTTTTTAAAGCATACAGTAGTTATATATATATATATATATATATATATATATATATATATATATATATATATTTATATATATATATATATATATATATATATATATATATATATATATATATATATATATATATATATATATATATATATATATATATATATATATATATATATATATATATATATATATATATATATATATATATATATATATATATATATATATATATATATATATATATATATATATATATATATATATATATATATATATATATATATATATATATATATATATATATATATATATATATATATATATATATATATATATATATATATATATATATATATATATATATATATATATATATTATATATATATATATATATATATATATATATATATATATATATATATATATATATATATATATATATATATATATATATATATATATATATATATAATAAAAAAATTTAAATTGTGTGGATTTATGATATAAAAAATGGATATAATACTTTAAATTTAGCGAACAGAATTAGTAAAACTAATTTTCATTTTATGTGAAAATTATTTTTTAATGTGTAATATTTCATTTAGAGCGTATAAACCAAATGACGGGCTATTATTGGCAACGAACTTATAACACGAGGATTGATGGCTTCTCCCTTCCAGATGACCACTTCAAAGTGGTCATCCAAATTATTAAAAAGTATTTTTAACAAAAATTTTACCCAAGTATAACAATAACTATACTTACTTTGTCCTCTTCGTTCCAATTTTCGGATATTTTCCTCTTTTTTTTATTAATTTTCAATATATCCACCAAAAATTACTTGGCAAAATTATGTATGTAAATCTACAAAACTTTATAGTGATGTACATACTAGTGATGTTACGAATATGAATTTTTAATATTCGCAAATACGAATACGAATATCTGAAACAATATTCGCCGAATTCTAATACAAATACGAATATTCAATCTAAATAGTTAATACCACTTAATATTTCAAATTTAATTGAAAAAATCTACCTTTTGCGTCAATAACAATAAATTGAGAAAAACTGTCACAATGCTATAGGTATTTAACATTATTATAATATTCCGATGACGGAATTTGAAATTAACTTAGCACCTGAATGCCACTGTTTTAAATTTTTGGTGGAAAGTAAATAAGGGAAAATACGGGCTTCTTTTACCTATACCCAGGCAATATTTAGTGACACCAGCCGCGAGTGTTCCGAGCGAGCGAATGTTTAGTGGTGCGGCGCTTATTTACACACAGCGCAATAGGCTTGATGGAGAAAAGACTTCAAAACTTTTATTTTTGAAGTTCAACATTCCTCTACTAGCTTTGAGTATTACTTTAACATGATTAATAAATTAATTTAACAGGGGCCCATTTCTCAAAACTACAAGTTACAAATCTACAAGTAAAAAACAACAACACTTTTACAAATTTTATTGTTGTTTTGTGTGTATTTTATAGCGATGTAACGAATACCGATACCGATATATCGCCGATACTTCAGATTTTCCGATACATCGGCATCGGCGATATTTTAATGTCGATACGACGATACGTTAAAAAAAAAATCAGAGTTATTTTCTGACAAATTATTTATTTTTTGTTAATTTTACCATTAACTAAACTCATTTCGTTATTTTTTAAATCTTATTAATATCAATTTTAAAAATTAATAATATTTTATGCTGCTATTTTGAAAAAAAAATTATTTATTTTTTGGTAATTTTACCATGAATTCAAATTCAATTCGTTGTTTTTTAAACCTTATTCCAGCAAAAAAAGACACTCCAAAGAAGTCATGAAAATGTAGAATTCGCGATCCGGAAGTATTGCGGATTTGGATAATTTCTAATTAGTTTTACATTACCTTGTCATTGCAAGAAGTTCTGTTTTTCGATTACCAATCACCGAATTGGAAGCGATGCTAAGACAAATTTCTTTTTCCGTGTTCTATAATGATTTTTCCTCAACGAAAAAGGATAAAAAATTACCCGTTTTCCAATTTTTTGTTAATGCGAATTTAAGTTCAAAACTGTATTTTCATGTAAATTTAAGTGAATAAATATAAACTTTTAGAAGACTTTTAATAATTAAGCTATTAAGTTATTTAGAAGAATATTAATTGATAAATGTAATTTAAAAATCGATTTTTAAAAACCATGGCGACTATTTTTTAAAATCATAAAGGAACTAAAAATTTTTTCTTGCTTTTCTACTAATTATCTGCATATTTTAATACAGATTTTTTGGAAGCAAAAAAAATTTAGCTCCTCAAAAATTACTTACAATTTTTTATACTGGGTTAATATCAATTTTAAATATTAATAATCTCTCACACTGTAATTTTGTATAAGAAAAAAAATTGCACTTGAGTTTTGTTAATCTAAACTTTAACTCAATTTGAATATTCGTATCGGAATCGGCGATAGCTATTTTTAAATATCGGTATTGGTATCGGATCGGCAAAACGGCATATCGTTACATCCCTAGTATTTTACTTGTCGATTTGTAACTTGTACTTTTTGAGAAACGTGGCCCAGGACTTTACTTTTTAATACCATGTCGTTGTGAATTATGTTTTGTTTTTTTTTCTTTACTAAACGAAGATAATTGTTTTGCGTTATAGACAAATTTTTTTTTTGTAAAAATTAATATTTTTTGTTCAATTTTCAGTATTTTTTATGTATTATTTTTTGGAACGTATTCACAAAATATTCGTGAAATATTCGCTTGAATTTGGCGAATACGAATATCATGAAAGAGGCGAATATTCGGCGATTCTATCACGAATACGAATATTCGTAACATCACTAGTACATACAATCAACACAAGTAAACAAAGATCGTACTTCGAATAATCGGTTTAATATACATATAAACCGATTATTTGAAGTACTTTAAATTCTTAATACAAAATTGGCGCATTTACTATTTTACATTACTGTAAATGTATTTAGTTTATGTTTTTATGTAGTATAAATATTAATTTACATCTTAAATAAAGAAAAATTTCATTTTATATAAAAACTATACAAAACACTATTAATATATCCGAATATCCGGATGAATTAATAATAGTTTTGTTGCATCGTTAACTAAAAATAAAGAGACAAGAGAGAATGATGGTATTGCCAGTATCAACATGTCAAATTTTTTAAAGCATAGAGTAGTTAAAATAGGGTTTTTGCATACTATTTTTTAACATAGGTATGTTAGCGTTAATGTCCCTGGTAGCTGACATAAACTTCAAACCTCAGGTAAGATTTTTTTTGCATAAGGCTGTTAGTCATTCATGAGCCCATTTTTTGGATTTTTATATTGGCGAATCTTCCGATCAATTATAGCAGATTGATACATATATTAAGACTTTATATTAACTGGGGCCTTTGTGGTAAAGGGTATAAAAATAGAGACAAATATTCGCAACAACAAGTACATATTAACAAACACCCTTTTGTTTAATATTTTACGTACCTATACATTTTTTGTTTTTGTAAAGTAAATTACAAACCCATAAGCACACAAATCAAACTGTACACTCATATACATACATGGTTAGGTTATGTTGTACAAGTTGCCAGTTTAAAGATTAAAAAAAACCAGCCCACTTGGGTCCCTATAGGTCCCGTTGTGTTACCTGAAGCGGGAACGTGAAAATAAGTAGAAACCCCCTTACTACGTTTCCCTATTCGGATCAGTGTTGAACCAACCCGACGATCGAATGAAAGAGTTTATCCGTCTGATGTCGCAGTTTGATAAGGCTGCTAGATCCTGAAGCAGCGGGCTGCCCAGTGAAGCCACCCTTTGACCGGAAAGAGCGGGGCATAGACAGAGGAGGTGCTTTACATTTTCTTCCTCCTCCTCATTATGACAACTTCTACAGAAATCATTATACGGTAGATTCAATCTCCTAGCGTGCGCACCAATAAAACAGAGCCCTGTAATTACCGCCACAAGTGTGCGTATTTGCCCCCGAGGGATCCCCTCCAGGATTCCAGATCTACTACAATCGTATTGGGGCCATATCAACCTCGAAATCGAGCAGGTGACTTCGTTTGACCATCTGGTCTGCGCGATCCAAAAAATTTCCTGCTGAATATGAGATTTGCAGCAGTTTAGCGGTACGCCTACCATTTGATCCGTGTCTCGAGTGTGCATTCGAGCTCCGGATTTGGCTAATTTGTCCGCAGCAATATTTCCGGGCACATTGCTATGCCCTGGGACCCAGAGTATCTCTAGGTTTGAATGTCTCGCTATCTCATTCAGAGACATCCGGCATTCATACCAAAGTGGATGTCGTGTAAACACCCGATAGAGACTTGATCGCAGCTTTGCTGTCCGTACAAATTTGGATATCCTCGTCGTATATCCTATAGTACCTCAACCAGTTAGGTGCTCTTTTTATGGCTGATATTTCGGCCTGTAGCACGCTACATTTATCCTGTAGCTTAAACTTAATTCTCTGTTGATAACGGGGAATAAAGACGCTCTGTTAAAAAGAGACAAAAATGGCAACGAACAGAAGAAAATAAACAAAACGAAAAAGAAAAAGTAAAAATTTTACTCACTGAATAACACGCTAAAAATGTTTAAATTCTAATAAAATTAAAGAAGTATGCCTTATTATTAAAAATATATTGTGAAAAAAGAATTGTGTGTATATAAAAGTGTCGTAGATTTGTTTTATTAATGTGCTTTTTTTTTGCAATTACTTTGTGGTGGTAGGTTTTTTTATACAGCGTGTTCTTACACACACATGCACATGATTTATTATTTGTGAGATTTTGCAGTAATTATAAAGATAAAATGTAAAAGATGAATGAAAATGAACTGTAATTAACTAATAAATACTATTTTCAATGTGAATTGTGGAAATATATGCATATTTAATTAGTTTTATTCATTACAAAATTA
>OY101451.1:59597228-59599728 GCA_956483635.1 Panzeria rudis
ATACATACATACATACATACATACATACATACATACATACATACATACATACATACATACATACATACATACATACATACATACATACATACATACATACATACATACATACATACATTACCGCAAGGGTATCTTCTTATGAGGATAACGGGATTGACGACCCCGCGGGCCCTGAGTTATCACAGGTTTGAAGGCATTCTAGGTAGAAATCCTTAAAAAACCTGTGATTCCGCACCGCTGAAAAGCATTAAGATCAAGTCCAGCACGGTCTTAATTATGGCATTTCTGGACATACGAATTTGAATTGTTAGAACCCTGGGCTGACGGTTGTGGTATTCTGGGACTTGAGTATGTAGGAGTGAAATTTTACAGAAATGGCTCTCAGGCTAATGCCACAACTGCCTCCGTCCTATTAAAACTTGGCAAGTCTCAAAGTACGTTTGAAGTTCGTCATCATTAGGTTGTTGGTGCAGGTTCGGATGTCGTTCCCCGGTTAGCACGGATCTGGCTCTGGCGGGATGATCCATAAGATCTTTTCGTCAACCCTCGCATGGACCTCACTGCTTGCAAAGGGACCCATGGGGTCTTAACGTGACTGCACATCGAACGGAGATAGCGGCTTTGAGTTTGGACCCATTAGAATGAATTTTGAAAATAAAAATCGAAGTAACAATGAGTTAAATATGGGAGATGTTGAAAACCCATTTGCAAGAAAGTCGGTGATCACGAGATCGCCTCCTACAGCAGTTAGTAGTAGACCTGTTACAGTGTCAAATACCGTCGACAATAGTAATGAGGGCCACAGTAACAGTGTGAAGAGATTAGGAGTGAAAATAGGAGAGTTGTTAGATTTTCTGAAGACACGCTCAAACGTGCACAGGGACATAGTGACAATGTCCCGTGAGATACAGGCGTTGTATATGCAGGTTTCAGATGAATTGAGTAGCAAAGGTGTTAGTAGTGACGAGAAATCGCGGACTAGCAGAGAAACTCAGACAGACGAACCGGCAAGGGTAAACCTTGTGATAGGTGGAACCCCAAAGCGCAGAAGAGATGATAACATTCTTAGCCCAAAGGGTAACAAATCTAAGAGGAAGAAGGGCACAACCCCCAATAGGGCATTGAAGAAAAGTGAAAATGCTGTACCCAGGGAGACAGGTATAAACACGGCTGGTAAACAAGATCCGAATGTTAAAGATCCTGACTGGGTTAAAGTTGGTCCAAGAGCTAGAAATAGAAAAAAGACAATACGACCAGATGCTTTGATTATTAAAACTTGTGGGGATGCTTCCTATGCTGATATTCTCAGACAAGTGAAGAAAGACCCTAAGCTGGATAATCTGGGCCAAAACGTAAAAAATATCAGGAAGACTGAGAAAGGTGAATTATTGTTAGAGTTGAGTAAACCCTCGCATCAGAATACAAGTGAGTTCAGGTCGACGGTAGAAGAGGTATTAGGTGAGGTCGCAGAAGTTAGAGCACTATCCCATGAGATTAGGATCGAGATTAGAGATATAGATGAGGTAACCACAAAGGAGGACGTCTATGAAGCCCTCATTAGAGAATCCGATTTTAAATCCCTGCAGCCTGCTGCAGTTAAATCGTTAAGGAGAGCGTACGGAGGAACGCAAACTGCCACCATTGGCGTAAGTGCTGTCTTAGCTTGCCGTCTTATAGAGATGGCGAAGATACGTATTGGTTGGGTTGTTTGCAGAATACGCGAAAAGGTAACACCAAGAAGGTGCTATAAATGTCTTGATTATGGACATAGAGCAGCAAACTGTAGGGGGCAGGACCTTTCTAAAAACTGCTTACGGTGTGGCAAAACTGGCCACAAAATTGGAACTTGTTCCAATAAACCGTCGTGCTTGCTTTGTAGGAATGGAACAAACACCGCTAGTGACCATGTCACCGGATGTGCAGTTTGTCCATACTGCAGAAGAGCTCTACAGAAACTTAGGGTTTAAAGCAAAACTTAAGGCATCAAAATGCGTATATTACAGTTAAATCTCAACCATTGCCAGGCAGCTCAAGAGCTTCTTAAGCAAAGCGTTCGAGATTTAAATGTAGATGTCGCTGTGCTGAGTGAGCCATATCGGAACATGGGATCTGTAAATTGGGTTTCCGATAATACGGACACATCGGCGATATGGAACACCAGCACGCTAACAATACGAGATAAAATAACATCAGAATGTGGATATGCCCGAGCCACTGTCTCTGGCATCACACTATACAGTTGCTATATTCCCCCTAGGTATTCTATAGAGGACTTTCGAGTAATAGTTGACAATATAGTAACAGATGCAGTTACAAGAAATCCTGTCATAATAGCGGGTGACTTCAATGCGTGGGCTGTTGAATGGGGCTGCCCCTTGACAAACACAAGAGGTAGAGTACTCTTGGAAGCCTTTTCTGTATTGGGTGTTGTACTCATTAATAATGGAGTTGAACAAACTTTCAGAAGGGGTGATGCTGGATCGGTAATTGACATTACATT
>OY101451.1:59607228-59694880 GCA_956483635.1 Panzeria rudis
CATACATACATACATACATACATACATACATACATACATACATACATACATACATACATACATACATACATACATACATACATACATACATACATCCATACATCCATACATACATACATATGCATATGAGTAGTACGATCCAGCAAAAAAAAAATAAAGAAAATATAAAAACAGCGGCTAATGGCAGGAATGTGTATTTAACTGTCGTGGCTACAGAAAGTGGTAATGTCGTAAACAAAAATTTACCCTTGGCGCCAAAAGGACGAGTACACTCAAATTCAATGTCAATGGCAGACAGTGATATAAAAATAAATTTTGTGAAACCAGCTTCACAGCAACAACCAAGTGTCAACAATATGAGCCCACAACTATCCGAAAAAGTGAAAACGACAGTAAGTGGCCCGCAGAAAACGCTACAGAAAAACCATTAATACAAATGGGTATTGACCGCTATATTAAAGTTGTAAATAAAAATAAAATACAAAGAAGTCCTAGATCGAAAAACCTCGCTCCAGTGGCGAAAATGCCCAAAAACGGTAAACCTGATGCGGCGCCTTCTGAAAATCGCTTTGTACTACTACAAAACGAAGAAGATGAAATCACATTTGTCAAGCCCAGCAAGCCGCCTCCAATTTACTTAAGGGAGAAAAACTCAAACGAGTTAATTAAAAACATAGTAGGTGCAACTAATCGGTGAAGAGGCGTTTTACAAAAATTCAAGTTAATGAAGAAAATCATTACCGCACAGTAGTTTCGGATCTTGAAACCAGTGTTTAAAAGCAGGTATCACCAAGTGCTTTTTTACATATTTTGGTCTTTTCTACTGCTATTGAAAATTTTAGAAATTTATGGCAGTATTCCATGTCTTCTTTTTGGTTTGTGCAAAAAAGCCCATCTCTTATTTTGTGTGCTTTTGCTTTTTGACATCTGCTTTTTAAGCTAGCTATTGCAAAAATCAAAAGCCAGCTAAAAGGCATTGTGAGAAAATCGTTATTTGTGCCTATTGCTCTTCTAACTTTACCTAAAGAAATAGCTATCTTAAAAAAGGCAGTAGTGAAAAATCCTAAAAGTATTAAAAAGCAACACAAAGAAAAACGAAGAATAGCTATTAGCTGTTTGAATAGGTGCCAAAAGCCGCACGATCAAGTGCCATTAGCCGGTTGTGAGAATTTATAGACACGACTCAAAAAGTAAGAATTGAAATCATTACTTGTAATTGTACAACGTATTAATAATCAACTATTTTTACTTACATACATATACATATAACGTATGTTTGCATATCTATATGTACATATGTATGTATGTTCATATATATTTAAACTGATGTTCAGTGCTTAAGTTTTAGATATTTTTAATCAAAATTTATTACTTTTTCCAGTGTGCTTCTGGCACTCATTATTTTGTTGATTTATCCACATTTATGCAGAAAACTTTTTACTTTCGTATCATATAGTTAAATAAATGTAATAAATATAAATAAATAAGAGTTGGAAATCAGAAACAATATTTACTTTAGATTTTTTTTTTCATTGTTGAACTACAATTAATTTTGATTTTATAATGTTCAGTTTCCCAAATTAATATTTCACTATTCTTTTAATATTGAATAGTAAAATATTTAATATTTTACTGCATGCATTGGCGTAGCTAGAAATTTTTTCTAGGGGGGGGGGGTATGCAACAATTTTTTCTTTAATTTTTAATCCGGTTATGGATTTTCCTAACTAACAATACCACGAAAAATCGATTGCTTTTAATAACACTGCTTTACAAACTTTTATTTATTTAAGTTTTTAATTTTCTAAAGCATTTTTTAGAATAATTATGATGTGCTAAACACAAAAAGAAATAAAAATTTCATTTCGGCCATTGTGGATAATATAACGGTTCATTTTCGTTTTTCGGTGCATACTTCTTGTTAAAGCGTCAAGGCTGGTTCGTTTAAAATGAATTATATATTATTTGAAAGGCTACTAAATAACGCGTCGAATATTGGCTCTGATCGAATAAAAGGCGACCAAGTTAGAGTGGATAAAAGTATAAATTCTTTGAAATTTTTAAAGTTCATCACCAATTGTTGCCTTTTTCGAAGCTGTTTTGTACCACAAATAATAAAAAAAATCCATAGATTTATAATATCATGGAATAGTCCATTCGATTATAAAAATTTTAAGCCATAATGGACCTAACTGATGAAAACCAAAAAATCTTATGTTCTGTGTTTTATTATTTAGGCTATTTATGATCAGATTTTTTCTTTACTTTAGATGCAAATAAAACAATTTATTTCATATTTGTTCCCAATGTTTCATCGGCTTTTTTCCGGCGTCTTTAGAAGAATCTTATAATCGACTTTGGATGGTGCTTTAAAGAGAAGTAAATATATTTTTTACATATTTTTTTATGTAGGTATTCTTCAAAACCAAATTCTCAACATACACGGCAGAACAGAAAATTTTTTATGTAGGTATTCTTCAAAACCAAATTCTCAACATACACGGCAGAACAGAACAACGTTGTTTTTTGGAAATTTTTCCCTGATTCCTTAGAATGATTATGCTGTCTAATTCTTTCTGAATATCACGTTACGGACATTTGCGCAATAAAATAGTTTGGACTAAAAGGCAAATTAGTTCGAAATAATCACACCAAAATATAAAATTCTGTTTCAAGTAGAGAACTGCAAAAATTTAGAAATTGTGGACTCATATCGATGGACATTGACAACTTGTAACTGAACTTGATTTTTCAGAAAACGTTCCCATTCTCAAAATAAAATAACAGAAATTAGTTGAGAGTATCCACTAAATAAATTTCAGCTATTTTATTTCTATGCTAGTAACGCTTTCAGCATATTTATTTTTCCTGTTTGTCAAATACTTGTTCTATAGGATCAGTTAATATAATTTCTAGTTGTAATATTTTTATCCCATGGTTTTTTAATTTTTGCATACTGCAAGTTGTGAAAAATGTATCATCCTTCGGCCATTCTATAGCATGAATATTTCGACTGACGGCTTCCTGTTGGAGCCTTAAAAGTATTTTATCTAAATCCAATGTTTCGTTATCAATTAAAAATATTCAAACATTGTGCCAAACTTTCTATAAATTTTTATTCGCAATTCTGTTAATTTTTCATTAGTATATAAAATTTCTGATCTGATTTTTGGAATTTTATTGTTGAAATCGTGCGAAAATTTTTTATGTAGGTATTCTTCAAAACCAAATTCTCAACATACACGGCAGAACAGAACAACGTTGTTTTTTGGAAATTTTTCCCTGATTCCTTAGAATGATTATGCTGTCTAATTCTTTCTGAATATCACGTTACGGACATTTGCGCAATAAAATAGTTTGGACTAAAAGGCAAATTAGTTCGAAATAATCACACCAAAATATAAAATTCTGTTTCAAGTAGAGAACTGCAAAAATTTAGAAATTGTGGACTCATATCGATGGACATTGACAACTTGTAACTGAACTTGATTTTTCAGAAAACGTTCCCATTCTCAAAATAAAATAACAGAAATTAGTTGAGAGTATCCACTAAATAAATTTCAGCTATTTTATTTCTATGCTAGTAACGCTTTCAGCATATTTATAACGTAATTTCTCCTACTGAAAAGTTGTAAGACCCAGTTACGTGTTGTCAACTTATGACCATCGATGTGAAAGTTTTGTGAAGGTCTAAAATTTACATGTACGTAATTCATGCTGTTGATTTTATATTTAAATACATAATTTTTTGTCGAAAATCGGAGGGGAAAATTCGCTCCCCTCATGTATAACTCTGTCATTTGTCAACCGCTTTTCAAAATTCTTTGTTTGAAAGGGTTTGCCTGCACTTTTTTTTAAATCACAAAAGGAGAAAATAGGCGTAGTAGGCTTAGAAACTTATAAAAAACCCAGCAAATAATTTGTATTCGAAATGAATCTATTTTATTATTCTAAGAAAACCAAATAATTCAATTCAAACAATTAGCACATGATAGGAATTGTATCGTTACCTGAAACGTAAAACTACCAACCTAAATTTTTTGTTTGTATGCCTAACGTACATACCATTTCATTTAAAAGCAAATAGTTGGCTGTAAATTAGTTTTCAGTCCAAAGCAATTTTTTATTCAAGTTCGTTAAAGCATATTTGTAGTATTTAAAAACGTTTATATATGTATGTATGTAAGTTCTTAACAGATTTAAAAAAGTAATAATTTTTACTACTTATGTAAGCTCATCGTCAGCAAATATATTAAGGTCTGATATACCTTCTTCAAGAAAAGCAGGATTTAGTTTCACAAGCAGTATATTTTCCAGAGTATCTTGTTTTAGACGGTTTCTATTTTCGGCCAATACTAATTTCAATGTTGAAAATGCTCGTTCAACTGATACCTGAAAAAACAAAATATACAATATGTAAGTGTGTAAATTCATAATGAAAAAAATATTTTAAGTAGTGATTTGAAAATTCTTATCATGTTATACAACTTTTACCTGCGTTGGAGGAATTCCAAAACATATGTTACTCAGTGCATAAAGTTCGGGATCACTATATTTCCGTTCCTTCCAGTATTCTAAAACATTTGTTTTAGACTTTGTGTAAGGAAGATTTAACTTCTCAATTTTTTTTTGCGCACAGTTTTATTTTCTATATTAGAATTGCAGAAAATGTCGTCTAAGAAAACGTTTAAAATGTCATCATCCTCATCATCTGCTTTGCTTTTTGTTACAGAACAGAACGTTCTCGATTTTACATGTTGATGTTAATTTCTCCCATAACTTTCTAAGATATTCCATAGCATCTTTTCTATGCAGATCAGTCTAAGTAGAGACATGCTGCCAGCGCGTGATTAAAGGGTTTTTGTTCTTATTTCTATACTACTTAAAATCTCGCTACTGATTTGTACGTGTATGATTTTTGATTTTCTTTGCTTTCTTCAAATACTTTCAATATCATTAGCTTACATTTCAACCACTGTGCATAAAAATCACCATAATGGAGGTGTTCTTCTTGGAATTTTACTATTGACTTTTGGAGTGGGTGTAGAGCAACACAATATGAATTTACAAAGTTCCAAAACTCTTCATTTATTTCAAAATCCTCTTCAAAAGATTTGCTTGCAATTGATTCTATTGTATCTATTATATCTTTAGAATTTTGTATATCTGAGAGCATGATATATGTTGAACCCCAACGGGGTGGCCAGTCTAGCTAAGTTCTTCACTTCGAATAAATCCTTGTATCCGTTCTGCACTTGTATCCGTTCTGCACTGTTGAACATAAAGTCTTACTTCATTTTCTTTAGTAACATCAAGTGCACATCTACAAACTACTATACTTCCAACACGTAAATCTGTATTTTTTTTATTAAATTAATATTTTTGAAATATGTTTAATTGTTATAATTTTCTTCATACTCATCATCTTCCGCACACAAATGTGATCACCAGAATAATAAAACTTTAATACATATTTTCATTAGTATGAAATGATTGTTTACAATTCAATAATAAACACTGCTGTAATATTTGGTACTTTTAAAGATGAATTACTAACAAAAAAATACAAATATTACATATATGTGCAACAATGTGTATTTAGCCGTTAAGTTCACATAAGTTCATTATGGTCATCTAAAAGTAGTTGTTAATTTACTTATGCATTTGACAGGCTTTTCGTAAATTTTTGACAGTTGCTTAAGCTAGCTAATGCACATTATGGTTGGGCCTTAAGTTTTTTGAGGAGCTTGCACTATGACCTTTAAGCTCCGCCATTCCTAATATTCTGGATTCAATGTTATAATTTTTTATATATTGCGCTGATACTCCAAATATATTACGTGATAATCTTTTGGCACTGACCACTTTAAGTGATATCAACCTATTTTTGCATTCATTAGAAATTGACTTAATTATATTTTTTGCCACACCAGATGTTTTCTTGCAATTATATGCATTTAAACTAAATTTCTTTCCACTTTCTTTTTCTATACCTTTACATATTGGGTCTACTATATTCCGCATGTTTTCCGAATTTAAAACGTTAAATGGCACAGCATTGTAAAGTCCGACCCCCAGATAAATAAAAAGAACGACCATTTAGGTTCGATTGTACAATGCCGACTGTGTCGTGTTTTATTCTTTCTTTTCTTATCTACCTTCTTACGATTAACTTAACGAAACTTGTTACAGAGTGGTATTCTAAAGTATTTAATTATTTAATCAGGGTTGTGCTTATCAGGGATGGGAATCCCTTATACCTCCCTCTTTTATTGAAAAAGAAAAGAATTAATAAAATATATTAGTTTATTATTTAGTTTATAAATGAAAGTATTAACAACGAGAGTTCATTACGCCTCCCTTTTGCAAAAAGGAAGAACTAAACAAGGGGTACCAGACTTGATTAGTTCTTGCTTTTTTTCTAGGTTTATTTATTTATTTATTTTTATTACTTTTTTTCTTTTTCCTATATATAGTGTCTTAGCAATGTTCTTCTTTATTATTTTTTTACCTCTTTCTTTTTTTTAAAAAAATTTGTGTTTTTCATAGTATTTTGTTTAATAAAAATATAGATTTAATATGTGTAACGTGTTTCATATTTATATTATTTATCTTTCGGCTTAGGATTTTCAATAATTCAATAATTGAAAACAATAATGTCTATTTTTATAAAATTATATACATATATTAATATACAAATGTACTTGTTTTTTCATATTTTATTTTATGCTTTTCTTAGCCTGTTTTTATGGATAGTTTTTTCTATCTTATTTTCTTTATCATAAATTGTTACATTACTGTCATCTATTTCCTTAACAATGAACGGACCATCCTATATACTTTTAAATTTGTCGTACGGCTCCCAGTAAAAAAAGACACCCCAAAGAAGTCATGAAAATGTAGAGTTTGCGATCCGGAAGTAGTGCCAATTTGGATCATATCTAATGATTTTTACATAGGGTTGTCATTGCAAGAAGTTCTCTTTTTCGATTCCTAATCACCGAATTGGAAGCGAAGTCAAGAAATATTTCCTATTTGGCGTTCTAGATTAATATTTTTCTCTAGGAAAAAGAGCACAAAGTTACACATTTTCGCAACTTGTTTCTTTTTATACGAATTTAAACGCAAAACGGTGTTTTTATTTAAATTTCAGTAAATAAATGTTAATTTTTAGACGAAAACTAGTTCATAAATTTCTTTAACATATCGAATTTTTAAAAAGTATGGTGGGAATTTTTTAAAACTATAAAGAAATTACAAATTTGTGTGTGACTAAAATAAATTTTGATTTGCTTTTCTACTAATTATCTGCATTTTTGAATATCGATTCTTTGGAAGCAATGAAAATGTAGTTCCTCTAAAAGGACTTCCAATTTCTAATATTAATGGTACTTATCGTAAAAGTCTTTGTTTCGTCGTTTATGTTTCTCAATTAGCTCTTTTGCTAGGCTATATGTCTTCTGTAATCTATACCTAACTTCTTTGCTGTAATTTTCTACAGAATAGATTGGGTCAACGGTTTTCTTTTGCAATTCTTTAGGTAAATAATGTTTCTTCCAAAAACTAGTTCATAGGGTACAAATTTATTATCAAATGCTGAATTTGGCGTGGTGTTGTGGAAAATCGTAAAATATTTCAAGTAGGTGTCCCAATCAGAGATGTTTTCATCTATATATGCCCTAATATTCATTAAAAACTCTATGATTACGTTCCACGGTGCCCAATGTTTCATGGTGATATGCTGTTGAGAAATTGATATCAATCTTTAACTATTTAAGCAGTTCAGTTAATACCTGGTTTTTAAACTCGCCTCCCAAATCTGATTTTATGGTGTTCATCGAACCATAAATCAAAATGAAATTTTCAAAAATTGCACGAGCTACAGTGTTTGCGTTTTTGTCAGGTATTGCTATTGTAACTAAATATTTTGTCAAGTCACATATTAGCGTCAAAGCGTATTTATTTCCAAATTTAGATTCGGTTAATGGACCAATTGTGTCCAAGACGACTACATCAAAAGCTTGAATTGGTGTTGGTGTCAGTACTAGTTTTTCTTTATTTCCTGGTCTGACTTTGTTTAGATCGCATTTATCGCATTGCTTTACAAAAGTTGCTACATCTTTCGGCATATTTTTCCAAAAAAATTTTTTTTTTAGTATCGCGTATAATTTCTTGCGTCCACAATGCCCTCCAAGGAGTGGATCATTGTGATAGACATTCATTAAATTTTATTTTTCCTGTTTGTCAAATACTTGTTCTATAGGATCAGTTAATATAATTTCTAGTTGTAATATTTTTATCCCATGGTTTTTTAATTTTTGCATACTGCAAGTTGTGAAAAATGTATCATCCTTCGGCCATTCTATAGCATGAATATTTCGACTGACGGCTTCCTGTTGGAGCCTTAAAAGTATTTTATCTAAATCCAATGTTTCGTTATCAATTAAAAATATTCAAACATTGTGCCAAACTTTCTATAAATTTTTATTCGCAATTCTGTTAATTTTTCATTAGTATATAAAATTTCTGATCTGATTTTTGGAATTTTATTGTTGAAATCGTGCGAAAATTTTTTATGTAGGTATTCTTCAAAACCAAATTCTCAACATACACGGCAGAACAGAACAACGTTGTTTTTTGGAAATTTTTCCCTGATTCCTTAGAATGATTATGCTGTCTAATTCTTTCTGAATATCACGTTACGGACATTTGCGCAATAAAATAGTTTGGACTAAAAGGCAAATTAGTTCGAAATAATCACACCAAAATATAAAATTCTGTTTCAAGTAGAGAACTGCAAAAATTTAGAAATTGTGGACTCATATCGATGGACATTGACAACTTGTAACTGAACTTGATTTTTCAGAAAACGTTCCCATTCTCAAAATAAAATAACAGAAATTAGTTGAGAGTATCCACTAAATAAATTTCAGCTATTTTATTTCTATGCTAGTAACGCTTTCAGCATATTTATTTTTCCTGTTTGTCAAATACTTGTTCTATAGGATCAGTTAATATAATTTCTAGTTGTAATATTTTTATCCCATGGTTTTTTAATTTTTGCATACTGCAAGTTGTGAAAAATGTATCATCCTTCGGCCATTCTATAGCATGAATATTTCGACTGACGGCTTCCTGTTGGAGCCTTAAAAGTATTTTATCTAAATCCAATGTTTCGTTATCAATTAAAAATATTCAAACATTGTGCCAAACTTTCTATAAATTTTTATTCGCAATTCTGTTAATTTTTCATTAGTATATAAAATTTCTGATCTGATTTTTGGAATTTTATTGTTGAAATCGTGCGAAAATTTGTCGTATATTGGGATTTTCTCTATAGTAGCATTTCCTTTAGAATTATTTTCTAGTTCGATTTTCTTGCACATGCCGCGGGTTGTTACTGCAAAAACATCTTTACTAGTATTTTTTAGCTCATTCATTGAAATTCGTGAGAGTGCATCTGCTGCCACATTTGTTTTGCCTTTTATATACTCTACTGTAAAGTTATACTCAGATAATTCAAGTCTGATTTTTTTTAGCTTTGACGAATGATCTTTTATGTTAAATAGGTAAACTAAAGGTCTGTGGTCTGACCTCACGATGAATTCAGTACCATAAACTTAGGGTCTAAACTGTGTTATCGCATAATGTATTGCCAAGAGTTCCTGTTCAATTGTAGGTTTCTTCTGTTCAGCCCTATTAAAAGATTTAGATGCAAAATAAATGGGTAAGTCGTTGCCACTAAAGTTTTGACTTAAAACTACTCCACAACCGTATTTGGATGCGTCTACTGTTATTATAAACTGTTTCTTGAAATCTGGGTACTGTTCAAAAGCTATCTGACACTTATCATCCCAAACAAAGTTAACTTTTTTTCGAGTAATATAATTTCACGGCGCTGCCAATATAGCAAAATTTTCAATGAATCTGCGATAATAATTTGTAAAAGCAACGAATCTTCGAACTGAATCTTTGTCTGTCGGAACCGGGTAGTTTTTAATTGTTTCAATGTTTGAATCGTCTGGCAGGAGTCCTTTTGACGTACATTTATGGCCTAGGAAAGTTACTTCAGATCTAAAAAAATTACATTTGTATGGATTAATTTTTAAATTGAATTTTCTAAAAATTTCAAAAACGTTCTTAAAATTTTTTAAGTGATGTTGCTCGCTGCAACCAATGACTATAATGTCATCGACATATAAAAATGCTTGATTAGGTGGCAAGCCAGAAAATGCAATGGACATCATCCGAGAAAATGAGTTTGGGGCAATGTTTAAGCCAAAAGGTAACACTTTCCATCTAAATGAACCATGATTTGTACTGAACGAAGTTATATCTCTAAAATCAGAATAAAGTGGTATTTGGTGAAAACCAGAGAATAAATCAAGTATCGAGAAATGCTTAGCACGCCCTAAATTATCTAAAATATCATCGATACGAGGAAGTGGGAATTTGTCGGCTATTAACTTTTTATTAACTGTTCTATAATCGACGCACATTCTAAACGCTTTCTGTCCATCAATGCTCTTTTTCGGTACTAAAATCAAAGGACTATTGTAGTTTGATTGGCTTGGCTCAATTAAGTTATTCTGTGTTAACTTTTTTACTTGCCTGTCAATTTCTTGTTTTTGTGAATGGGGCAAACGATAATTTTTTATGTATACAGGAGAGGTGTCATTTAATATAAGTTTCTGTTCGTAAAAGTTGTTAATTGTCATCCTATCATCTTTTAAAGCAAAAATATCGGCATATTCTTCACATAAAGGCATTAATTTGTTTTGTACTTCGTTGGACATTTGGGTGTTCAATACATTTTTCAGATTTTCATTGCGTTTATATTCTGATTTAACTTCCTCAACTGAATAAACATCATAATTTGTAAGATCTTCCGATTTGATGTTAACATTCTTTATACATTTGAAATTGTCCGTTACATTACCTATTCTTAAAATTGGTTTATTTGAATCAGTAATGCATCGACTTGTAAAAACTCCTTCACAAATTTCTTGCGAATCTATAAAAACTGGGTTATCTACATTTTGTAGTTTGAAGAGCCTAAAAACTTCACACCTGGGAGGTATTACGAAATTGTCATCATTCAAACCATGTACTATTGGAATTTTTACCTTGTTGTTGTAAAACCGAAAAGAAAGTGTCATATTTTCATAATTGATTTTGCATTTATGCTGTTTTAGAAAGTCTTTGCCAATTATTCCGTCTGATAGAATATTAAAGTCATCGTGGACAATATGCAATTTTTGTGGGATCAAATGGTTCTGGATAATAAAGTTTGCATTTAAAGCACCTAGGGTTGAAAAGGGATGGGTGGTTACCCCAGTGATGTTTATTGTTTCATCATGATTGAAATATGTTTCTGGTGTTATAGAAGAAATTTTAATAAGTGAGATATCCGCTTGGGAATACCGGTTTGTTTTTTTTTGTTTCTTGACATTTTAGACGAACGAAATCTGAATAGTTTAAATTAAGACTGAAAATAGATTTTGTAGGCGTATCTTTTTTTCCTGTTTGAATTATGTGTTATTTTCTGTTGCTAATACTGGTTTACATCCCCCAACGATTCTTGCTGCGGGACATCTCCGTTTAAAGTCAGGGTCTTCGCATTTCTGTTACTTGGGTTTCCCCTGTTACGGTTGTTATTATTAAAACGAGTGTTACCGCGGTTAAAATTGCTATTTCTATTTCTGTTTGAATTATTATATTCGTAGTTTACGTGATTACTGTTATGGTTTCGTGGATAACTAGTGCCACGCCTGTAGCCGCTACCTCGACTGAAGTTGAAATTATTAAAATTTGTTCTGTTAGAAAAATTATAAAATTTGTTTTTCAGTAGATTCATTGGTTTGTTCAACGACCAATTTAGCTACAACTTCTTTCGGATCAGAAAATGCTGTTGAAGCAATGATCGACTTTACCAGATTAGACCTAGCGTTTAATCGGCATATACTAGCGGTCTGCTCAATTGCTATTTCGTGGGCCTTTTCCTTTGTTATACCTTCTTTTTGAGAGCATCCGCTAAATCTTCGACTTCTTTCGTGAAATCCGCGTAATTATTGTTTTTTATTTGTAAAGCAGCGATTTTACCTGCTACTACCTTTGAATTGTCAGGTTTTATCTTTTGTTTCAGAGCATTTTTTATTTCCGTAATCGTATTAATATTTTCTCGTAAAGCTTCGCGGGCTTTGCCCTCTAACTTTGACTTTACGAATGTTATAAAAGTAGTTTCCAAGTTATCATCTGTCAGTTCTGATTTTATCTAAAAATGATTCTAGTCCCAGTGGATTTCCGTCATAATTTTCCCTAATTATGTTGGAACACATGTTAATAAAGGTTCTCCTTTGATCCACTGATGCCATGTTTGGTCGTATATTGTCCGCGCCTTGAGGGTTGCTTAAAAAGGTTTGTTTTATTTCCTGTACTGCCTTATTGCCTTCCTCAATTTCTCCTTTTTCATTGTCACTATCTTGTTCTGCTACGTTATCTTCCGACTCTGACTCCGATTCCGATACTAGTTCTCTTTTAACGGGTTCGAGCAAATAAATGTTATAAGGGACTATGATTCTACAATTCAATTTCCCAAAACATTTAATTAAAATTTCTCTACAGCATGTTAGTCTATTGTATGTTTCTGTCTTTGTAGAAGTTGATAGTCCAGCTGTATGCAACCTAGTCTATGCTAAAATTTTATTGTAGCTGTCAATGAGTAATTCAATATATTCATTAATCTTCGTTTGCTTTGTCGAAAGAGGTCTATTTTGCAAAATTCGCTTTTTTTCTTTATAGAAATTGGAAACCAGTGTGTTATATATTTCTATGTCAAATTCTGACATGTGCTATGTACAACGCTTTCAAATAATATGTATTTTAATAAAATATTTTATTTTTTTTCATATTTTTTTTATAATTTATTTCAATAAAATATTTTATTTATAGTCATGTAATGTATGTTATCAGATAATTTTGTTCATGTATATACTTCGGTAGATTTATTGTAGGTTTATAAGTAAAATAGTTTTAGGCATATTATGAAAATAGATTTATCATAATTTTAGATATATAAGTATAATAGTGCTAAATACACAAATAACTAGCGTAAATTTAGTTGTAATGGTAGGATATGTAAGTATAATAATGTTAGATATACCTATAAGTATGTAGAATAGCTTTAGATAGTTATAATAACAAAATATTTATAGATATACTTTAGATATAATTTTAAAATAGTTGTATATATATATACTTTAGTTATAATTGTAGAAAAATTATAAATTTTATAGAAATAGTTTATGCTAATGTTTACATACATATATCTATATTTTTTGTACTTTTGTTTATTTTTTTTTCTATATTTTTTGTTAAGTATTATTATACATTTTTCCAATAAATAAATAATTTTTTTTGTATGTGTTTAATTTAAAAAAATTATTTAAAAAAATAATTTACAAACATATGCTATGCATATTTTTAAATATTTACAAAATATTAATAGGTACAAATAATTAAGTGTTTACTAAATTTTTAGCCAGTCTGTTGCACATGCATTATACCTTTTGTTGTCTGCTTCTGTCATCATGTTGATTTGATTCTTGTTGATCTTTGTTACGTTGTTCATTCTTCTTGCTGTTATCATTTTTGTAGACTTTTTGCTGTTGTTTTGTTGTTATCATTTTCTCGTACTTATAGATGTTGTTGACTTGTAAATTTTGTTGTGTTTGTGTTTACAGAAATATATTCTTATTTTTCCCGATTATTTTATTTAATTTTTCAGAAAATAAGTCTCTTCTCTTCTTTTTCACATATTCTTTTTTAAATAAACTTTTTTCTGCAGTTTCTTTTGCTTTGCACTTTATCTTATTATTCATCTCTTTATTGGTATATTTTCTTTACATATTTTAAATTTCGTTCGTATTCTTATTCTACAGTTTCTTTTCATATTATTTTCTTTGCAGTCTTTTTTTTTTTGAACACTTTTATTCTGCAGCTTCTCTTTCACTTCTCTCTATCACTTATTCTTACGCAGCTTCTTTTTAAGTAATTTTTGGTGTTTAATATATTTAAAATTTTTCAAATTACTTTTCTTATTGGTCAGTTTAGTTTTTTTAATTTGAAGTTTCTGTTTTCCACTTTTTGTTCAACAGGTTATTCTCATTTTTTTCATTCGTTTTTTTTCGTTTAATTCAGTTTTTATTCTGCAGTTTTATTTTCTCGCTCTTTATTCTGCAGTTCTTTTCATCTTTTTTCAACGTAACTTTATTATGCAGTTTGTTTTAAACGGTCTTTTATTTTATAATTTCTTTTTCCGCTTTTTATTCTGCCGTTATTTTTTTTTTGCTTTTCACACGTAACTTTATTATGCAGCTTGTTTTAAACTTATTTTATTATAAAGTTCTTTTTATTCTGCTACTCTTTTTTTAACTTTTCGCACAACTTTATTATGCAGCTTGTTTTAAACTATTATGTTCCAACACATTATACTAAAAGCTATTCTTTCTTTTAACCTTCATAATTTTTTTTATATGTTTTCATGGTTTTATTTTATTTCTGTGAATTTTTATTTTTCTGCACTTGCACAATCACTTTTAAAAACACTTTTATAATGTGAATTTAAAATTTCCAAAAAAATTGTGCACATGTCACGGTCGCCATGTAAAGTCCGACCCCCAGATAAATAAAAAGAACGACAATTTAGGTTCGATTATACAATGCCGACTGTGTCGTGTTTTATTCTTTCTTTTCTTATCTACCTTCTTACGATTAACTTAACGAAACTTGTTACAGAGTGGTATTCTAAAGTATTTAATTATTTAATCAGGGTTGTGTTTCTCAGGGATGGGAATCCCTTACAGCATCTTCCGTGACTAGTCCAATATACGATTTAATTAGAAGTATTTTACTTCGCACTTGATGTTCTTTTTTTGTACTTGAGCAATGGTTTAATTTCACATTTTCCGTTGAAAACTAATATATGAATTTTTTCCAAATGCAATTTCAAGTTGTATTTTTTAGCACTTTTATATTCTTTTTTACACAATTTAAACTTTGATTTGTTATCGACATTTTTGAAGTGATTATTGTAGTTAAAACCATTAATTTTTGAAATTTTTTTTATGTTTACTCTTCATGGAAAAAATCAAACTAATAATGCACGAACAACTTACCATATTAAGCGGTTTGCACAGCCAGAGTTGTTTTACCAACAGTACTACCATTTCGATACCTGTTTCAAAGGTAGGTAAATTCAGTTGTTTTTTTAATTTCAAATAGCATTTTTTGCGCTTTTTACACGTACATACCATAAGATATATTATTTAAAATATAACCTTTTAATTAAATTGGTGGTTACATACCACGCGTTGCGGGCATCTACGCGTTACAAACTTCTTTCAAAAAGTCGAAATAGTCAGATTCCATAAAGCAAGTTACACAAATAAGTTTCCAACGCATCTGCCGCAAAAATTTCAGCAACTTTAACTTTTTTTTAACCTATTGCCTACTCTTTTTCATAAAAAATAAAACAGGCTTGAAATCTGCTTTAAGACAAAATTTCTATAAAAATTTTTCTTAAAATACATTTAAATCCATTTTAATTTTTTATGAATACGACAGTTAACCCTCTAGTCCCCAAGACCGACTGTAGACGGGTTCAATTCATTGCTCACTTATTTGCTTTCCAAATTGAGTTTTACTTTTTTATGTATTTTGTCTAATTCGTGGAACTCCCGAAATTGCTTTTATTGCATTTGTAACGTATTCTGACGCTTTTTGTAGCTAGCGCGGTCATTTGATGTTGGAAAGTTGTGAAGTACGAACGAAATAATTATATTGCAAAAAGTGGGAATTTACAAAAATCTAAAAAAATATTAAAAGTGGTCAGAGTAAAAAAAAATTATTAGTGTGTTACTGGTAGTGTAAAAAAAGTAAAATGAGAAAAAAAGGAAAAAAACTTTTCGTCAGCTTTTTATTGATCTTGTAAGGTAGCCCGTCTAGAGGCGGCCTTGGGCAAATTCGGTAAAAAAATATATATTAGGTAAGTTTGAAAGTTGAACATTTCAGGAGATTTAAAGCTAAAAACGGTTCGTTAATAGAAATGGAGCGTCGACAAATTTCAAAGTTGTCATCGCTTTCCGATGAAGAGATTGGTAAAATTTTGGATTTGATGAATTTCGAGAGCGATACTGACGTAGAAGATATGGAAGACGATTTGGATGATGATGCTTGCGAGATGGAGTGCAATGTCAACGTTGGATTTGATGAGGCGTTAAATGAAGTGGTGAATATGTCAGATGCAATGCTTGTATCAGAGATTTGCGTTACTTCAAGCGGAAGTCCCGCGTCATCGGCAAAATTATTATCTCCTTCTACTTCGGTTGCTTCAAATACTCCTCGACCACAGAAACGCAATCGGAGTGTGCCTGCTGAGCAGAATATCATTCAGCCTGAATATAGCATTATATATGAAACAGGGGAGTTTATTGGATCCGTTTCGGATATATGTAGATCCCAAATTTCACATTTGTAAGAAAATCTTGTGGCGCCTTATTGCTGGATAATCTGCGATTGCATTTTCTGAGCCTGAAGTAGGAGAAGATCTCAAGAAGCTTGATACGCCTTTCAAATACCTCGAATACTTTTTGGGCGACACTATTATTGAGCACATTGTTGAACAATCGCTATCCGAGTGTCCGATCATATTGGGGCGAATATGTGTTAAAAAACAATCCAAAATACTATGCCAAGAAATCAATTTGATAAAATACGGAGTAATTTGCATTTTAATGATAATAGTAAACTGCCCGCCAAGAATGCTGCAGATCACGATTCTTTGTATAAAATACAACCAATTGTGAATCATTTCAATGAAAAGTTTCAATCCGTCCCAATGACTCAACGCTTATGTGTGGATGCACAAATGTGCGCAACGAAGATGAAGACTTTTCTCCGACAATATTTGCCATATAAACCACACAAATGGGGAGTAAAAATGTTTGTTTTATGTGACTCCTTCGGCTTTTGCTATAATTTCGAGATATATTGCGGCGCAGGAGACAATGTTGTGAAAACTGGTTCACCAGACCTTGGAGCGGCAGCAAATGTGGTTGTTCGATTGTCACGCAATGTTCCAGATTATAAAAACCACATAATATATTTCACAACTACTACACTTCATTGCCACTTCTTGTATATCTAAAATCACGGGAATTTATTCCTTGGGAACTATTCGTTCAAATCGCATTCCGTCTTGTAAGCTGCCAACCGACAACGACCTTAAGAAAGAACCACGTGGATACTCTACTGAGTTTTGTGGATCTGCTTCTGGAGTCGAAATTTCTTTGTCGCTTTGGAAAGATAATAAGGCTGTGCGACTCGCATCGACCTACGCAGGCACGAAACCTTTTCAGAATGAAACAAACCCAAAAACACAGGTGTCACGCTCTGTTCGCTCTGAAAAAAATTTTTTGACGTCGATTGCCCCAATATCATACATGAATACAATGGCCATATGGGTGGTGTCGATCTCATGGATGGTCTTATTGGTCGATATGAAATTCCAGTGAAGAGCAACATACAAATCGACTGTTCATACATTTGCTTGACTTAGCCATGGTAAATGGCTATATTTTATTCCACAGAATTAACAAGCCTAATGCTAATGATAGGCGATACCAGCTGCCAAGCTTCCAAGCAGAGATCGCATACGTACTTTGCATGCAGTGTCCATCGTTGCCAAAAGCTCCAGGGCGCACACGCTAAGATGTAAAAAAAGTGCACAGGGAAAAAATCCTTTATACCGCCTGCAGACGTCCGTTACGATGGAATCGGACATTTCCCGCAGTTTTTACCACGCGCTGGTAAAAAAACTTGCAATTTTGCTGGTTGCAAATCCGAAACACAAATTTTATGTCGAAAGTGCAATTTAAACCTGTGTCTTTCTCAGAACAAGGATTGTTTCTACGATTTTCCCAACAAATAACTTTAAAAAGTGTGTTTTCCTAATAAATGTTTATTTTTTCAAAAGTAATTTGTATTAAATTAAAAAACAAGCTGACCAAAAAAAATTTTTTTCTTTAAATATCCTTTACTTTCAGAAAAACTTAAACCCCAAAATAGTTTTTTTAATCCAGAAAAAAATGTGGGCACTAGAGGGTTACAGTTTGGACTTTTATATCCTTGCCGTACTATTCACGGTGCTTTTGATTTCTTAAGAGTGGCAGCACTATTAACCACGTACACGCATTTGTATTTCAACAAGAAATGTATGTACATACATACATACATACCTACAAATGAACAAATTCTATTCATACCACCATTTGCGTCTGTGGCTTTTAGAAGATTTTCGTGTGGCTTTTAGGAGTTTTTCACGCGGATTTTAGCTCTTGTTCGTACGGCTTCTAGCTGACGATCAATTTTTATTAGGCGGCTTTCAGAAAATGTTTGTTTCATTCTACTTAGTTGTGCCTATGTGTACTGCTAGTGCTTTTGTTGTGTTGTGGCTTTTTTCAAATTATCATCTTTGGCTATTGTTAAAAACAAAAAAGGTGACGGGAGCCAGTGCTCTTCAAAATGTTACATTTAAAGAGCATTGTGTATTTTTGCCACTGATTTTGAAAAGTGAGGGCCTTTTTATATTTAGCCCTCGTTAGCTATTGTAGTTAATTTTTTATTATAGCTAAAATAAGCTCAATATTTTGGTCTTTTTCCTAAAATGGCAACAGCATTTTAAACACTGCTTGAAACACAAAGTAAAAATTTCTACACCTACAAACTTAAGAGTGAAAAAGGCCTTCAGGTAGTGATAAAACGCATTGATTCATACGTGGATCAAGAAGAGGTAAAAACGGGTCTGCTAAATAATGGTTTTAAAGCGAAACATGTTACTAACATTAAAAATAGAGCGCGAGTCCGCCAACCACTATTTCGTGTGGAACTCGAACCAGCTGGCATGAAATTAAAAAAGAATGAAATACACCCCATTTATAGCTTCTGATATATGCTGCACCGACTAGTTATCGTAGAGGAACCACACAAGCTCGCAGGGCCCATTCAATGCCTGAATTGCTAAGAATATGGCCACACAAAAACATATTGTAAGTTACACACCGTTTGTGTCGCGTGTGGCGATCTACACAGCACTGCCAATTGCGACAAACCGAAAGATAATTCAAAAATTAAAAAGTGCCGCAATTGCCACGAAAACCACACTGCAAACTACAGGGGCTGTCCTGTCTATGTACATGCCAAACAATCTTTGTCTAAAAAAAGTAATAATACTTATGATCAACCTATTAGTTTTGACAATACCAATTATCCCCATCTGCGGTAACCAGCCGGCCTTCATACGCCAACGTTTTTAAGGCTAACCAGGCCACAGCGCAAAACACATCTAACAGCCCGTTTTCATACGCAAACGCGTTGTAGTCTAACCAGCCCACAGTTCAAAAACAGCCTCTTGCCAACGATAACACTAGCTTCAATTTTGACCGAATTGAGGCTTCAATAGATAATTTAATTCAAACAAACCATGAACTTAAAAATTTGTTTCTGTAAAGCAAACGGCATCCGCCAACATAAAAATGAACTCGAACACTTCATGATGGATAAACAAATAGATGTTAAGCTTTTTTAAAATCAGCGGATATACTCTGTATGACACAAAAGACCCGCAAGATAGAGCTTGTGGTGGCTCAGCTGTACTAATAAAATCGCGATTAAAGCACTACTTAATGGGTGATCATTGTGAAGACTATCTTCAAACAACCAACATCTGCATTGAAGCTGTTCATCAAAACCTGGTGATTTCATCAATTTTCTCTCCTCCCAGGAACCTATTACAGAAAATCAATATAGTAAATTTTTTAATTCACTAGGCCAACGCTTTTTGGCCGCCGGTGACTACAACGCTAAGCACACCAAAGGGTCGCGTTTTGTTTGACACAATTTCAATAATCCGTTCGAAAGTTATATCAAATGGGCAGCCAACAGATCGTCGAAAAATACCTGGTGCTATTGATTTTGGAGAGGTGAAGGGTGTCCCTAGCAAAATGATCCAAGCTTCAGCATCTTTGGATTTATCTTCAGATCACTCACCAACTATTGTCACTACCCTGCGGAAAATTTGGTGACAAATGATCCAAAAGTACTCGTCCCATGACTTGAGAAAGTGAGACTGGTATCAAAAATAAGTAGTAAATGGTGAAAAAGACATATTGTGTAAATGGTCAAATACTAAGCATTTTCAGTCAATTTAGTTGGTACTCCGGCTAGTATATTAGTATTGTATAATTTTTAGTATACTATAATTTTCATTGACAGTCAAACACTTGAGGTAGCAGGTTATGTATTTTATATCTATTTTATAATTGTATTAATTTATTTTTTTGTTTTTCCTTCCAGCTCCCAAGGATCTTGGTAATAGATAAAGTATCGTTCCTGTCTATATTGTTACGTAATAATAGCGTCTCTTCTTTTTATTTACAGGCTTTCTGGACCTATGAGCATCATTACCCGCGGTCTTGCTCAGCCGCCAGCTTGGTCGCAACATGGTACCGCTGCGGCAGGCCATCCGCATCGGCAAGGTGGACCTTAAAATTAAAATATTAACCGGGACTTGGGTTCTCCACACACAAATGACCCCTCCCCACTATTAATGATAAGGGACTCGAGGTTCTAGGTATTCGACCTCCTCCCGATACGTTTTCATAAGGGGCCGCCACGCAAACTTTTTTTGAGTCATTAATTTAGCAAAAATGTTGTTCAGGGCCACCGAAACAAACCACCAGGGCTGCAGTCGATGGGCAGAAGGAATGGTGTGCGTGGCATATAACTATTCGCACACGTGGGGAACTCCCACGCCCTGAGATACGCCGGGCTTTGTCAACCATTATACTAAGTCTGCTTGTTGTTATTAAAGGTGCGTGGATTTTCAATTCCTAAGTTATTGTCTTACTATGATTGCTGCTTGAACTTCCAGATCACCTGCGTCATAACGTGTTTTATGAACTACGTTAATTGCTGAAACGGGTCGCGATACCTGATAAAACTGGGTGAGTGATACCCGATTGTAACTATGAAGTTTGTCGTGTAATTCAGCAATTATCTACCACGCGTAGTATAAGTTACCTGCTCAATAATGTCTATGGGATATTCTGCTCTAATTTCTAGTGACTGTTCCCCTAATGCGAGTTTACCTCAGGACACTACTTTAAAAAACTTTATAATGCATGACGAAACTTATTTATCTGTTAAAAATGTCGGTTTGGGTGTAATATTAGTACAAACAAAACGATATTTTTTTTAAATTATTTTTTTTTTGTTTGCTGCTATCTATGCTTACACATTTATGTATGACTTTATTTTATATACTCTTAATTAGCCTAAAATTTCACCTCAGCAGATATTCTCACAGACTAATTTTAGGTAAACCATATCGCACTTTACCAGTTTTCTTAGATGGAAAGAGAACGTTTTCTATTGTACTCGATTTAGTAGCTGTTGTCCTATATTTTTATGTCTTTTGCATGGAAGATACCTATCGCCCTGCCTTGCAAGTCTTCCAGCTCATACATATTATTTCCTATAGGCTTTCGAACTCTACTTTTTATAAATTTCCTGCAAAATTTGGCGTTTCGGTTTTTCTCAAAATCGCTCAAAACCATATTGCGTCTATATACTTCTTGAGCAGGCACAAGCTTTATGTTTCTCGCCCTGTTGTTATAGCGTTCGGCTGACTTAATATACGCTTCGTGCATGTTATTTCTGTTTTTTCCGCTTATCAAATCTAGTTTATCATTGTTAAGCATGCTATTAATTTCATGGTCGGACATTGACGATAATTTTTTTGCAATTTTGTAATCGTTCCCGCTAGTAAACATGTGATAGCCGAACAAGGCGAAGAATGGGGTAGCTCCCGTTGCAGCGTGTACGGAATTTCTGAGGGCGCACTCAATTGCAGAAAGATACAAGTCCCAATCGCGATGGTCTTCATCCATATAAGCTCTAATCGCCGCCAAGACCGACTGATTGACCCTTTCTGACGCGTTGGATTGCGGAGAATATACCGCGGTCCTTAGGTGCTTTATCTTGTACGTTTTATCATTTTTGAAAAAGCTTTTGATATGAACTGTGAGCTATTGTCACTATGTATTATTTCTGGGACTCCGAACTTATGAAAAATTTCGTGAACCAAAAATTGTATCACGTTGTTAGTAGTTGTACCGCTCATTGCTTTCAAAAAGGTAAATTTGGAAAAATGATCGACCACTATAAAAATAAAGCAGTTTCCGCTTTTTGATCGCGGGTATTTACCCAAAAAATCGATGTTGAGCTTTTGGAAAGATCTTTCCGTTACTACTTCTTGCCCAATCTCAGGCCTTAAATTTTGATTAGATGGTTTAGGGTTCGTCCACATCCTGTTCGAAATAAAATTTTTTAAAAATAAGACCGTCTTCAACTTTCAGATCCGGTAATTGTGACTGATTTTTAGTGACTTGATCCTTTAATTCTTGGTATTCAGTATTACCAAATTCTTCTGGCTCGATATCGATTAGTTGTTCCAATCTTATCTCACTTGCAGAGATTGGACACCTAGACAGCATGTCGGCGACTACATTTTCGGTGCCTTTTCGGTGTTCGATATTGAAATTGAAGGCTTGCAGTTGCAATGACCATCGAGCTAGCCTGCCGCTAAGGTCTTTCAAATTCATTAGCCGTTTGAGCCTGGCATGGTAGGTCACGGCCGTAAATGGCATTAGCTCGACATATGGTCTAAACTCTTAATGGCCATTACAGCTGCATAACATTCCTTCCGTGACATTCCGTGACACTGTAATTTCTTTGGCACGAATTCAATTTCTGCGAGAAAAAAGCTATTGGGTTGTCTTGTTGTTGATCATTATATTGGAACAACACTGCTCCGATACCGTAATCAGAAGCATCGCGCTGGATATAAAAATGTTTCGAAAAATCGGCATGTTTTAGAACGGGTGAAGTGCTGAGAGCTGTTTTGAGATTCTCAAATGCTTTGATGGCTTCTGGAGTCATTAAAAACTTAACGGGTTTTTTAAAGGTATCCGTTAGTGGTGCTGATATGGTGGCAAAGTCCTTAATGAAGCGCCTATACCATCCGGCGGTTCCTAGGAACCTTCGGACTTCTCGTGTAGTCTTAGGTGCTTTTATCTCTCGAATAGCCTGAATTTTTTCCGGATCAGTTTTTAATACTCCGCCTCCGATTATGAAACCTAAGTATTTTAACTCTGGAAAACAGAATTGGGATTTTTTAAACCTATTGTCAAATTTGCATCTTTTAAACATTGAGCTACTTCCCGCAATAATTTCAGATGCTCATCAAATCCATTCGATATAACCAAAAGGTCATCTAAATAAACGAGCACATTTTCTTTCAGCCTACTGGGGATAACCTTATCCATGAGCCTGCATAGTCTCTGTGCCGCGTTGCATAGTCCGAATGGCATAACACGGAATTGATACAACGGGCGGCCGGCGACGGTGAATGCAGTATATCTTTTACTCTCCTCATCCATTTCAACTTGCCAGAAGGCGTGAATGCAGTATATCTTTTACTCTCCTCATCCATTTCAACTTGCCAGAAGGCGTATTTTAAATCTACACTACTAATATACTGCGTATCGTCTATTCGACTTAATATACCATTTATATTTTGTAGCGGATATGCATCCTTTACTGTTAACGCGTTTAATTTGCGGGCATCAAGGCAAAATCGGTTTTTTCCCGGCTTTCGAACTAATGTTGTGCGGTTGCTCCACGGGCTATCGCTCTCCTCTATCATACCAAGTTTAAGCATATTGTCTATTTCAGCATATGTAATTTGCTGTACTGCTGCGGAAATGCGATACTATTTGTCCTTAACCGGTACAGCACCTTCTACCAATTTAATTGTATTTTTCTCTAGCTGAGTTCGACATAGACCTTTTTCTTCAAATGAATCAAAGCATTTAATTACTTCATCAAACTGCTTCTGCTGGCAAACATCTAGTATATGCGGCTTCGCTCTATGATCTTTCGTGTTACTAGCGAAATCCTGCTGAATTTTTTCTATATTTATTTCCGCCAAATCTTGAACTTGCGGCGCTATATCAAAACTTTTTACGAAATCTACTCCCAAATAGAGGGTTAATTCGTGTTTTTGCCCTTTAAATTCAACACTGGTATCTATTCTTCCTAAAATTCTATATTGTTGGCCACCAGCCGTTCATACATTAGTAAACATAGGCGTGATTTCGAGATCTGTGTCGAGAATAAATTCTCTGCAATTTTTCCCTAAGATGCCAACCGTTGCTCCTGTATCTAACAAGCCTGTTATTCTCTTTCCACCTATTTCGAGTTCTATAAAAATTCTCGGATCATCTTTAATATTCTTTGCTCTGCTAACCGATTCTAAGATTAACCTTTTTCTTTTACGACGTTCAGCAAATGTTTGCCTTATTCGTAAGATGCGTTTAGGTAAGATACTCGACTGATTATCTTTTGTAAAAATATTTGCCTTTATCTCTTCATATTTTTGTTTTCTTACTTCAAGTGGGAAATAATGCCTAAGCTGTGGTAGAAAATTTGTAACATTATTGGTTTTCATCACTGTGTTTATTAACGTTTGTTTATTGTTTAAACCTTGTTGGGTGTTATTTAGTTTTTGGGGTTCTGATAGTGACGTGATTCTGATAGTGGCGTGACGATAGTAAATTTTCTTTGCTTAGCTTCTATCTGGTATGAATTATTTAACTCCGAATCTACGTGTCTTTTTATCTTGCTCGCCCTAGTCTCTATAATCATACCTCGTAAAGCTTGAACAGATCTAAACGTTCACACTCTCTTGATATGTAACCACCAAAATTATGTCACGACGTTATAAAAAATATATAATTTATTTAGGCAGGGCAGGGCAGGGCGATTGTAGAACAATCAGTTAATAAAACTTAACAAAAGTTACTTAAATTAATTGCGGAAATAAAAACAAATTAGGCACTAAGACAAATAAAAGTAAAAAAAAAACTATAGTTTATAATATATAAATAAGTGATCTATAAAAACATAAATGGATAAAATTAAATGCATAAATAATTAAAGAGGAAATAACTAGAAATTAGAAAAAGGGTACAAATAAGTTAGGAACTAATTATAACGGCCAATATCTCGACTAAATATGTACCTATCGGTAAATAGTTTTAAATAGGAATAAATGATTAAGATGAAAGGATTTGTTTAATTAATATCGTCAACTTCCCGACAATAGAATATTCTCTCAAACTTTTCAAATCTTGCTTTACATGGTTTTTGATGCTAAGGGTGTGTGTGTATGTGTTACTAATCCGCATAATAATGACTCTCTTTTGAAAAAGCTAATAATAATGTGTTCACTCAGTAAAACCAAAATTATTGCGGTTAAGAAATTCGTTTGTGCCCTAATCGTCCATTTTCATCCTATGGCATTAGTAGGGGCCAATCAGTAGCTTTCCGACTATTTCTACACTGGTACTAAGCCAATGCGGCTATCAGTTTAGCGTACTATTGCTCCACAACGACATCTTATATTTACCTTATTTTTTTACTTTATCTAATCTACAAGATTTGGAGAGTTAAGGCGTACCATTAGGTGATTCTATCTATTTCCCTGAGAACTTCCCTTAACCTCCATTGGCACTGGTGGTATCCTGTCTATTCCCCCACAAATTTGTGTATTCCCTCGTACAATGGACTTTCAGACTACCAGCTAAAACGGATACGAACATTCACAAAGTTTGCAAGGATTGTGGACAGACATACCTTGGTCTATTGTTCTATAACTATTGGGCTATGGTTTTGTGTTTCGCTTTTCTACACATTCATAAATTTTTCTTCATTTTAGTTTGGGTGCCATATTGTTACATGCCCTGTATAGCACTTAAGTGTATCTCCACGGATAGCTCAACGCCGGAGATTTCGGGACGTGGGATCTCAACCTACACTTAAGCCCGAGGACAAGCAGCAATTATATAAGTAACACAACTAACTTCTTTGTTCTAAACTTACAAATAAAAAAAACACACATCATTATTAGGGTAGTTTGATGTTTCTTCCAGCCCATATCCCAACCGTGGTCATTTCCATTTCCGTCTACAAATTTTATATGACCCCACTGACCGGTACTCACATACACACACATACCTCAAGCAAAATTTTACCCCATTTCAATTGATTTAGCCGCTCATCTTTTCTTGATTACACATATCAATACAATAAAACATATTTATTTACTTTTTTTAACAAATGAATATAATTGCTTATGCAAAAAAATATAAAGTAAAATCATAATAAAACAAACATAGATTGTCTCCAAAAAATTTTAAAACGCAGTTAAAAAAATTTGATTTCCTTCTTATAAAGGTCTTACTGTTTAATTCCCTTCCTCACCAACTTGAGAACTATAATACTTCTGCAATTTACACAAAAGTTATACTCATCTTCCTGAAGGAGCTCCCTAAGGTGAACTGAACTGCCACTGTGCAGCCTTCAAACAAAATTACTACCTGGCACAATTTTATGAGCATGAGACTTAACATTCGCCAAAAATGTTCCAATATATTTTCAGATATTACTTTTGAATTACTTTTAGGAGACTACCTGTACATCATTTCGACATCACTAAGCTAAGTATAAAAGTTAATTATAAAACCTATTCAACCCTGCAATTAATTAAATTGACATAATACTTTAAACTAACCTCTAACAAAAAAATTTAACCTTACAGAAAACAAAATATAACTTATACTAACAAAAATATAATAACTTATTTAAACTTTTTTTTCGGTTAAATGTATTTATTTATTGTATCTTCAATAAAATTGAACTAACAATAAGTAATCAAATCTTAATTCTAAAATTTTAATTTTTAAGTCCAGCCAGTGCCAGACTAAACTATTTGTTTCAGCGGTTGGTTGTTTGGTTGTTTACGTCTCTCTTGTTCGGCTGAGAGCAAGAGTGTCCCTCCTTCTCAGCCGAGTGTGGCCTCTAAAGTTAATGATGTTTCGGGCTAGGGGATTTGGGTGCAACTCAAGTCTTTTTATGTAGCTTGTCACGTGTTTAGAAAACACTGTCTTAACCGGCGGCACATCTAGGTCTTTATGAATTCGCTTGTTTCTGACATACCATGGGGCTGCTGTAATCGTACGGAGTATTTTATTTTGTTGCCTTTGAATTTTTTCTACATTTGATGCCGAGGCAGTGCCCCATAACTGGATTCCGTAGGACCATATTGGTTTTAGAATGGAGTTGTATAGAAGAAGTTTACAATCTAGGCTTAGAGTAGAGTTCCTTCCAATGAGCCAATTCATTTTAGCTGCTTTTAGTTTCATTTGGGTCACCTTTGCATTTATGTGTGACTTCCATGTTAGACGACGATCAAGATGAACACCGAGATATTTTACTTCAGTGTGTTGAGGTATGGTTTGGTTATTTATTTGTATAGGTGGACAGGTTTCTTTGCACAATGTAAAAGTAATGTGTAGACATTTTTGTTCGTTAATTTTTATCCGCCATTGTTTTAGCCATTGTTCCAACTGGGGTATATAATCTAGCAAATTGCGGGTGGCTTCTTGATAGCTTTTGTGAACACTTAGAAAAGCTGTATCATCAGCGAATGTTGATATGTGTATGTTACTGCTTACCGGCAAGTCAGAGGCATATATCAGATATAATACAGGACCGAGGATGCTGCCTTGAGGAACTCCGGCTTCAATGGGTTGCGGAGGGCTTTGAAAATTACCTTCTTTAACAACAAATTTTCGCTCAGTTAAGTAGCTTTCTAAAAGTTTGAGGATGTTTTCGGGTAGGTTTTGCTTTAGTTTATGTATTAAACCTTCGTGCCATACTTTATCAAATGCCTGAGAAACATCGATGAAGAGCGCAGAACAATATTTCTTTTCTTCGAAGGTTTTTCTAACCACGTTCACGAATCTATGTGTTTGTTCAATCGTACTATGTTGTCTCCTAAAACCGAATTGGTGGTCTGGAATGCATCCAGTACGATTCAGTATGGGTGTTAGCTTACTCATAAGTAGCTTTTCAAATAGTTTTGACATGTTAGACAACAGGCTTATAGGCCTATAGGACTCCACCTTCGTATGATCTTTGCCTGGTTTAGGTATCATGGTAATCAGCGAAACCTTCCATTCTGCGGGATAGCATTTGAGGTGCAAAATACTGTTAACAATAAATAGAATTATCCGTTTTGCAGTATAGGGTAGCTCTAAGAGCATTTTATTGCTTATTTTATCAGCGCCTGGGGCTTTTTTCGAGTTTAAGGCCGCAATATAGTGTTCAATCTCACGAATGTTGAACCTCAAAGTAACATCTGGTATAGCGAGGACTGGTGGCAGCTCAACTATAGTATCAGACGTATTTGGAGTAAATACTTTCTGCAAGTGGTTTACAAACAGAGTACCTTTTTCAGCGTCAGTTCTTGCCCAGTCTCCATTCGAAGCTCGCAATGGAGGCTCATATATCACTGGTCTTTTGAGGCCTCGGGCTGCTCTCCATAGCGAATAGTCTGTTTGAGGTGTTGCGTCGAGCCCATTTATAAAGTTTTGAAGAGAAGCGGTTTTTTGATATTCTAGTAGAGTTTTCAGCTGTTTAGTACATTCCTTCAGCCTAGATTTTAGCTGAGGGGATCTGTAGCGTTGCCATTCTCTACGAACTCTTCTTTTTTCGGATAAAAGCCGTTCTACATCTGCTGAAAAAATTTTATTATATCTCACCTGACGATTTGTAGTAGTAGCATTTAGAGCAGCTTGCTTAAGGTTTGCCTCAAACATTCTAATAGAGTCATCTATGTCAGCAGGCGTTTTTAATGGAATATTTTCTGGGCAATGAGCACTCAAACATTTTTTGTATTTCAACCAATTTATACGTGTGGTTGTCATCGTTAAATCACAAGTGGGTGAATATGTTGTATGTGAATATATAGTGACAATAGTTGGTGAGTGATCTGAAGACAAATCTAAAGATGCTTCAACTTGGATCATTTCGCTGGGCACACCCTTTACTACTCCAAAATCAATAACATCAGGTATTTTTCGGCGATCTGTTGGCCAGTAAGTTGGCTGCCCACTTGATATAACATTTAACCGCATTTTTGAAATTGTGTCAAACAAAACGCGACCCTTTGGCGTGATGAGGCGAGATCCCCAGAACGTGTGCTTAGCGTTGTAATCACCGGCGGCCAAAAAGCGTGGGCCTAGTGAATTAAAAAATCTACTATACTAATTTTCTGTAATAGAGTACCTGGGAGGAGAGTAAATTGATGAAATCACCAGGTTTTGATGAAAAGCTTCAATGCAGATGTTAGTTGCTTGAAGATAGTCTTCACAATGATCACTCATTAAGTAGCGTTTTAATCGCGATTTTATTAGTATACCCGAGCCACCACAAGCTCTACCTTGGGGGTCCTTTGCGTCGTAGAGAGTATATCCGTTGATTTTAAAAAAACTTCTAGCAGTCAAGTGCGTCTCAGAGATAAGCATAACATCAATTTGTTTATCCATCATGAAGTATTCTAGTTCGTTTTTATGTTGGCGGATGCCGTTTGCGTTCCAGAAACAGATTTTTAAGTTCATGGTTTGTTTAATGCAGCCTGCAATAATGTAGACTGCATTTTCAACACTTCCTGCATCATGCAGGTCATGTTGGTTGTAAAAAAATTTTCGGTTTGTATTAAATTTTCTATTGAAGCCTCAAGTCGATCAAAATTGAAACCACTGTTTTCGTTGGCAAGAGGCCGTTTTTGAGCTGGGGGCTGGTTAGACTTCAAAGCATTAGCGTACGAGAACTGGCTGTTTGGTATGTTTTGCGCTATGGGCTGGTTGGCCTTAAAAATGTTGGGGTATGAAGGCCGGCTGGTAGCTGGTTGGCGCAACTGGGGATAATTTGTATTGTCGAAATTAGGTTGAGCATAGGTGTGATTACGTCTGTTAGACAAAGACTGCTTAGCATGTACATAGACAGGGCAGCCCCTGTGGTTTGCAGTGTGATTTTGATGGCAATTGCTACACTTTTTCATTTTGGAATCATCTTTTTGCTTATCACAATTGGCAGTGCTGTGTAGTTCACCACAGACGACACAAACGGTGCGCAACTTGCAATATGTTTTGGTGTGGCCATATTCTTGGCAATTTAGACATTGAATGGGCCCTGCTCGCTTGTGTGGTTCCTCTACGGTAACTCGTCGGTGCAGCAAATATCTTAAGCTGTAAATGGGGTGTACTTCATTCCTTTTTAATTGCATATCACCTGGTTCCATTTCCATACGAAATAGTGGTTGGGAAACTCGCTCTCTATTTTTAATGTTTAGTAACATTTTTTACTTTAAAATTATTATTTATTAGACCCGCTTTTACCTCTTCTGGATCCACGTATGAATCGATGCCTTTTATCACTACCTGGAGGCCTTTTGCACTTTTCAATTGGTAGGTGTAAAAATTTTTATTTTGTGTTTCAAACTCCGAAACTACTGAGCGGTAATGATTTTCTTCATTTACTTGAATTTTTGTTTCATTAATCGCACCACGTTTTATCGGGATCACGTAAAACGCCTCTTCACCGATTAATTGTACTAGCCTTTTAATTAGCTCATTTGAGTTTTTCTCTCTTAAGTATATTGGGGGCGGCTTGCTTGACCTGACAATGGTGATTTCGTCTTCGTCGTTTTGTAGAAGTGAAAACCGGTTTTCAGAGAGCGCCGCATCAGATTTACCATCTTTGGCCATTTTCGCCAATGGAGCGAGGTTTTTCGATCTTGGACTTCTTTGTCTTTTTTTATTATTTATCACTTTAAAATAGCGATCAATACCCATTTGGATTTTTGGATTTTCTGAATCAGTTTCTAGGGGGACACTTTCTGTCGTTTTTTCATTTTCAGCTTGATGTTGGCTCATATTGTTGGCACTTGTACTTTGCTGTGAAGCTGGTATCAAAAAATTTACTTTTATATTATGGTCCGTCATAGACATTGAATTTTAGCGTACCCGTGTACGCAAGTGTAAATTTTTGTTTACTGGGTTATCACATTCTGCAGCAACAACAGTAATGTAGGCATTTCTGTTGTTTGTTGTTGTATTCGTACTCATGTGGTACGAATACCAAATATATTTGTTGTTTGTGTGCCTACTTATATAATACTAAATATAACTTATACTAACAAAAATATAATAACTTATTTAAACTTATCTTTTTTTTATTCCAGGATGTTCGGATGACAACTCCCCTGTTGAGAAACTTTCCACTTCTTGTTCATCAGCTGCTCAGGATCTCACGCTTAATCCCACACTTTCATCACTGCTCGGTGACCTTGAAATTCCAATTACTGACTTAGTCCTTTTCTGGCTTTCATTGGTTGATTTAGATGGTTTTATTTAATTAATTCATGGTTAGCGTTTATAAGATTCGAATAAAAATTTTCTCGTATTTGAGTTTTAGGATTTTATTTTATTTTTTTTTAAATTTTTTGGTGTTTTAAGTTTTTAAGCATTGGATATCTTTGGGTTATATTTGGAGTTTCACACTTCAAGAACAAAAAAAAATTTTTTTTTATAAAACTATACGCACCACCACTTCTGTGCGTACCACGACAGCCGTCTTTTCGAATCCTCAATTCAACTCCCTTTTTTCTCGTCAGAACTGACTTTTATATCTTCCAGATTTCTTTCCACTTATCTCTCCTTTTTTTCCAATGTCTGCACAATTCATACCGGTATCTATTTATTTTCTTTCCATATAGTGCCAATATTGGTAGATATATACAGAAAATCTAGAACTGATTAACGCTTTTGACGCCATCTTTTCTTAAAAATTACTTTAAATTCCTTCCTAATATTATATGTATTTCTTGTCGTGTTGCCAATACAACGGGATTCCTCGTACTTTTCATTGACAAGACTTAGTAAACAAAGTTACACCAATACATTGAATTATGTGTAAACAGACCGGCCAATACTATAATTTTCATTGACAGTCAAACACATGAGGTAGCAGGTTATGTATTTTATATCTATTTTATATTTGTATTAATTTATTTTTTTGTTTTTCTTTCCAGCTCCCAAGGATCTTGGTAATAGGTCTATATTGTTACGTAATAATAGTGTCTTCTTTTTATCTACAGGCTTTCTGGACCCATGAGCATCATTACCCGCGGTCTTGCTCAGCCGCAACATGGTACCACTGCGGCGGGCCATCCGCATCGGCAAGGTGGCCCTTAAAATTAAAATATTAACCGGGACTTGGGTCGGAGGTGGTTCCTCCACACACAAATCACTCTCCCCACTATTAATGGTAAGGGACTCGAGGTTCTAGGTATTCGACCTCCTCCCGATATGTTTTTATAAGGGGCCGCCACGCAAAATTTTTTGAGTCATTGACTTAGAAAATTTTGCAAAAATTTTTTTCAGGGCCACCGTAACAAGCCTAGATCGATCGTAAACTTCTTCTTACAATTCGATTCTAAAACCAATATGGTCCTACGGTATCCAGTTATGGGGCACTGCCGCGGCATCAAATGTAGAAAAAATTCAAAGGTGACAAAATAAAATACTTCATACGACTACAGCAGCCCCATGGTATGTCAGAAACAAGCGAATTCATAAAGATCTAGATGTGCAGCTGGTTAAGACAGTGTTTTCTAAACACGTGACAAGATACATAAGAAACTCGAGTAGCACCCAAATCCCCTACCCCGAAACATCATTAACTTTAGAGGCCACACTCGGCTGAGAAGGTGGGACACTCTTGCTCTCAGCCGAACACGAGAGATGTAGACAACCAAAGAACCAACCGCTGAAACAAATATTTTTGTCTGGCATTGGCTGGACTTAAAAATTAAAAAGTTTTTGAGTTAAGGTAGAAATAGCGAGCCGTACCGTAATGTTTCTTTAAGAAAACGTGTCAGCTGTTCCTGTATGGCATGGGAAAACCAATGCAAAAGCTTACCGAATTTAAAAGTCACTTTGCCGTAACGTCCCAATCAGTATAAAATAGAAAACCTAACGTTGTTAAATGACAGTTGTAAAGCAGTGATGGGTTGCTTGTATGCTAATTGAATGAGGGTATTTTTGCTCTGTTTTTTTTTGGTACTTTTGGTAATAATAATATCTGTGTGGCAAACAACTTAAAGTAATATATATCTAAGTATGTATGTTTGTACATAAATATACATATATTAGATGTATTCATATAATAAAGAAATATATATCGTCATATAAAATGCAAAAGGGCATATCTACTTAGCTATGTATTATGTTGGTGAAATACATTGGAATTTTTTAAAAAGCCGATTCGATTTGTTTGTTAGTTAGGGCTTTTTGCGTTTTATTTAACGATATGTATGTATACATAGATACATATTTATTTATTATAAATATATAATATAGATATATTTTTATGTACCTACACCAAATACAATTTTAATACTATTTACATTGTTTAGGTACTTTTTCTTCGCAAGACTCACTATTTGAACATTTTTAATTTCCATCACTGTTTTGTGAACAGCTGTTTCTTTTTCATATTAAAACAACAAAATAGAGTACAACATACGCACGTTTTTAAATGTTCTATAAGTGGACAAACGTGCTAACAGTACGGCACGGTAGCGGTACAGCAACGGTTGGCTAACGGAGCCCTTAAGATTTGATTACTTATTTTTAGTTCAATTTTATTGAAGAAACAATAAATTAATATAACCGTTAAAAAAATATGCACGAATCTTCCGATCAATTATAGCAGATTGACACATAAATTAAGACTTTGTATTAACTGGAGTCTTTGTCAGAGGATTTTCAACATAAGCGAAAATAAACCTATAACACCCTTAACACTTTGTGGTGAAGGGTATAAACAAATTTTGAAAATCGGTGCATAAATGACAGAGTTATGCGATAATCAATATCTGTGGAGGGGGGGGGTCAAGTTTGCCACCCGATTTTGGGAAAAATGTATGGGACCAAACTGTCAGAAGAGACTTTCAAACAAAAAATTATTTTGAAAATCGGTGCATAAATGAATGAGTCATGCGATAATCAATATTTTGGTGAAAAACTTATCGGACCAAACTAAAAGCAAAGGCTTTCAAACAAAAAAAGAATTTTGAAAATCGGTGCATAAATGAATGAGTCATGCGATAATCAATATTTTGGGGAAAAACTTATCGGACCAAACTAAAAGCAAAGGCTTTCAAACAAAAAAAGAATTTTGAAAATCGGTGCATAAATGACAGAGTTATACTATAATCAATACTTTTGGGGGGCAAGTTTGCCACCCTGTTTTGGGAAAAAATGTATGGGACCAAACTGGCAGGAAAGGCTTTCAAACAAAAAAGAATTTTTAAAGTCGGTGCATAAATGAAGGAGTTATGCGATAATCAATATTTTGTTGGGGGGGGGGGGGGGGTTAATTGCTCCTTATTTTGGGGAAAACCTTCTTGGACCAAACTAAAAGCAAAGGCTTTCAAACAAAAAAAGAATTTTGAAAATCGGTTGACAATTGACAGAGTTATTCGAGTAGGGAGCAAATTTCTCCCTCCGATTATCGAAACAAAATTATGGGACCAAACTGCAGGAAAAGTCTTTCAAACAAATAAATTCTGAATCAGTGCATATATGAAGGAGCTATGCGATAATCAATATTTTAACGGGGTAGGGGGAAACTCACGAGACCAAACTAAAAGCAAAGACTTTCAAACAAAAAAAGAATTTTGAAAAATGGTTGACAGATGACAGATAAGTCTACTTAACTTGAGTGATAGTCAAAAATTCTTCGAGTAAAAGAAATTTTTGTTTAGTTTTACAAATATTAATTTTTATACAAAAATATTATTCTAATTTAGTAAAAAAAACTCAATTGAATAAATTATGTATGTAATACAAAATATTTTTTTCGTAATAGCTACATTCAAGGCCCTAACAAGGGACGTTCCATAGGGATAAATTTTAGGACCACTTCTGTTTTCTCTTTATGCAAACGACCTGCCAAATCAACTTAAATACTGCAAAGTTAGAATGTATGCTGACGACGTCCAGATTTATATCAGCTCTAAAGTCGCTTCAGTGGACGAGTGTGTTTTAAAATTAAATGAATATTTACATGGCATTGATTTATGGGCTACTGCAAATGGCCTAGCCATAAATCCATACTAAATCTAAATGCATTATTATCAAAAAAAGATTAGCCAGAATTGAAAATACGCCAAATGTTATTTTAAATAACCAGCCGATTGCCATCGTTAACACAGCAAAAAATCTTGGCATTATTTTTAATAATAACTTGAGTTGGAATGATCACATAATAAATGTTTGCGGTCGTACGTATTCAATGCTTAGAACTCTCTGGAAAACACATCACTGCACTCCTTTTCGTATAAGAATGCTTCTTGCAAAAAGCTATTTGTTACCAACAATTCTATACGGATGTGAGTTATTTGCTAGATGTGACGCTTTTAATGTATCTTCTAGATCTGTTAAAATTTTTGGGATGTCCTTTCAAAAACTGCTAAAAACTAAAGTTTTAATCATGCTCCATAAAATAATTTCCAACAAACAACATGAACACCTTTTTAACCGCCTAACCTTTTCAAGGTCAAACAGAGGCAGAAGACTCAATATATTTCACCACAGTACTCTAACATCTGAATGGCAGTTCTTCATTAATGCTATCCGTCTTTGGAACAACTTACCTTATAGCGTACAAACTGTAACCAATGCAACAACCTTTAAAAGGAAAATTATCGAATTATATTCAAATTAGCTTTTTTATTATTTATATATACAAACACACGCATGTGCGACATAAATTCTTTATAGTTTTCTCAAATTTTACAATTTAAATTTGATTTTTATTATTAGTCTATTAATTTTGTTTTTTTTTCTTTGTAATAATTTTTTTTTTTTTTTTTGTATTAATTTTATTTATTTATTTTTAATAATGTATTGATGTATTTTTATTCAATCAAATTGCTCCTTATTTTGGGGAAAACCTTCTTGGACCAAACTAAAAGCAAAGGCTTTCAAACAAAAAAAGAATTTTGAAAATCGGTTGACAATTGACAGAGTTATTCGAGTGGGGAGCAAATTTCTCCCTCCGATTATCGAAACAAAATTATGGGACCAAACTGCAGGCAAAGTCTTTCAAACAAATAAATTCTGAATCAGTGCATATATGAAGGAGCTATGCGATAATCAATATTTTAACGGGGTAGGGGGGGGGGGAAACTTACGAGACCAAACTAAAAGCAAAGACTTTCAAACAAAAAAAGAATTTTGAAAAATGGTTGACAGATGACAGATAAGTCTACTTAACTTGAGTGATAGTCAAAAATTCTTCGAGTAAAAGAAATTTTTGTTTAGTTTTACAAATATTAATTTTTATACAAAAATATTATTCTAATTTAGTAAAAAAAACTCAATTGAATAAATTATGTATGTAATACAAAATATTTTTTTCGTAATAGCTACATTCATACATATATACAAAACCTTGCATATTTTACGACAACAGTAATTAATAGTGTTCGACCGCACGTTCGGGTTCGGTGTCGGAGTTCGGCAAAAACCTGTGTTCGGTTGATGTTCGGCGTTCGGTAAAATTTTCATCGAACACCGAACTTTGTATAACTTTTTTATATACATAATTATAATTATCAAACATACACAAAAAATGCAGTCCTATAAAATATTATCGAAAAAAGCAACGTACTACGAATTTGTTCATTTTGTATTTAATTAATAAATGAGTTATAATTAAAAAAAAGTTAAGTTGAAATTCTTCCCTTCAATAAAAAAATCGGTTTCACGTTCGGTTCTAAAAATCAACCGAAGTTCGGGTTCGGTCTGAAAAAAGTGCGTTCGGTCGGACACTAGTAATTAGAAAAGTTGTTTGGTAGTTATTGCATAGATATTTCTTGTATAATTGCATGTACATGCATCTGTGCGCACAAGGAATAACGACTAAACTCGATTTTGGCAAGTGGTCAAAAGAGAACTATAAAATCGCTGTCTAAAATCAGGGAATTTAGATTAAACTAATGCTAGCAATTTTATACTATATTAATTTGTAGTTTAATTTATAATGGAACAACAGTTAACTTAAGACAAATAAACAAAAGTATAATGATAAATACACTTTGTCCTAATTCGACTTAACTGTTATACCTTGTGACGACAGATATACCTTTTATATTACTTTGTGAAGGGTATATAAGATTCGGCACAGCCGAATATATCACTCTTACTTGTTTAATATCGTTTCCGATTCGGTGATTAGGAATAGAAAAAGAGAACTTCTTGCAATGACAATCCTATGCAAAAATCATTAGGAATGATTAAAATTTGCACTACTACCGGATCGCAAACTCTACATTTTCATGACTTCTTTGGAGTGTCTTTTTTTACTGGGTATATGCCTATTCATTAAATCCGATACGGAATTCTATTGGAAATTGAATTCGAATTCCAATTTCGATTGTGTTTGTGAAATTGTAACGAAATTGCTTTTTTCAAAAAGTGTTTATTTTCGTTCAAAATATCGTTCACAAAGTTGTGTATTTAGTAATTAAACGATAGGAACATTTTGTTCTACCTATTAAATGCATAAATAAAAGGGCTCCTGAACTCCGATTCATAAAGAAATAATTCCGTTATTCAACGGAATTTTTGCTAATTCAAGTACAAACGGATTTCATCAATCATCCGGTTTTGTAGACAAAATGACAAAAAATCCAATCCTTATTAGATTCTGTGAACAGGCTATATAACAGCTTTCAAGCTGAAATATTCAACACAGGTTCAAGTCAATCCACGTAAGGTTTTTGTTTTATTTTTGACCCAATAGGTGGCCATGGGGAAGAATTATATAGAATCTGTTGATGACGAAATTTCTTTTCTCGAAAACAACATTAATGATTTATTTCACCACACTGTACTCTTAAAAACAAAAATAACTGGTAGAAGAGTTAGCCCTTGGTTCTCTCGCCAAATAAAACAATCCATTACTCAAAGAGATATAGCTTATTCTCGTTGGAAGCGCTTTAAAACACCTGAGTTGCATAATGAGTACTGCGCTGTTTGAAATGTAACAAATAGACTTATCAGAGATGCTAAATCCGCTTATTTCTCATCAAAATTCTCAGACGCTATCGGGTCAAACAAAACTTGGCAATGTATTCGAGAAATTGGTATAGGAAAATCCGTAAAGTGTGCAGATTCAATTATTGATCCCGAAGTTATTAATGAAAAATTTGTCAATTTACCTATTATTGAATCTGATCAAAACTACTATGCTAACTATAACAGTTGCTTGCCTAGTCCTGCTAATCAATTCAATTTCATCGGTGTTAGTCAAGTAGAAGTATTTAAAAGTTGCATAAAATCTAATGCGGTTGGTTCTGACAAAATACAGCCAAAATTCTTGAAAATATTATTGCAACCGTTACTAACTATGATTACACACATATTTAATCGAATCATCACATCGTGCAACTACCCAGCCAAATGGAAAAAACCCAAAGTAATACTAATCCCGAAAACGAATTCCGATTATAGGCAAATAGCTGTTTTGCCATTTCTTTCAAAAGTTTTTGAAAAACTTCTTCGTGGTCAAATGACATCATTTATAAATAAAAACAAACTGATTACAGATCGGCAATCCAGTTTTCGTGCTAACCACAGTTGTTTAACTGCTCTGATTGATGTTACCGAAGATATAAGGACTGAAATTGATAACAATAATATTACACTTCTCGTACTTCTGGACCATTCTAAAGCTTTCGACACAGTTGATCATAAAATATAAGCTTCGAAACATGTTTAATTTATCCACTACCTCTACACGCCTTATATCATCGTATCTTGAGAACAGAAATCAGTTTGTTCATACTTCTGCAATGGATTCCAAATGCTTGGCCCTAACAAGGGACGTTCCATAGGGATAAATTTTAGGACCACTTCTGTTTTCTCTTTATGCAAACGACCTGCCAAATCAACTTAAATACTGCAAAGTTAGAATGTATGCTGACGACGTCCAGATTTATATCAGCTCTAAAGTCGCTTCAGTGGACGAGTGTGTTTTAAAATTAAATGAATATTTACATGGCATTGATTTATGGGCTACTGCAAATGGCCTAGCCATAAATCCATACTAAATCTAAATGCATTATTATCAAAAAAAGATTAGCCAGAATTGAAAATACGCCAAATGTTATTTTAAATAACCAGCCGATTGCCATCGTTAACACAACAAAAAATCTTGGCATTATTTTTAATAATAACTTGAGTTGGAATGATCACATAATAAATGTTTGCGGTCGTACGTATTCAATGCTTAGAACTCTCTGGAAAACACATCACTGCACTCCTTTTCGTATAAGAATGCTTCTTGCAAAAAGCTATTTGTTACCAACAATTCTATACGGATGTGAGTTATTTGCTAGATGTGACGCTTTTAATGTATCTTCTAGATCTGTTAAAATTTTTGGGATGTCCTTTCAAAACCTGCTAAAAACTAAAGTTTTAATCATGCTCCATAAAATAATTTCCAACAAACAACCTGAACACCTTTTTAACCGCCTAACCTTTTCAAGGTCAAACAGAGGCAGAAGACTCAATATATTTCACCACAGTACTCTAACATCTGAATGGCAGTTCTTCATTAATGCTATCCGTCTTTGGAACAACTTACCTTATAGCGTACAAACTGTAACCAATGCAACAACCTTTAAAAGGAAAATTATCGAATTATATTCAAATTAGCTTTTTTATTATTTATATATACAAACACACGCATGTGCGACATAAATTCTTTATATTTTTCTCAAATTTTACAATTTAAATTTGATTTTTATTATTAGTCTATTAATTTTGTTTTTTTTTTCTTTGTAATAATTTTATTTTTTTTTTTGTATTAATTTTATTTATTTATTTTTAATAATGTATTGATGTATTTTTATTCAATCAAATATGCAGATTCTATACTGTAATATAAAAATTTAAGTCTTGTGCATAGAATATCTAATAAAGAAAGAAAGAAGTTTAAAAAAACAATACAGGAATACCCCGGTTTGCGTCGCTAATTGGGACCGGAGAAACGCGAAGCAACTTTAGCTGAAAAAATAGATTTTTCAATAAAAAATACAACTTTTTTTTTAATATTTTAAAGCATTTCAAAATGTCCAGTTTTTGTTCTAAGTTTATTTACTTTTTTTTTGACTCATTGTTGCAAAATACTTAGTTTGAACTTAAATTCAGCAAATGTAATTTGAAACTATTAACGATCTTCAACTTGCCACTAGCAGACAAAATTCACAAACATACATCTTTGCATTAGACTTAACGGGAAATCCCGTTTTTCTGTTTTAGCTTTGTACAAACATTTCCATATTAACGACGCAAATCGAAGCCTTTAACGCCGCAACTTCGAAGCCATGCGACGCAAACTGAAACACAAGCGATGCAACTTCGAAATCACGGGAGTTTTAAAAAGACGCATCTTCGAAACGACGCCAACCGAAGCAACGCAAACAGGGGTATTGGTGTATATTTTGAGGTAAGGCTACGTTTGCCGAGCTCAGTTAGTAAATAAATAAAAAATATATGAATAACAGATTCTGAAATTCTTTATACTAAAGCAAAAACAAATTTTAAAATATTTTAAAAACTTGCAACAAATTTATAAAATATTCAAAATTTTGTTTTTGTTCGCTAAATAAATTTCAATTTGGTGACGTGTTTTACAGAACTAGGGCCTATATTTTTTCGAATAAAATAAAAATTGGAATCTTCTAATGTTTGATAAAAGACAACAGAATAAAGAAATACAATTTTTACAGAAATTAAAAAACAGCAAATCGAATTTAAAACTTCAAGATTAGTGCTGTTTTTGACGATAGCGGAAGAGTAAAAATATTTTTCTTTGTAGCTTTTTTTATCATCCATAAAACCATACACAGAAAAAAATAAGTTTCGTTTTTGATAACAAAAATCCCGGTATTCAATAATTTTTTTTTTCAAATTTCCTGTGATAAAGAATTCCCCTATATTGATAACAAAATTATTTCAAAATAAAAATATATATTTAAATTAAAAAAATGTTGACATCGCTGGAATACGAACCCGGGCTTTCCGGACGTAAAGCATACACTCTCTAGCTAAGCCATATCCCATTTATTTTTTTATGGGATACAACTTGTTTTAAGTACTTATGTACAAAAAGAAAAGAAATAACCGGCATGGAAAAGAAATACTTACAACGAAATATTTTATTATGTTAAAGATAAATGTTATTGAAATTCATATTTTTTTTTAATAACATGGTTTTATTGAATATAATTCTTGTCTATTTTTTTCTGTGTAATACATATTCCGATTTCGATATTTTCAAAAAATTTTTAGAAAGCAATCGCTGTAATGAACAATAATTACAAGTTTTTTTACAAACTTGCCAGAAAAAAAGGTGGAAATCTTGTTATCAAATTAAATATTTTAAAAATTTATAAAACCGGTTATAGGTGAATCTTAAGTTGAATTTTTATACCATTTAAAAGTTTAGGGTTTCCACCCGTGAAAATTTTTTCTCACCTCTGGACACAAAATTAAACCTAATATAATAAATTAAGTAAAGTGCGATTTTGGCTCGCACACGAAGGGTTCCGTACGAATACACATACATATGTATATCCCTTTTCGTTTTTGCCACTTTTTTTCATTTTGGCATTTTTTTCGTTGTGCTTTTTGTTAAATTTTAGTTTTTTTATTTTTAAGTATTTTTCGTTGTTTTTGGCAATTTTTTCGGGTTTGGCGCTTTTTTAATTTTCGTGATTTCTTAGTTTTTTCTGGCTATTTTTTGTTTTTTGAAATCTATTTGTTTTTTTTCCGATTTATTTTTAGTTTTCGCAATTTTTTGGTTTTGGCGTTTTTTTAACATATTTAAAATTTTTTGACGAAATATTTAGTTGTGGCGATTTCAGTTTTGGCGCTTTTTTCAGTTTTGGGAATTTTTACCTCTTACGGTTTCCAAGGTACAGCAAATTATCTAAATTACAGAGTCAAAATTACATTAACTGATAGAATACCCTTTAATTTTTATTGTTTTAAATATCGGTGTTAATTTATAAAGTCTATTCTACAGACTGCACCAATTAGCACTTTGAAAAATTAAAGTGTATATATATAAGTATCTGCATATTACATTAGTATTTCAACATTTTTCGTTGCTTGCTTTAGAACACCTTTTAATTTTTAGCCGTCATATATTTGTGAAAATTTCATGTCCGTAGCTCTTACGGTTCCCGAGAAAATATTACATTAGTATTTCAACATTTTTCGTTGCTCGCTTTAGCACACCCTTTAATTTTAACTGTCATATGTTTGTTGTTGTAGCGGCCAAAGTTCAACATATCCTGTGAAAAATTCAGGTCCGGAGCTCTTGCGGTTCCCGAGAAAACAGCCTGTGACAGACAGACTGTCCGTCTGTAGCGTAGCGAAAATATTAGGGTCCTTTACACCAAAAGTGTAATTGATTGCACAAAAAAATTTTTGTTTATGTAAGCGGAAATTACCAGTAGTTTAAACTATGCCTCTGTGGTGGAGAGGGTGAGGTTGGGATTTCCATGTGTGTATGTTGAATTCGAGTCCGATTTTTTTCTTTCCCCATTTTTTAGTATATCTTCTTCTATCTATATATATAAAAGAGTAAGGTGACTGACTGACTGGGGTATCATCGCCCATCCCAAACGTCTGAAGCAAGAGACTTGAAATTTCTTACGTCGGACCCCCTCCTGATGTATAGATCCACAAATGTTAGGGGGTAAAAAGGGGTAAGGACTGGTAAATTCGGTAATCTTATATCCGGATCTAAGTAAGGTAGACATAAAATTCCAAAAACATAATAAGACCAAAAAATAAGCGGACAGGTGTTTGGTACTTTTTTTAAATTTTTTCATTTAGGCACCGAAAAAGGGTAAAAATATAATTTGGTTCATTTTTGTTAGTCCGTTTATATCCTAAAATACTAAAGATAGAAATGAAATTTTAAATGTATTCTTCTCTTCTTAAGAAGGCTTAAATGCACTTTGATACTATCTAGAAGTTCGAACATATAAAGGGTAAAATTGGGACTTCTTTTTGGTACTTTTTTCTGTACAACTATTTGTTATGTACTTTGAGTGCACGTCGGCCGCCCCCGCAATGTATAGATTGAAAAGAAGGGGTTTTGGAAATTTAAATGCTTAGCAGGCAAAAAGGGTTAAAACGTGTAAATTCGGTAATCTTATATCTCCGGATCTAACTAAGGTAGACACAAAATTCCAAAAACATCATAATAAGATCAAAAAATAAGCGGACAGGTGTTTGGATCTTTTTTTTTAATTTTTTCATTTAGGGACCGAAAAAGGGTAAATACATAATTTTGGTACCTTTTTGTTAACCCGTTTTTCTCCTAAAATACTAAAGATATATATGAAATTTAAAACGTACTCTTCTCTCCTTAAGAAGACCTAAATGCGCTTTGGTACTTTTTAGAAGTTCGAATATATAAAGGCAAAAGTGCAAGTTCTTTTTGGTACTTTTTCCTGTAAAACAATTTTTTATGTACTTTGTTTGAATGCACGTCGGCTCCCCTACCGATGTATAGATCCACTAAGAAGGTGTTTTTGGGAATTTAAATGCTAAGGGGGAAAAAATTTTAATATGGGTAAAATTGGTAATATTATATCTCCGGATCTAACTAAGGTAGACACAAAATTCCAAAAACATCATAATAAGATCAAAAGATAATCGGACAGGTGGTGTTTGGAACTTTTTGAAATTTGTACAAAGGTAAAAATATAATTTTGGTATCTTTTTGGTAACCAGTTATCTCCTAAAATACTAACAATAGAAATGAAATTTAATATGTATACTTCTATCCTTAAGAAGCCCCAAATGTGCTTTGGCACTTTTTAGAAGTTCGAATATAAAAAGTTTAAAAACAGGAGTTCTTTTTGGTACTTTTTCCTGTACAGCTATTTTATATGTACGTTGAATGCACGTCGCCCTCCCTCCCTATGTATAGATCCACTAAGAAGAGTTTTTGGGAATTTAAATGCTAAGGGGGCAAAAAGAGGTAAAAACGGGTAAAATTGGTAATCTTATATCTCCGGATCTAACGAAGGTAGACACAAAATTCCAAAAACATCATAATAAGATCAAAAAATAAGCGGACAAGCGTTTGGTACTTTTCTTAAATTCGTACATTTAACGGCCGAACAAGGGTAAAAATATGATTTTGATACTTTTTTGGAAACCCGTTTATCTCCAAAAATACTAAAGACAGAAATAAAATTTAAAATGTATTCTTCTCTCCTTAAGAAGGCCTAAATGCACTTTGGTACTTTTTTAAATTGAAATATATACAGGGTAAAAGTGGTAGCTTTTTTGGTACTTTTTTCTATTTTTTATGCACATTAATATACTGAATATATATTTTTTGTGTAGAAAAACACTTTGTATGTAGTTTTCCATTTCGATGTATAGATCCACTAATAAGAGATTTTAAATTCAAATTCTAAGGGGTAAAAACCGGTAAATTCGGTAACCTTATATATCCAAATTTGACTAAGGTAGACGTAAAATTAAAAAAACATTATAAGTGAATAAAAAAAAATATAAGCGAATACGTGGTTAGAACTTTTTTGAAATTTGTACGTTTAGGGGGCGGAAAAGGGTAAAAATTTAATATTGGTACTTTATATATATACATATATATATATATATATATATATATATATATATATATATATATATATATATATATATATATATATATATATATATATATATATATATATATATATATATATATATATATATATATATATATATATATATATATATATATATATATATATATATATATATATATATATATATATATATATATATATATATATATATATATATATATATATATATATATATATATATATATATATATATATATATATATATATATATATATATATATATATATATATATATATATATATATATATATATATATATATATATATATATATATATATATATATATATATATATATATATATATATATATATATATATATATATATATATATATATATATATATATATATATATGTATATAGAATTATGGGACCAAACTGCAAGCAAGGCATTTAAGAAAAAATAAAAAAAGAATTTTGAGAATCGGTGCAGAAATGAAGGAGTTATGCGTGGTGCCGAATAAGTACCCAAAACTAAAAAAATCCATAAGTACACATTGAAAAAAATAACTAAAACTAGCCAGAACGGTAACGCTGCTAGCATATATTTTTTGTGGTTTTTTGTCATGAGTGTGCGGCACATGTCCCTAAATTTGTATACATGCACCCGTGCAAGTGCCAGTTTGATTCGCCCATGCACACGTGCCGAAAATAAGCACACAAAAAATCTGGCACACGCACACGAGTAAGTGCCATTTTTTGTGTGCCTACTTTTGGCACGTGTACGTGTGCCTATAAAACTGGGACACGTACATGTGCGTGTGCATTTAGATAGAAATTATAAGGCACTTGCACGTGTGTATGTGCCAAATTTAGACACATGTGCTGCGCACTCGTGTGCAAATCCGTACTCTGGTTCTGTTTCACCATTTATGAGTGGAGCAAAAACATTTATGTAAATTCAGACAAAAAAATTGGGTAGTATGAATAAAAAAAAGTATTTGTTTCTTACTTTAAAATTTGTTTTAAAACCATAAATTCTTCATTTTATATTCAATAATTTCCAGAATTTTGTATTTCAAAACAAATTTTCACCACAAAGTGATAAGGGTATTGTAGGTTTGTTTGCGCTTATGTGGAAACTCCTCAGACGAAGGCCCCAGTTAACATACTCTTAATTTATGTATCAATCAGCTATAATTGATCGAAATATTCATGCATATAAAAAAAATCGGCTCATGAATGACTAAGATTATATATACTAGCATATTACCCGCAACTTTGTTAGCAGCAACTCAAATGTTTAAGCTAGAAATATTTGGTTTTACTCCTTTAATATTACTACGTTTATATGCGCACTATTTTCAAATTAAATTATTTGCAAATAAGTTAACAACTGTTTATATGCCATAGCAAGAATACAAAAACTTAGTAGCACTTCTATAAAAATTTTTTGTACTTTTGCAAAAAAATATAATTCAAATGTATAATATAACAAATAATTATTTGTTTTAATTGTTTTTTTTCTATCAATGTTTTTTGTGCAACATTTATCTATTTATTGCTTTTTCTTAGCAAACATTTGTAAGCGTGAAAACCTCAAACATTTTATTCGCAAATAGTGCGTTAAACGTGAATAGTTTTCGTGAATTAATAAGTCGCAATAAAACAATTATTTTGCAACAATTTACTGTTTTATTTGCAAATAAGCCATGCATATAAACGTACGATATATATGTATATTGCAACACCATATAATATAATTTTGTACGAATATAAATTTTACATCTAAAATTGTTAATTATTGAAATCCCGCAAAAACTTAAAAAAAATTAGTTCCGTTGATTGCTTTTATGATTGCCGTCTACCTCGCTCGTTTACAGTCGAGTGAAACAGTGCCCTACATCTCCTTCCCAACCGTGCGTACCCACTACAAATTATAATGTAACGGGCTAGTGGGTATTTTAAAAGTACCTTTTCAAAAAAGGACCATCTCTTCAAATCACACATATATATTTATAAAGAGTACATTTAAAAAAGATCCTTTTCAAAAAAGTTGCATTTTCCAAAAGTACATATGGAAAAGAGCATAATTTTTTAAAAAACACCATTTTCTAAAAGTACATTTCCAAAAACTACCTTTTTTAAAAAGTTTCTTTTTCCAAATATTACCGTTCCAAATGGAACCATTTCCCAAAAGTAAATTTTCAAAAAAGTACATATTAAAAAATGTACCCTTCTTAAAGGACTTTTTCCAAAAAGTACAATTTCCTTAAGGTACATTTTAAAAATTAAATTTTTTTCTTGAAGTAACTTTTTTGCAAAATATAGCGATTTAAAAAAATTACCTTTTAAAATAGTAAAATTTTTTTCCATAAGTGTTTTTTTCAATAAAGTAGCTTTTCCCAATAGTACCATTCCCAAAAGCACATTTTTAAAACAAACCCAACTGTTATAAAAAGAACCATTTCTTAAAAATACATTTTCACATGAGTACGTTTTAAGAAAACTATCTTTTTCAAAAAGTATGATTTCGCAAAAGCATATTTTCAAACAAATGTACTTTTTCAAAAAAGTTCCTTCGCAAAAAATATATTTTCATAGAAGTAGCATTTGTTAAAAGTACATTTTCAAAAAGTATATTTTAGAAAGAAACCCTTTTCTAAAAAACACATTTAACAAAAAGTTCTTTACCAAAAGTACATTTTTTAAGCACCTGTTCCAAAAATGATCTATGCAAAAAGTATAAATAAATCTCCAATTGGCCATGCTCAAAAATGCATTACATCAGTTAAGATTTGTATGACGAAAGGAACCAGTACTGCAAAGTTGTTAAAAAAGTACCCTAATAATTTTTAATTAAATGCATTTTACTTGGTTTATCCTTTTTGGTAAATTTTTTATCCTCTTGTAGAGGAAAATGGTTTCTAGAATCAAGTTCTGTTTAGTGAATATATTTATACACATTAAAAATATATTCATAGAAAAAGTACCAAAATGGTACGCTTTTTATCCCTTATATTTATCAATGTTAGAATTTCAAAAAAGTATCAAAATGTACTTGATGGCTTCTTAAGGAGAGAGAAATACAGTTTCTATATTTGTTACTTTAGGAGATAAACTGGTTACGAAAAAGTACCAATTTCACAATTTCTAATAGCGAGTTGCTAGCTCAGACAAACCAGATGCCGGCAGCAACAGAGATACGTAAAAGAAAGTGGCAGTGGATCGGACACACTCTACGTCGCAATGACGACAATGTTTCAAAACAAGCTCTTAGATGGAACCCATTTCATCAAGGTGGAAGAGAAAGCGGTAGACCACGTACAAAACGGATATATATATATATATATATATATATATATATATATATATATATATATATATATATATATATATATATATATATATATATATATATATATATATATATATATATATATATATATATATATATATATATATATATATATATATATATATATATATATATATATATATATATATATATATATATATATATATATATATATATATATATATATATATATATATATATATATATATATATATATATATATATATATATATATATATATATATATATATATATATATATATATATATATATATATATATATATATATATATATATATATATATATATATATATATATATATATATATATATATATATATATATATATATATATATATATATATATATATATATATATATATATATATATATATATATATATATATATATATATATATATATATATATATATATATATATATATATATATATATATATATATATATATATATATATATATATATATATATATATATATATATATATATATATATATATATATATATATATATATATATATATATATATATATATATATATATATATATATATATATATATATATATATATATATATATATATATATATATATATATATATATATATATATATATATATATTTAACTCCCACTGGAGCATAGGGCGCCAATAACAGCACATCTGACCCGATTTTGAGCGATGTATCCTAATTCGTTCAAGACACACCTAGTTGGTTCATTTCGGATTCTGTTGAACGTCTCCATGTTGTACGTGGTCTACCGCTTTCTCTTCCACCTTGATGAAATGGGTTCCATCTAAGAGCTTGTTTTGAAACATTGTCGTCATGGCGACGTAGAGTGTGTCCGATCCACTGCCACTTTCTTTTACGTATCTCCGTTGCTGCCGGCATCTGGTTTGTCTGAGCTAGCAACTCTCTATTAGAAATTGTGAAATTGGTACTTTTTGGTAACCAGTTTATCTCCTAAAGTAACAAATATAGAAACTGTATTTCTCTCTCCTTAAGAAGCCATCAAGTACATTTTGGTACTTTTTTGAAATTCTAACATTGATAAATATAAGGGATAAAAAGCGTACCATTTTGGTACTTTTTCTATGAATATATTTTTAATGTGTATAAATATATTCACTAAACAGAACTTGATTCTAGAAACCATTTTCCTCTACAAGAGGATAAAAAATTTACCAAAAAGGGTAAACCAAGTAAAATGCATTTAATTAAAAATTATTAGGGTACTTTTTTAACAACTTTGCAGTACTGGTTCCTTTCGTCATACAAATCTTAACTGATGTAATGCATTTTTGAGCATGGCCAATTGGAGATTTATTTATACTTTTTGCATAGATCATTTTTGGAACAGGTGCTTAAAAAATGTACTTTTGGTAAAGAACTTTTTGTTAAATGTGTTTTTTAGAAAAGGGTTTCTTTCTAAAATATACTTTTTGAAAATGTACTTTTAACAAATGCTACTTCTATGAAAATATATTTTTTGCGAAGGAACTTTTTTGAAAAAGTACATTTGTTTGAAAATATGCTTTTGCGAAATCATACTTTTTGAAAAAGATAGTTTTCTTAAAACGTACTCATGTGAAAATGTATTTTTAAGAAATGGTTCTTTTTATAACAGCTGGGTTTGTTTTAAAAATGTGCTTTTGGGAATGGTACTATTGGGAAAAGCTACTTTATTGAAAAAAACACTTTTGGAAAAAAATTTTACTATTTTAAAAGGTAATTTTTTTAAATCGCTATATTTTGCAAAAAAGTTACTTCAAGAAAAAAATTTAATTTTTAAAATGTACCTTAAGGAAATTGTACTTTTTGGAAAAAGTCCTTTAAGAAGGGTACCTTTTTTAATATGTACTTTTTTGAAAATTTACTTTTGGGAAATGGTTCCATTTGGAACGGTAATTTTTGGAAAAAGAAACTTTTTAAAAAAGGTAGTTTTTGGAAATGTACTTTTAGAAAATGGTGTTTTTTAAAAAATTATGCTCTTTTCCATATGTACTTTTGCAAAATGCAACTTTTTTGAAAAGGATCTTTTTTAAATGTACTCTTTATAAATATATATGTGTGATTTGAAGAGATGGTCCTTTTTTGAAAAGGTACTTTTAAAATACCCACTAGCCCGTTACATTATAATTTGTAGTGGGTACGCACGGTTGGGAAGGAGATGTAGGGCAATGTTTCACTCGACTGTAAACGAGCGAGGTAGACGGCAATCATAAAAGCAATCAACGGAACAAATTTTTTTTAAGTTTTTGCGGGATTTCAATAATTAACAATTTTAGATGTAAAATTTATATTCATACAAAATTAAATTATATGGTGTTGCAATATACATATATATCGTACGTTTATACGCATGGCTTATTTGCAAATAAAACAGTAAATTGTTGCAAAATAATTGTTTTATTGCGACTTATTAATTCACGAAAACTATTCACGTTTAACGCACTATTTGCGAATAAAATGTTTGAGGTTTTCACGCTTACAAATGTTTGCTAAGAAAAAGCAATAAATAGATAAATGTTGCACAAAAAACATTGATAGAAAAAAAAATAACAATTAAAACAAATAATTATTTGTTATATTATACATTTGAATTATATTTTTTTTTGCAAAAGTACAAAAAAATTTTATAGAAGTGCTACTAAGTTTTTGTATTCTTGCTATGGCATATAAACAGTTGTTAACTTATTTGCAAATAATTTAATTTGAAAATAGTGCGCATATAAACGTAGTAATATTAAAGGAGTAAAACCAAATATTTCTAGCTTAAACATTTGAGTTGCTGCTAACAAAGTAGCGGGTAATATGCTAGTATATATAATCTTAGTCATTCATGAGCCGATTTTTTTTTATATGCATTAATATTTCGATCAATTATAGCTGATTGATACATAAATTAAGAGTATGTTAACTGGGGCCTTCGTCTGAGGAGTTTCCACATAAGCGGAAACAAACCTACAATACCCTTATCACTTTGTGGTGAAAATTTGTTTTGAAATACAAAATTCTGGAAATTATTGAATATAAAATGAAGAATTTATGGTTTTAAAACAAATTTTAAAGTAAGAAACAAATACTTTTTTTTATTCATACTACCCAATTTTTTTGTCTGAATTTACATAAATGTTTTTGCTCCACTCATAAATGGTGAAACAGAACCAGAGTACGGATTTGCACACGAGTGCGCAGCACATGTGTCTAAATTTGGCACATACACACGTGCAAGTGCCTTATAATTTCTATCTAAATGCACCCGCACATGTACGTGTCCCAGTTTTATAGGCACACGTACACGTGCCAAAAGTAGGCACACAAAAAATGGCACTTACTCGTGTGCGTGTGCCAGATTTTTTGTGTGCTTATTTTCGGCACGTGTGCATGGGCGAATCAAACTGGCACTTGCACGGGTGCATGTATACAAATTTAGGGACATGTGCCGCACACTCATGACAAAAAACCACAAAAAATATATGCTAGCAGCGTTACCGTTCTGGCTAGTTTTAGTTATTTTTTTCAATGTGTACTTATGGATTTATTTAGTTTTGGGTACTTATTCGGCACCACGCATAACTCCTTCATTTCTGCACCGATTCTCAAAATTCTTTTTTTATTTTTTCTTAAATGCCTTGCTTGCAGTTTGGTCCCATAATTCTATATACATATATATATATATATATATATATATATATATATATATATATATATATATATATATATATATATATATATATATATATATATATATATATATATATATATATATATATATATATATATATATATATATATATATATATATATATATATATATATATATATATATATATATATATATATATATATATATATATATATATATATATATATATATATATATATATATATATATATATATATATATATATATATATATATATATATATATATATATATATATATATATATATATATATATATATATATATATATATATATATATATATATATATATATATATATATATATATATATATATATATATATATATATATATATATGCACATGCACACGTGCAAGTGCCACATAATTTCTATCTTTAAGTGCATGTACGTGTACCAGTTTGATTGGCACACGTACACATGCCAAAAGTAAGCACACAAAAAAAGTGGCACTTACTCGTGTTCGTGTGGGAATTTTTTTTTGGTGCTTTTTTTTGGTATGTGTGCATGTGCCGCACATAGGTGTGCAAATCCGTACACTGAACAGAACTTCGTCGTAATGTGTTTTTCCATATAAATTTACAAGCGTCGACGGTAGCAGCTTTGAAATAGAGTTTATTTTATTTTGAGAACGTATTTTCATTTGCTTTTGCTTGAAACGAAACATTTGTCGTTTTGGTTGTCAGTTTTTGTTATGGGCTTTGTTGCTCTCTGGCTGATTTTCGATTGTCGTTACAATCTAGTTCTGTTTCATCAGTAATGGTGAAGAATGCATAATTCTTTCTGTTTGAATGCATTTTTTTAAATACAAAACATTTGATTTAATAATTGGAAAAATCAATTTCTTTTCTTTAATATAAAATACACTTTTTAAATATACTTACAGTTTTCACTAGCACCATCTTTATATTCATTAATTTTTGAAGCACTCATTTTTTATTACAAATTTTGTTTATTGAGTAGAACTTTTGCTTAATATTTTGTTTGTTTCGGCTTTTGCTCTATAGTTTTTTATGCAACTGCTAAAATAATTCATTTGTATTCTCTTCAAATTTTATTTCTCCGTCCGTTGTGCTACTGCTTCTTTGAGAAATTCATGGGAACTGAATGGCATTCAATAATAAAATCGAATAAATTGTTTATTTTTTCGTTTATTTCAAATTGTTAACAGTAGTAGTACTATTTATTTAATACATAGTATTAAATACACTTTTACAATAGTTCAGTACAGATTACAAACTTTCATGCGTATTGCCAATTTTTAAGAATTTAAGAACTTTACCTTTAAAGCTTCCGGCGCTACTCTGTTCTGCTATGTACGTTGAAAAAATAACTTGATGTTAATTTTCCCTTGTTCCTTGAAATATTAATCAGCCAAATTCTTTCTGAATATAACGTTACGAATCTTAGCCTAATAATCAATTTGGATTTACAAAGCAAATACGTTCGAAATAATCATATTAATAAACAATTAGCTACTGGCTTGAGCTTTTCACATGTTTATATGTTCATATATACTTAAGAATAAAATCAAACCAAAAAATTTTGTCTTGAGCAGAACAAAAATCTGAAAAATGGGAATGAAGAAAAATAAGGCGATGGCAACGCTGGGAAAGTGGAGTTAATATCAGCTTGAGAGTGATTTAATTCTCGGATTCGATTTTCACGAAAAAAGTTGTATATATAAGAATTAAAATCACATTCAACAGAGCCACCTGACAAGTGGTGATAAGCAAAATACACGTGAGCATTGACGATGGAAGTGTAGCGGCTTCCGAAAGAGTCGCTACTCTGTTCTGCTGTGTACGTTGAAAAATTATGTTGATGTTCATTTTTCCCTTGTTCGTTGGAATATTAATCATGCCCAATTCTTTCTGAATATAACGTTACGAGCCTTAACCTAATAATCAATTTGGCTTCACAAAGCAAATACGTTCGCAATAATCATATTAATAGACATTGAAAGCAGTTTCATTCTGGCCGCTGCCTCCCCACAATTGTTGCTCTTTGTATGCTAAAACTTGCAGTGTTTCTTAGTTGATACGTTTATGTTTCTCTAACAAACCTCAGTTGTTCAGTCAGATATTCGGTTGCGTTCTCAGTTTTAATTAATTTTTTTTATAAAAATAAGCGTATTCATTTTCAGCCGCTTAAGTGTATAAAACCATTTTTATGTTTCTAGCATGAAGTTTATTAGTGTATAACGATTACCAGGGAAACCGGAAATATGCCTTAAAAATGTGTTTTATGCGAATTAAATATGCACCAAAAAATATATACTCCCAAATTTTTAAAAATATGCTCTTAAAATGGCATACAAACTTCATAATTTCGTTAATAATAATATTCACATCTGACACCACGAACAGTGCTGTTAGGAATTTTTGCCAAAAATCGTAAAATTTTGGAAATAAAATCGTCATGATTTTCAAAAAATTTCGTCAAAACATCGTCACACTACAAATCAACTGTTTTATAAAAAACCAACACTGTTTTATAAAAATACAACAATAATTTCTATAGAAAGTAACAATTCAGCTTTTTTATTAAAAAATAAATACTTAAACACAAAACAGCAAAGCTAAGAAACAGAAGCTTAATGCCAATATACCCGTATAGATACAAACAGATTTCAGTACATTTTTTGCACAATAAACCTTACTTTCTAATTTTATTGTTTTATTTTAATATAATCTTACAATTTTGGTAGCAGTTTATAGAATGTGTTTACATTTTTCATATATGTATACAACTTTTTCGTGAAAATTGAATGCGAGAATTAAATCACTTTCAAGTTGATATTAAAATACAATTTCACAGTGTTGCACTTGGTTTATTTTTCTTCATTCCCATTTTTCTGATTTTTTGTTCTACTTAAGATAACCTTTTTTGGTTTGATTTTATACTTAAGTATATATAAACATGTTAAAATGTGAAAAGCTCAAGCCAGTAGCTAATTGTTTAATAATATGATGAATTCGAACGTATTTGGTTGTGAATCCAAATTAGTTATTAGGCTAAGGTTCATAACGTTTCAGAAAGAATTGGACCTGATTAATATTCCAAGGAACAAAGTAAAAATTAACATCAACTTAATTTTTCAACGTACATAGCAGAACAGAGTAGCGCCATTTTCGGAAGCCGCTACACTTCCATCGTCAGTGATCACGTGTATTTTGCTTATCACCACTTGTCAGGTGGATCTGTTGAATGTGATTTCAATTATTATATATGTATGCACAAAAAAAATTTTTGTATGTACAATGTACATATGAAAAAAATTGCATCGTTTGAAAGATCTTTTCAAGCTGCATCCAATGGCGCATTCAACTATATCATTCATACCATCAGCAACGCGTTATTCCATAAAAAACACGATTTTTTAAGCGTTTTTATTGCAGGTGCTACTTACATTAAAATAAATTTTAGTTATTTTTAGTATTATATAATTTGAGGCATTGTTTATTTATTTCTGTTTCTAGTTATTGCAAATAACCAATTCCTCAAATCAAATAATTACAAAAAAAAAGTAAAATTTATTTTAATACAAGTAGCACCTGCAATAAAAACGCTTAAAAATCATGTTTTTAATGGAATACCGCAATGCTGATTGCATGAATGGGAAAGTTTAATGCACCATTGGATGCAGCTTGAAAAGATCTTTCAAACGATGTAGTTTTTTATATGTTGTCTTGGGAGAAAATACGAAAATATACCTTTTTAGACACGGTTCAGCTCACGGGCGGTTGTGGCTAGACCCCTCAAATGTTTTAGGAATCCTTATTAAATAGACCGGTCTTTAATTTGAGAGGGGTAACAAAAACACATTTTTCATATTCATACAAGTCGAGTCGGTTTAATGTACATATATCAACTCCAAAAAATATGTATATTTTTATCAGATCTAGCGTTTTATATGAAATATTAAGAAACAAGTAGTAAACTCAACAAATCGTCAAAGTATATGGGGTACTGAACAAAAAATCGTCAATCGTCATTGTAGAAAATTTGATCTACAAAATCGTTAAAATGACGAAAAATCGTCACGCTTAACACCACTGACCACGAAGTGTATATATTCTGATTCCTTAGATCGGAGTCGATTTAACAATCCAGGCAGTCATTTTATCTGACCGAAAATTAAATTTTGGGCACCAAGACACCCCCAAGATATATGTAGTTAAATTTTTACTAATACATCCCACATGTTTTCCATATTTTTTTTTCTATAAAGCAGCAAATCGTATATATGTATCTTAAATGTTTGCAAAACTCGACTATTTATCTATGAACTGTAAATAAGCGAATGATCTCGAAAGAATTGACATTGCTCTAAAAATTATTAAAAGTAACATATTTAAGAAATTGAGGAAAAATACATTGGAGTAATTCTAAAACCGCTAAAAAATTAGAAATTTCGCAAAGTTACTGAAAAATTTAAAAATTTTTTGATCACAAAAGTTTTTAGGTCCGTTTTTAGAAATATTCTTATTTAAATTTAAAAAATAAGAAATATGTTTTCCTGCATATGCCAATATGCCCCAAAATATAAGAAAAATGCCCCAAATATTCGGTTAAGTGTGAAATATGCAAAAACATCCTTTAGAGCATGTAAAATATTAAAATATATGCACTAACATCATTTTGAAAAATGCATTCCCTCTTATTCTATAGTATAACAAACTATATGTCAACTTTCCTTAACCCCACACAGAAAAAAAATAAGTTTCATATTTGATAACAAAAATCCCGGTATTCAAATATTTTTTTTTCAAATTTCCTGTGATAAAGAAATTCGCTATATTAATAACAAAAATCGTAACGCATAAATTTTTTAATTAATAAAAGAAATATTTAAATATAATAGGATATTAAACAAAAAATTTACTTGAAATTAATAAAAATAAAAATTTTGTTAGGAAATTTTAGGAAATTTTTTTTTGTTTTGAATTTATTTATTATCTATCGATTATACACTTTTGTACTTTTTTTATCGAACTAAGTACCTTCTGTTTTGAAATCTAACGCACCAGCCACTCTACCAAAAACACTATTGAAAACGACAGCAAGAAGTTCACATAAACTTACTCCAAAACATGAACTGATTCCAAAAACAAAATGCTTGTGTTATTTGTAGTTGCCGTACTGGCGAGCTCACTTGGTATGGTTGTGCCTTGATCGTAAGTTTGCTGTTAAAGCGTTATATGCAGCTCTGCCTGAAATTCAGGCTGCCATAAGAAGTATGTGTAAAAAAAACTGAAATTCAGGTTGGTAAAGTTCTTAAAGAAATTTCCGTTCACTACACAGAAAAAAATAGACAAGAATTATATTCAATAAAACCATGTTATTAAAAAAAAATATGAATTTCAATAACATTTATCTTTAACATAATAAAATATTTCGTTGTAAGTATTTCTTTTCCATGCCGGTTATTTCTTTTCTTTTTGTACATAAGTACTTAAAACAAGTTGTATCCCATAAAAAAATAAATGGGATATGGCTTAGCTAGAGAGTGTATGCTTTACGTCCGGAAAGCCCGGGTTCGTATTCCAGCGATGTCAACATTTTTTTAATTTAAATATATATTTTTATTTTGAAATAATTTTGTTATCAATATAGGGGAATTCTTTATCACAGGAAATTTGAAAAAAAAAATTATTGAATACCGGGATTTTTGTTATCAAAAACGAAACTTATTTTTTTCTGTGTAGTACGCAGTTCCAAAAGAAAAGTATACGGAGTTTTGACATTTATTGTCTATTACAGGCATGTTATAACAATAAGTGGAGAAATTTTTCCGTCAACTAAAACAAAAATTAATGTTCAGACAATTGTTTGGTCACGGAATTTTTGACATTTCTAATTTTTCGTACATTGCAATTAATTTTTAGTGTGTTTGTGTGTTGTAAATTAAAAAATATATAAATTTGTGTGTATGCAAACAAAATTCTAAATAGAATTCTACACGATAGTTTTTCCGTGTAGAAATAAATGCAAAACTCCAAACCTGAATTTCAGTGAGAAGTGCAAACTACGCTAAAGCGGCCTTCAGACTATTAGATTTAGTATTAATACTTGTCAAAAATTCAATTCTTAAGTAAAAATTTAACAGTGTGAAAACAAATTGTTATGATTTGTCAAATAATACGTAAAGAAACTTGACGGTATTTTATAGTATGTTTCCACCAACTTTAAATTACCTAGATTTAGGTAAATTACTTCGAAGTGTTTCCACCGAGCTTGTGAGTGATTTGGTATTCGAATTTTCGTAGTCAAATGATGCACTTACTTTATAAGGTATACGCAGCAGCTGTAACTGATTTTTTTCCATATAAGTTTGACATTTGAAATTAATGAAATGTTCTTCAATGTCATTTTTTCAAAATTGTCAATCACAATTGATGGATGACCCAGGGATGGAGTTTGTAATTTTAAAAGCAACGCATGGTTGCATAGATAAATGCAGTTCGAAAAAGAATATTTTCGACGTAATTTAAAATAAATCACCTACTACGAGGTAATTTGGTCGTATGCAAAATGTATGGTAAATCATCTATAAATCAACATGATTGGCTCAAATCACCATGATTTGTCGAAATCATGCTGGTGGAAACATACTATTATGGTATTCGTTATTTTTAGGAAATTTTCTAAAAAATCACATTTTTCTTTTTATCAGGGTTGTCAATAGACAACAACGGAAATTTTAAAAAATATACACCTGATATTTGTATATATTCTTATACGTATCACTTAAATTCTATTTCGTAATTTATCCACTGCTTTAGATATAAAAATTTTCCTACGGCTTACAATTCATCGCGGTTCAAAATTCGTTATATGTAAAAACCTGAGTAAAATACCTTATGGTTACCTTTTAGAAATTTGACTCCCTTCGTGAGGTTTTTTTAGCAAAACGACGGGAGACAGGTGTTTTCATTACTAAAACATTCTTGGCCACCCCGCGATACTATGCCAAAAATTTGGTTATACCCCTAATGTACATATGTATGTGCAGTATTTATCGGTTATATGCATTTCAAATTTTGCACGACTTTTGGTGCTTATAAGCGAGAAATGCATTTATAAAAACTCGCTTATATGCATCGGCAGTGCTTATAAAAAAAATCGTTTATATGCTTCAGTGGTGCATGTATAAAAAACTACAATTAGTAAACAAGATCCAAAATTTTATTTTCAACGCAATAGCACAAACAAGCATAGGAATAACAAAAACAGTTGTGTATTTGTTTGCCGGCATAAATAAAGAAAAAGAAGAGCGAAAAAAATGTGCTTTATTGAAAATTATTTATGCTACTTTTTATTTGGAATGTGATAGTGTAGAAACAAAATGTTATGAGGAAATTTTCTTTAAGATTTTTTGACAGTCAGACTGATTTGATCTGATTTTCGTCTTACAAAATCTAATAAAAATCTCAAAGCTTGTATTACAATCTGAAAGGGCCTTAAGTATGCACCTATCTATGTATGTAGGTGTTTCTTGTTAAGTATGCTGCTTGTGTTAAGTGTGTACATTAGGGCTATAATTTTTCACACTTTTTGCGAGTATCAAAAACGGCAGAACATAAAAAATGTAGAACATTAAAAGTTATTAATAAAAAATATGATAATTTTTTCGGATCGTTAAAAAAGTTCACGGGTTGAAGATTGAAAACAACCATTTTTATCTCACGGAAATTTTAAAAAATATACACCTGATATTTGTATATATTCTTATACGTATCACTTAAATTCTATTTTGCAATTTATCCAATGCTTTAGATATAAAAATTTTCCTACGGCTTACAATTCATCGCGGTTCAAAATTCGTTATATGTAAAAACCTGACTAAAATACCTTATGGTTACCTTTTAGAAATTTGCCTCCCTGCGTGAGATTTTTTAGCAAAACGACGGAAGACAGGTGTTTTCATTACTAAAACATTCTTGGCCACCCCGTGGTACTATGCCAAAAATTTGGTTATTGTCCTAATCTACATATGTATTTGCAGTATTTATCGGTTATATGCATTTCAAATTTTGTACGACTTTTGGTACTTATAAGCGAGAAATGCATTTATAAAAACTCGCTTATATGCATCGGCAGTGCTTATAAAAAAAATCGTTTATATGCTTCAGTGGTGCATGTATAAAAAAACTACGATTAGTAAACAAAATCCAAAATTTTATTTTCAAAGCCTCGTACTCAGTTCCGCCTAAACTTAGGGTTCGAAATTTTGCATTTATTCTGCCATATGACATCCCTGTATAAGACAAAAATGTTAGTGATTTTTCACTTCAACTGGGTACTACCAAACGGAAAATAGCCTGAAAATGTTTCAGAAAAGAATTTCAGTTTGTTATCTGAATAAGACTGATCTGAATAAGACTTTGTAGACCAATATTTCACGTACCTGTGTGTTATGTTTCGTTTTTAGTTTTTCCAATTTCGCTGCAGTTTTCGAATTATAGTGGGTAAAATTTCGATTTTTTAGCAAAATTGAATAAAAAAAATTATTATGAAGAAATGAAATATGTATGAAAAGCTTAAGTCGTAAGGTTTCAAAATTAATACAAAAGTATTGAAAAAATGCAAAAATAAAATAAATTGGACTGTTGGTAGGGCATAGTATTATGCATAACATATCCAAAATTTGGAGTGGGAACTCCATGGGTTAAAAAAACAAACATACTTTACTAAGAGGTTCTCATATTATTTTCGAAGAAAAATTCATTTCAAATTTAGACAGACTTACAAATTGGTACTTTTCTAAGGAGTTTGAAGCGCTAAGAAATTGCGTGTCTTCAGATTTTTCCTATTACTTACAGATTTTTTACGGGCATATGTAATATTTCTACTGGGTACACCAGTATATTTCACCTTAACTCGAGAACAGCATGTCGGCTTTCGACCAACAAAACAGCAAAGATGCATGATAAAATTGCCTTCAAACTATCTTAATACAGTTACGTAATAAAATCAGTAGTATCTTAGTTATTCTCAAATTAGTATCGAAAAATATTTGTTTTTATGAAAAATTAGAAAAAAAATTTTTTCCAAAAACTTTAATCAGATTTAATACTGCAACAAATTAAACTTTTAAATAATATTCTTAAGAAAAGATGTGTTACGAATAAAATAAGGCATAAATCATAAAGATCGGTGGACAATGTCGATTTTATTCACAATTAAGTGAAGGAACTCAAATGATAAAAATCAGAATTTCCATATAACACACAGTCACACCAGCACAAATTAAAATTGTACTGTTGAATGGAATTGTGATTTTTCTTGATTGAAACCTTACGCCATAAGCTTTTCATACATATATATGTTATTTGTTCAAATCGCATTATCGGTTCGAAAGCCATATTTATTTCAATATGAGGTATTTTATTAAATTTTTCTAAAAAATATAGCTCTGACCCACGATGATTCGAAAGCTGCTAAGAAATTGTAAAAACTAAAAACGACACATAGCACGCAGGTACGTGAAATATTGGCCTACAAAGTCTTATTCAGATCTGTTGACATGCATGCGACAACCGATTTGAATATTTTTGGAATTAGTCACGTACTTATCATTAAATTGGGAAAGAATGTTTTGTTTGCTGTTGAAAGATTTGTGCACAAATTTTAATTTTTGGAAAAGGTACTTAACATGTACCATGCATATATGAGTCTTTTTTTAATACATTTTGAAAAGATTTACTTTTTTACGGTGCATAAAAGCGAGAAATGCATATAAGCGAAATGAAAATACAAAAAATATTTACGTTTTTTTAATTCCAATAGAAAATTGCTCATGTTACGATGCATATAAACGTTAAATGCAAATAACCGACTTGCATATAAGCGATAAATACTGTAGTTGTTTTTGTTTAAGCTATCTACACATGGTAATACAAAGTATTAACGACTTTGTAGAATCAAAATAAAGTAAACTATTTGGAAATATATTATAGCTATAGATATTCATTATCGAACTAAAATTACTAGAAACTAACACCGTCGCTCACTGCCACGAAAAAGAACATCTTTTTAAAAATTTCGATGAAAATGGTTTAAATATTTTTAAAGTGATTTTCAGCAAATTTTTGCTTGAACGTTTAATTTATTTTTACGGAATCAGTCCCTAAGGCAAAAATAGTATGCAATGATGCTTTACAATGAAATATGTATGTACGTAATTTGAAAAGTTTATAATGAAACTAATAAGCCGTTTCCTCATATATTTGGTTTTCGCAAATAATCACGTAGTATGCTACAAAATGCATTATTTGTACGAAAGTCAAGAAAGATTCTATTTAAAACGATGAAAACTTTTTACATTTACACGAATATTAGTGCTAAAGCTTGAAAAAGCACTAAAGTCCATCCTGCCTATTTTTGTAGCAGCTGGTGTCTAAAAAAGAAAACTATTATTGTACTTTTTGTCGTTTTAACCTAAACTATGCAATAAATTGCACAATGCTTTCAAACAAAATATTGCCCAATTTTCCTGACAGTGAAAAGAAAACTACTCTGAACAATGTTGTCAACATATTACCACATTTTCTCGATTGCACAATAAAAATCAAAAGTCTTTTAATTTTTGCCAATATATTGTATCATCTTCGAATACGACATACACAATGGCGATATTATTGTACAATACGAAAAATTGCACAATTATATTGCATGTGGGTGGGCCGCTTAAAAGTGTGTGGCATGTAGAGTGATCGATTATTCGACGATTCGGTGTTTCGAATAGTTGGTATCTTTAAAACCCTGGTTTTCGGTTACACATTATTAAATTAACCGGTCTTAAGAAAATAACAAATAAAAAAATTAAATTATTGAAAAAAATGTATGTGAATAAAAACAACGAATAGAAAGAAGAATTACAAAAAGTAAAAAAGGTTAGAATTATTTAAAAGTTCTAAGCCATTTGACTACCATTTCCGTTATTTCGTATAATTTCGACAATTTTACTTTTTAATTGTATTTTTTGACAAACCAAATGGCTGACTTGAAAAACCCATAAGATCTATTAAAGTCGATAATAGTTTGCGTTATAAAAGGCATGCAGATGAACGTTTATTCAAGAGAACACTGAATATGGTACATAGCCTCAACCGGTCCGACTATCAACCAAATTTGACATGGAATGACGGAAAATCCGGGTTTTGAAATTATTATTATTATTTTTATTAGCAATATTTAAAGACATAATAAATTATGAAATTAAATTTTTAAACAAAAGTTCTAACGACTAAGGTTTTAGACCCTTAAATAAATAACCTGTTTATTCGAATTATATTTGACCGATATTAACAAAAGAAGGATACTATGACTTTCTCCCTCATAACTCCGCCTTTTAAAGGCCATATTGGTCCACTATTTAAAAATGTTCATATCAAACTTATAATCTGCGCTGAGTAGTTAGCGCATTTTACTACAAACCCCGAGGTCTTGAGTTCAACACTAGTTACAGGCAACCCAACAACATCATGCATTTTTCTCATGCGCATTGGTGTGCACTGATTACTTTGGCTGTACCGGCAGCGATTAATACTAGCATATTCTAATGCACTTTACACCACCCTCCTTCCTCGGTATTGTAGCAGAACCGTCGGCGAAGTAAAAGAAGTAATAAAATGGTTTTAAGCTTAAACAACTCATTGCCTCTACTTTACACCAGAGTTGTCAATGAATTCAGCTTTCTATCTCTCTCATAGTTCACCACCTGTGCTCTCTACACTATACACTGCGCTTTCCCAAAGAAGGTAACACATTAATTAATAATAAAAAAAACGGTCTCTTTGTTCTGGAGTCAGGTATAACTACGTATGTATGTACGTGTTGTGTTTAATTAAAAGTTTGTGGTGGAAACTCTTTCTTTTTTAGAAAGAAAAACCTCAAAATTGATTGACTTTATTTCAAACCCATTATATTCCTTAGAAATACAAGATGGTTCAACTACTTTTTTTCCCCTTTTTTGAAAAATCCCCTTTTTGGTGCCAATTTGCCCCTTTTTTGAAAAATCCCCTTTTTGGTGCCAATTTTTTCTTTAAAATCCCCTTTTGGTGCCACTTTTTGAAAAATTTCAACGGTCAGCCTGCACGCAATACTTGTACTGAGAAAAATGAGAACTTTCTGCTTTTATTCTCTTGCTAAACAAACACAACTACATACATATGTACATCAGTGGTGTCAGAAATAAAACTATAGTTGTATTGGTGAGTAAACAATATATAATACTGTAAGAAAAGTTGTCTCATCTAAAAGAAGTACATACTATCAAGTACACAGAAAAAATAAATATTTTAACACATGTATGTATGTTTGAAGTTAACTCAGGTCGTATTATAACTTTATTTATTTTCATAATAGGGGAGTTCACGAAACATTTGGTAACCGTTTATTCGTTGAATTAGTAGATTTTTCCATATATTTTGTTGCTGCAACATGTATCTAAAAATATTTTGACAACAAAATGTATGGGCAATTTTGATAATTTTATGAGCAAAGAGTTACCGAATGTTGTATTTGTTTGTATTTGCAGTTTTTTTTCCTTTGAATATTGCTTATCATAAAATATTTTTCGCATATTTTTAACACATGTACATGTTATGTCTGAAATTTAAGCTTGCTTAAGATTTTATTTGTTTCTATAGTGAATTTGCTTAAGTTATTTGTTTTTCTTGAGAACAAATTTTTTTAATTATTTCAAATAATAGTCCAGCACCCTTATACCGTAATTAGCTTAAGATAAAGCCAAATCTCGATCGCTAAAATGCTGAACAAATACAAAATTGAAATTTTTTGGCGATGACACAAAACACTAAAACTTCGGCGTATTAAATTTTTAAGACATTCCCTAATTTAGCAATACGCGTTGCAAACTTGCATTCGTAGCCAAAAATCGTTAAATCGACTTTATAGATTTTTAGCGATGGCGATTTAGCTTTAGCGAGTTACAAAATAAGAGGCAGTAAATAAAAATTTTGCAGGGACCGAAAATAACGATTATTTTTAAAATATTTTTAAAAACTAAAAAAATCAAGCTGAAAGAGAAGTGCTATGTGCATAAAGAATACACCAAAATAATCCTTGTTGCTTGGACTACCTCTAGATGCATTAATTTTTATTTGATTAAGTTATATTAAAAAACTTAAATTTACCGATTATTTTCTGAGTTTTATTTATCCCTCAGTAAATACAATTAATTTATTTATTGCTCAGAAAATAAACATTATTTTTTTATTTTTATTTATTTCTCAGAAAATAAAAGTATTTTTTACAGTATTATTCATTCCTTACGAAATAAAAATTATTTTTTGAGGGTTATTTTTTACTTGGGAAATAAATATTACTTTCTTAGTTTTATTTTTTAATTAAACAATAACAGTTATTTTTGAGTTTTAATTTTTGCTTAGAAAATAACAGATATTTTTTTAATTTTATTTTTTGCTTAAAAAAGTAATTTTTAAACTGAATAAAATATTAAAAATTAATTAAATTTAACAAATAAGAGTTTTTGCAAAAACTCTTGTATATTTATTTTTACAAAAACTCTTATTTGTTAAACTCATATAATTTTTTTATATTTTATTCAGTTTAAAAATTACTTTTTTTAAGCAAAAAACAAATAAAATTCAAAAAGTAACTGTTATGTTCTAAGCAAAAAATAAAAGTCAAAAAATTAGTTTTTTTCCTGAGTAATAAATAAAACTCAAGAAATAACTTATTTTCTGAGGAATAAATAAAACTCAAGAAATAATGATAAAAGGTAATTTTAAAATAAAACTTATAACCGTTACAGTCACTGGAATTTAACTAAATTTTGCATTGAACTTTTTTCCACGTCAAACAACCATCCTCTTAGAAAGAAAGAATTAAAAGAAAAAAATATAAAAAAATATATATATATATAAATATATATATATATATATATATATATATATATATATATATATATATATATATATATATATATATATATATATATATATATATATATATATATATATATATATATATATATATATATATATATATATATATATATATATATATATATATATATATATATATATATATATATATATATATATATATATATATATATATATATATATATATATATATATATATATATATATATATATATATATATATATATATATATATATATATATATATATATATATATATATATATATATATATATATATATATATATTAGGGATGTAACGATACGCCATTTTGCCGATCCGATACCGATATCTATAAATAAATATCGCCGATACCGATTCCGATACCGATACGAATATTGAAATTGAGTTCAAGATTAGATTAACAAAACTCAAGTGCAATTTTTTATTATACAAAATTACATTATAAGAGAGAATATTTAAAATTGATAAAACATTGGAAGTAATTTTTAAGGAGCTACATTTTCTTTGCTTCCAACAAATCTATATTAAAAATATGCAGATAATTAGTAGAAAAGCAAGAAAAATTGTTTAATTCCTTTATAATTTAAAAAAATACTCGCCATGCTTTTTAAAAAATCGATTTTTTTTTAAATGACATTTATCAACTAATATTCATCTAAATAACTTAATAGCTTAATTATTAAAAGACTTCTAAGTTTATATTTATTCACTTAAATTTACATGAAAATACAGTTCTGAGTTTAAATTCGCATAAAAAAATTGTGAAAATGGGTACTTTTTTATCCTTTTTCCTTAAGGAAAAATCATTATAGAATACCGAACAAAAAATTTGTCCTAGCATCGCTTCCAATTCGGTGATTGGTAATCGAAAAACAGAACTTCTTGCAAGGGCAAGGATATGTAAGTCTAATTAGAAATTATCCAAATTTGCAATACTTCCAGATCGCGAATTCTACATTTTCATGACTTCTTTGGAGTATCTCTTTTTTGCTGGAATAAGATTTAAAAAACAACGGCTTGAATTTGAATTCATGGTAAAATTAACAAAAAATAAATAATTTTTTTTACAAAATAACAGCATAAAATATTATTAATTTTTAAAATTTATATTAATAAGATTTAAAAAATAACGAAGTGTATTTAATTCATGGTAAAATCGAACAAAAATAAATTATTTGTTAAAAAAAACTCTGAAAAAATTTTTAAAAGTATCGTCGTATCGGCAGTAAAATATCGCCGATACCGATGTATCGGAAAATCTGAAGTATCGCCGATATATCGGTATCGGTATTCGTTACATCCCTAATATATATATATATATCTATATATATATATATATATATATATATATATATATATATATATATATATATATATATATATATATATATATATATATATATATATATATATATATATATATATATATATATATATAACGAGTGATTTTTTTGCTATTATCTTTTTGGCAACACTAGTTTTGACAGCTCACGCATGTTTTGTATCTTGTGTCACTGTCAAACATCTTCAGTTTGGTCTATAATTTAATCATGAATCGTCTTACAAACGAACAACGCTTGCAAATTATTGAATTTTATTACCAAAATGCGTGCTCTGTTAAGAAAGTTCATCGCGCGCTTCTTCCATTTTATGGTCAGTTTAATCGACCTACTGAGGCTTCTATTCGGGCTATTTTAAAAAAATTTCGCACCAAATTTACATTGTTGGACATTAAACCACCAACACGTTTACGTAGAGTGCGAACTGAAGAAAATATCGCAGCCGTATCGGCCAGTGTTGGTGATGACCGTGAATTATCGATTCGGCGCCGTTCGCAGCAATTGGGCCTCTGTTACTCCACTACGTGGAAAATTTTGCGGAAGGATTTGGGTGTGAAGCCTTATAAGATACAGCTGGTGCAAGAATTGAAGCCAAACGACCTACCACAACGCCAAATTTTTGGTGAATGGGCTCTTGAAAAGTTAGATGAAGATCCACTTTTTTATCGAAGAATTGTGTTCAGCGACGAGGCTCATTTCTGGTTGAATGGATACGTGAACAAGCAAAACTGCCGTATTTGGAGTGAAGAGCAGCCAGAAGCATTGCAAGAGCTACCAATGCATCCACAAAAAACAACCGTTTGGTGCGGATTATGGGCTGGCGGCATCATTGGGCCGTATTTCTTCAAAGATGATGCGAATCACAACGTTACTGTGAATGGTGAGCGCTACCGTGCGATGATAACAAACTTTTTTCTGCCCAAAATGGAAGAGCTTGACTTGCATGACATGTGGTTTCAACAAGACGGTGCCACACAGCACGCGAAACAATGGACCAATTGAGAGGCGAGTTCGGTGAACAGTTTATTTCACGCTTGGGACCAGTCAATTGGCCGCCCAGATCGTGCGATTTAACGCCTCTAGACTATTTTTTGTGGGGCTATGTTAAGGCTAATGTCTATAGCGACAAGCCCGCTTCGATTGACGCACTGGAAGCCAACATTGCCAACATTATTCGTGAGATACCGGCCGAAATGTTAGAAAGAGTATGCCAAAATTGGACTAAGCGGATGGACCATTTGAGGCGCAGCCGCGGCCAACATTTGCATGAAATAATCTTCAAACATTAAATTATATCGACCCAACTATCGATCCAAATAAATATTTCATGCATTTTTCTGAATTTTATGTGTTTTTTTTTACTTTCCGATAGTTCTTATAAAATCACCCATTATATATATATATATATATATATATATATATATATATATATATATATATATATATATATATATATATATATATATATATATATATATATATATATATATATATATATATATATATATATATATATATATATATATATATATATATATATATATATATATATATATATATATATATATATATATATATATTTTTTTTTTTTTAGTAGTAGTAGTATTAAAAATACTTTCGATTCCCATTACAAATTGTATCAATTACATAGTATTAAAGTTAACATTTATGGAAGCTCTATGTGGAATTATTTTTCACAAAAGTTATAATTTTTCTATTGAAAATGTTAAAATTTCTTTCATTTTTTACATCATTGGGTAGCATATTATACAGGTTCAGTCCTTTGTAGAATAATGATCGCTGCATAGCTGTTGTTGAAACGCTGTGGAGCCTAAAATTTTGTGAATTTCTAAGGCAATATGGTTGTACTGGTCACACAAGTATTGGGGTGCATCTCCTGTTTTCATTTTTTCTAATAAATTTCAGTGTGTTCAATTGTATCCGTTGTTGTATATTCAGCCATCTCAACGCGTCAAGCATAAACTGAGTTGGCGTGTATCTATTGCATTTTAAGATTGATCTCATTGCTTTATTTTGTAATTTTTGTAGTCTTTGTATTTGTGTATTTGTGCAGCACGTATATAGAATTGTCGAACCAAACTCGAAATGCGGTTTTATTATCATATTATATATATTAATTGCAGTCATTATTGAAACTTTATTTCTTAAACGTTTAAAAAATCCAATTTTTTACCAATCTTTTTGCATATGTAATCAATATGTTCTTTAAATTTTAAATCTTTGTCTATGATAAAACCTAGATATTTTATATTCTTTACTTTTGCTATTACTTTACAATTAATTTTTATTACCAAATCACTATTCATGTTAATCCCATTACTTTTGTTTTGGATTCGTTCAATTTTAATTTATTCATTTTAAGCCACTCATTTATTTTCGTTAAATCATGCATTATGTTTCCTAACACTGTATTTCAGTTTTTGCCTCGGTAAAAATCAACGTATCATCCGCATATAGTACTGTTTCACATTTTGTCAATATATTTGGTATATCATTTATATATATATAATAAATAATAAAGCGCCCAGAATAGAACCTTGAGGCACACCGAACTCGTTACTTAAAGTACCCGATGTTATATTATTTACTTTAGTCTTTTGCTTTCTTTCTGTTAAGTAACTTTTCAACCAGCGCAGTTCTTTGTATTGCACTCCACATATATTATTTTTGTAGTAAAATATTTATGTCTATTGTTTCGAAGGCTCTTTTAAAATCTAAGAATATCGCCATTACTTTGTTATTTTGATCAATTTTCTTCCACCTATTTATTACATAATTGACAGCGGTTGCACATGAATACCTTTTTCGGAATCCCGATTGATAGTTTGAAAATAAATTATTTTTTTCCATATAACTTTCCAATTGCATTTTAACAATTTGTTCAATTATTTTTTCACATGTTTTTAAAGTATTTATAGGTCGATATTCTTCACTTTTTTGGGTCTTTTTAACTTTTTCAATCGGGGTTACCATTGACACTTTCCACGATTCTGGAAATGTTTAATTTCTTTCCACATTTGTTTTTGGTCACATGCGTTGTTTATTCTGGAGCATATGTATCTATTTTTTTATTTACTATTTTGTTTTTATATGCATTTTTTACTATTTTGTAATTGCTCCATGCTATGCTCGTATTTACTGTCTTTGTAAACTGGTACTTAAGAATTTTTTCTTGTCTTAACTGCCTTAGTTCATGATTAAACCAACGGCAGTCGTAGTTTTCTTTTATTTTAATTTTTTTGTAAATTTTTTAATTGTTCCTTCAATGCACGTATCAAAAAATTTCACATTATTATTTAAATTGTCATTTTCATTAATTGCTAGTACTGCGCACATTTCTCTAGAAAACTGACTTTTGTTGTATTTAAAACTTTCTACTTCTTTATATTGTATATGTTAATTTTCGTTTACGTTACATTCGATATTTATGTTTATTGTCTCGTGATCCGAGATTTTATTGTCATTGTTAATGTCTACGGATATCTTGTCTTTATTTGTTATAACGAAATCGATTATAGTTCTTGTATTTTCTGTTACTCTCGTCTATTCATCAACAATTTGTCTTACGCCATTGTCATTAAAAATACCTTCTAGTCTTTGTTTATAAAATCCATTTCCCGACCAATCTATTTTAAAATCTCCTATTATTATCGTTTCACTGTTGTATTCACTAAGATCTTCGATAATTGTTTCAAAATGTTCACAAAATTCCGCTTCACTGTACGATGGTGATCTATACACTGCTGCTAATATAAAATAACAATTTTTATTTTTCATAGTGCATGCACTTATCCAGTATTTTAAATTCTCTACTTTTTCAAAAATTTTCTTTACTTTCCAATTTTTCTTGATATACATTATAACACCCCCGACACTTTCCACGATTCTGGAAATGTTCCTGTTTGAAGGGAACTGTTTATTATATAAAGTAGTTTGTTTCCGAGTATGTTCCAATTATCTAAAATAATGTTTTTTGTTACTTTGTTAAATTCTGGTTTATTTTTCATATTTTTACACACGTCATAAAGTTCTTGTATATTAATTGCACGAAAATTAAATTTGCTATTTATCACAGGTACTTGGTTTATATATTGCACATCTTCTATACTATCTCTTATATCTTTTATACTACTTATAAAAAAATTATTAAACTGATTAGCGATTTGGTAACTATCCTTAATTTATATTTGATTAAATATCAGAGATTGTATCACAGTTCGGTTTTTCTTGAGTACCAAATCCTTAATTTCTTTCCACATTTGCTTTTGGTCACATGCATTGTTTATTCTGGAGCATATGTACCTATTTTTTCATTTACTATTTTGTTTTTATATGCATTTCTTACTATTTTGTAATTGCTCCATGCTATGCTCGTATTTACTGTCTTTGTAAACTGGTACTTAAGAGTTTTTCTTGTTTTAACTGCCTTAGTTCATGATTAAACCAACGGCAGTCGTAGTTTTCTTTTATTTTAATTTTTTTTGTAAATTTTTTAATTGTTCCTTCAATGCACGTATCAAAAAATTTCACATTATTATTTAAATTGCCATTTTCATTAATTGCTAGTACTGCGCACGTTTCTCTAGAAAACTGACTTGTTGTATTTAAAACTTTCTTCTTCTTTGTATTGTATATGTTCAATTTCGTTTACGTTACATTCGATATTTATGTTTATTGTCTCGTGATCCGAGATTTTATTGTCATTGTTAATGTCTACGGATATCTTGTCTTTATTTGTTATAACGAAATCGATTATAGTTCCTGTATTTTCTGTTACTCTCGTATATTCATCAACAATTTGTCTTACGCCATTGTCATTAAAAATACCTCCTAGTCTTTGTTTATAAAATCCATTTCCCGACCAATCTATTTTAAAATCTCCTATTATTATCATTTCACTGTTGTATTCACTAAGATCTTCGATAATTGTTTCAAAATGTTCACAAAATTCCGCTTCACTGTACGATGGTGGTCTATACACTGCTGCTAATATAAAATAACAATTTTTATTTTTCATAGTGCATGCATTAATTCTCTACTTTTTCAAAAATGTTCTTTACTTTCCAATTTTTCTTGATATACATTATAACACCCCCGCTTCTTGCAGATTCTGAAATAGTTGTGATTTGTTCATATCCTTCTAATGCAATTTTTTCTTCATCAACTTCTTTGGTTATGTGATTTTCTGAGAGCACTATGAAATCAGGTTGCTCATTTTCTACCATATTTTCCACTTGATTATAGTTATTGATTAATCCGTGAACATTTGTATAAATACCCCGAGTTATATTCTTTGATTGTTAAAAGTTTATTCCAATTCTTCTTTGTTTCGTGCTCAGTTTATTTATATAAACTGGACACTCACGATTCATCGTATGGTGATTTTCATCTTGTCCAAGATTAAGCTATTTATTTATTCGTACACAATTAATACATTTTTCAATTATTTCTTGATCACACTCTCTGTTTCTATGGTTTCCATGACATTTTATACAAATTTCTTGATTTCTACATTCTTTAGCCATATGATTAAAACCTTTGCATTTAAAGCACTGTGTTATTTCAGTTCCATCGAAAACTCTAAATTTTTCCCAGCCAATATTTACTTTTTGTTCTTCAATTATTTTTTTGTATGATTCATTATCAATATTAATTTTAGTACTATAATTTGTTCTGTTGTTCTTTTTAAAACTGTACAATTTAGAAATTTTAATTTTACTTTCCCGTACAATTGGATTTTGTTTTTTCAGCTTGTCCATTATATCTTCCTCGGAATATTTAAATGACATATCCGTTATGGTAACACATATTTCTACTGGGTTGGGCACCTTTATTTCGTAACCTTCACTCATTTGTTCTTGTATAGCCACATTTATTTTTTCTCTTTCTTCATCATCATCCGTTTGTATAATTACAGTTCCATTTCTTTTATTTTCGACACTAGTTATTTTTAAGTTTACCGGATCTACTTTCTTATTTAATTCTTCTTTTGTTCTTTCAATTCCTTGGTTTTCCTTAGGTTTAATTATTAAAGGAAATTTTTTAGTTACATCCGGTAGCACTGTTTTGTTTTTCACTGTTTCATTTTATTTTTTGGCGCACTTGTTTCTTTTATAACTTTTTTTATTTCGTTGCACATTTTGTTGTTGTTTTCCTCTATTGATTTATATATTTGTTAGTTTTTACTTTCAATGTCATTAGCAGATCCATATAACTTTTGAACTTCTTGTAAATTTTTATCAAACTTTTTTTTGAGCATTATTATTCCTACCGTTTTTCACTAGCTTCCAGTAACTTTTTAATACCATTTTTGTTCTCTTTTAGAACCGCACTAAATTAATTTTTATATTCTACTAAATGTTGTCTGTTTTTGTCGATTCCATCTTGTATGCCTTTTAACACAAGATCAACATTATGGATATGCTGTATACAGTCATCACATATAAATCTCACAGAACATTTTGTCGCACAATGATAATTTTTTTTTGTTTCAAACTCCATCACACTGGACACCTGTCTCTCCCCTAATTGATATTCTGCATTTACTGCATACAGCACGCATTGCAGAACAGAAAACTTTAATTCCATTTTCTTAGTTTATGCGGTAAAAATGGTAAAAAATTTTATTGTTCACGTATTGTCCGCAAACTGTTGAATTAATTTAGTTCCACTTTTTTTATTTTTAACACCGCGTTTTATTTAAATATTAATATTTTTGCAGAGCTTTATTGAAAGTATGAATATTACTCGCTATATATATATATATATATATATATATATATATATATATATATATATATATATATATATATATATATATATATATATATATATATATATATATATATATATATATATATATATATATATATATATATATATATATATATATATATATATATATATATATATATATATATATATATATATATATATATATATATATATATATATATATATATATATATATATATATATATATATATATATATATATATATATATATATATATATATATATATATATATATATATATATATATATATATATATATATATATATATATATATATATATATATATATATATATATATATATATATATATATATATATATATATATATATATATATATATATATATATATATATATATATATATATATATATATATATATATATATATATATATATATATATATATATATATATATATATATATATATATATATATATATATATATATATATCCAGAAATTAGAAACGACCATTCCAATGTATTGTACGCTCTGAAATTAGAACCTGTGGTTCTAATTTCTGGAAGTTTTTTTATTTTGTTTTGTATTTTCACTACAAATTATTTTTTTGCAATGTATTGTACGCTCCAATGTATTGTACGCTCTGAAATTAGAACCTGTGGTTCTAATTTCTGGAAGTTTTTTTTTTTATTTTGTTTTGTATTTTCACTACAAATTATTTTTTTGCTCATTGAAGTAAAAATAAAACGGGGAATCCCCGAGTTATTCGTGGTGAGTACAATTCGGTCATATGCATGTTAAATTTGATATGCTTGTTAGTTAATGACTGAAGGTCAAAGTAAGTTGTTCATACGTGTGAAAGTTTAAAAAAAAAGCCAAATAAACGTAAAAAACACCTTATCTTTGGATACTAAGGTTAAAATACTAAAAAGGCGTAAGTGGAAATCGTTTAGCTCAAGATTATAATGTTGTAAAATCTGCCATAAGCTACATAAAATAAAAAAAAAACAAGAAATAATGGATGCAGTTAGCTACACCTATCAGGAAGCAAAAAAATCTTTACACAACGCAGAATATGAGGAAATGGAAGTGTCTTTATAAGTGGTTTTTAAATCAACGTGAAAAGAAGAACACACTGACAGGACCCGTATTAAAAGCAAAAGCTAAGTCAATTTTTAGTAAAGTGTACCCCGATAAGGGAGAAAACGCATTTACTGCAAGTGATGGATGGTTTTCCAAATTTAAAACCCGTCATGGAATACGGTTTTTAAAAATTGGTGGCGAAATACTTTCCAGTGATGTTGGTGCGGTCACTCCATTTCTGCACAGTTTTCGTGCAAAAGTCGCGGAAATGGGTTTATTGGAAACACAAATCTATAATGCTGATGAAAGCGGATTATTTTTCCGTTGCCTTCCGGATAAAACATTTGTCGCTGCTTGTGAAAAAAGTGCCCAAGGATTTAAAATTCAAAAAGAACGCGTTTCAATTTTGCTAGGCGCAAATTCTGATGGCTCACACAAATTAAAACCATTGGTCATTGGAAAAGCTAAAAAGCCAAGATGCTTCAGAGGATTTGATACCCCACTTCATTATGACTTTTCGAAAAATGCTTGGATGACTTCCCGTATTTTTCATCATTGGTTTCACAAGATATTTATCAAAGAAGTATGTTTAACCAATGCATATTTTAAACTCCTTATTTTTAAATTTTTGTTTTTTTTACAGGTCATCCGATTTTATGAAGACAATAATTTGCCCCCAAAAGCTTTTCTGCTAGTAGATAACTGCTCCGCTCATGCACCAATTGATAAACTTCAAAGCGAGGATGGTAACATAATTGCATATTTTTTGCCGCCAAGTGTTACAGCAGCTGTGCAGCCAATGGATCAAAATCCTATCAAACTGACAAAACTTATTTATAGAAAGAAGTTGCTATCTCAATTAATTGGTGATGGTGGTGATATTAAATAGCTTTTGAAACGGTATTCAATATGAGATGCAATAATATTATTGAAGCAAGCATGGGATGAGGTAACACAGACAGTTCTAAAAAATTCTTGGTCCAAATTATTAAATTGGGACTCAGGTGATTACGACAGCGATGATGATTTGCCACTAGCACAATTGGCTCAACAAAATGAGGATTGCAATGAAGTTCTTCAAGTAAATCTTAATCTTTTGAATGAATTTATGCCAAATAATTCCATAACTGTAAATGAAATCGAGGAATGGAATGAAGACGTGTTTACTGGCGGATCTAATGCAGAGAATAGCGATGAGGAGGCTTCAGATAGCAGTGACGTCGATATTGCTGACATAACGCCAGCTATTCCTCATTCAAAAGTCCTTGAAGGCATCAATAATGTTATAAAATGGTGCAAAACCAGTGATATATTTTCCAGTAAACACATGTCCAACCTATTGGACGTCCGTAACGATATCGTTGTATCCAGTTTAAATAAATCAAAAAAAACAAACAAGTATTACTGATTTTATGTTAAAAAACAATTAAATACCTAATAATAAAAAAAATTTTTAAGTTTTCTATGAATTTAATATGTTCAATTATTTAAATAATATTAAATAAAAATTGTTTTGTGTTAAAATAAAGCTTTCATAACTAGTTTTATTATAATTTTCTGTAAAAAAAAAAATTTCCAGAAATTAGAACTTTTCAGAAATTAGAACTGCCCGATGTACAAAGTGGTTCTAATTTGTGAGATTCTACTGTATATATATATATATATATATATATATATATATATATATATATATATATATATATATATATATATATATATATATATATATATATATATATATATATATATATATATATATATATATATATATATATATATATATATATATATATATATATATATATATATATATATATATATATATATATATATATATATATATATATATATATATATATATATATATATATATATATATATATATCGGCCACAACTGGACCGACAAAGAGCACTGGATCGTTAGCTCAAAGGATAGATATTTGCAATACATTACCGTGAAGGTATAATGGCATCTGTATCTGAAGGCCGAAAGAAAGCGCCTCGTATGGAATCTCAAAAAGATTTGGAAGGCAATCTTTGAATGAAAAATACACTGAATTGGAATTTTTGATGTGAAATCATTTAAAACAATAATTGCTTTCTTCTTGATTCATACCTTGTCTTTACCAATACAATTACTTTGTACTTTAAATGAATTTCTCATAATTTTCAAAATAAAAATTAAACAAAACAAAAACAGATTAAACAGATAAAAAAAGTAAAAAAAATAAGATATAGAACATTTTTATGATTTTGCGCTATGAACAACTGAAAATAGTAATTTATCTTTCACAAGGCCAAAACTGCATAAAGGAGCGTTCCAATGCTTTTGCGATGTACTAAACAGTTCTTAACTATTGTCTTGGCTACAATTTTTGTCATAGTATTGGATCGAAAATCTCAATGGTTTGGCTGTTATAGGCCAAAATATAAAAAAACGTGACAAAAAGTGGTGAATTTTCTACATTTTCGACTTTTTGACCATGAAAACAAAGTTTTTTCTAAGTAATATGTTCAGAGAAATTGTAGCTCGAGACAATAGCAACAACTTTACTATTGAAAGTCATAATTTCAAATAGTTTACGAAATATGAGCCCAAGAAAATTTGCAAATTTTCCAAAAAAATTAAGTCAGAAAAAACTGCAAGTCAAAATCTCGAAGCTCGATTTTCACCGTAGACGTATGGTCTAGTGGACTTTTTTGCTCAGTACAATCCCAAGAATCAGAAATGCGAAGCGCCCATTAAGATGTTCAAATCACCACACCCTAATAAATAAATAAATAAATAAATATATATATATATATATATATATATATATATATATATATATATATATATATATATATATATATATATATATATATATATATATATATATATATATATATATATATATATATATATATATATATATATATATATATATATATATATATATATATATATATATATATATATATATATATATATATATATATATATATATATATATATATATATATATATATATATATATATATATATATATATATATATATATATATATATATATATAATATTTACGTACAAATGTTAAAATTTGCGACGGCACCCGCAAAAAGTTATATATATACATGTGTACTATAAATCCAAACGATCATGCGAATATTTTGCAACAAAAGTTCTCACTTGAAAAAAATTAATACAAACATAGAGCAAACACTTATTTGTATGTATGTACATGCATACATCAAATAAATTTGCAGATATGTACATAAGTATGTACACATATTGTCAAATTTCATACCCATGCGATTGCATACTCAGAACATTTAGTAGAACTTAACACAGCCCCCCCTCCCCCCTCACACTTCCATAACCACATAATGAAAATATACACACGGTTCACCAACTGACTGACGTTGAGTCAAAAATGGACGGACATGCTTAAATAAATAGAAACAAACATTTTAAAACTTTAAATATAAACAAATTGAATTTAACATACATAGAACAAAGATAAGCTTGACAAAATAAAAAAATTTCATCGTCCACAGTATTATAAAACACTGATGTAATCAAACGGATTTTAGCATAAACATATAAAAAATAGGGAAGGTCACATCCATGAGAACATTTTATACTACATACATATGTATGTATATCACATGGCGCCTACAAAAAACAATTCAAACTATTTTAACGACATACCTCTAAATCATGGACAGACTCAAATTCATACATTCAGACATATAGAAATTCCCACAGACAGACAGAAATTCTCACGCGCCCCATACTTACTATAACAAATTGAAAAAACATCAAGCTATGAACATCTCACATACACAAATATATATTCTCACGGACAGACATCAATCCAGATGTAGAAATATGATTAAATTTATATACATACATATAATCTAAAACACTACCCAATCTCTCAATATGACCCCATAAGAACCACATTGTCTATAGTAAGCCAATACTTTCAAGCTCCAAACGCACTACCCAATGTCTCAATATGACCCCATAAGAACCACATTGTCTATAGTAAGCCAATACTTTCAAGCTCCAAACTCACTACCCAATGTCTCAATATAATCCCTATTAGAACCATCTTATCTGTACTAAGCCAATACTTTCAAGCTCCAAACTCACAACCCAATGTCTCAATATCAGCCCATAAGAACAACACCCTAAATTTCTATAACACCAAAAAGCATTACTCACACTATAATTTTTCACAATCTTCACTTTACATATTTTGCCTACTGGGCACTTTCATTTTTTTCCCATGGGTATCAAATTACACTTTTGTTTATTTAACAATTAAAATTTCAAATTTTAATTACCCAAATTTTAAAATTTTAATTGGGCCCGTGTCCCCAGTTCCCTACTACTCGAAACGACGCAAATCGAATAAGTTTTTCAAGGTAGGCAACCGTATCAAATAACAGTAGCGGTATTGGTATTACAATTATTTTTATTTCGGTATCAGTAGCGGTATTTGAGTTACATCGGTATATACCGCTACCGAAACTCTACTACCGGTATACTATCGGTATTATAATTTTGTATATGAAACCAAACAAAACGCTTAAGAACTAATAAGATACATTAAAAGTGCGTCGTTTCTAATAGAATTAAACATGCCACATAAAATTAATTTAAGTCGGAAGCTTTATTATTTGGCTTAAGTTCACAATAATTGAATTAATGTAAATTCAAATTATTTTTAATAGTGGAATATTAGAATATCTAATCAGACTAGAAGAACGCATTAGTACTACTCATTTCGACAGCCGCTACGCTGTCATCATCAGAGTCCTTTGTTCGCCTTTACCACGTTTGATCGTGGATACTAGTATTAATGAAACATCAGCTATTTAACCAAATTTTATGAGGAAATAGAATATGAGTTATCCTATTCCTTTTTTTATTAATATGTTGTGCCGAACAAATTTCACCTTCTGATTCTTTATTCCAATTTTTCCCACTCTTATTTTTATTTTTTGTTTTGCTTGTACGTAAGCTCTGCCCACGATAAATCAAGCTATTGTTGTTGTAGATGTTTTTAAACAGGTTTCTTTATGTCATAATTTGGATTCGGATTTTCAGTTTTAAATTAGACCGCAGCGACCACACATGTACATATATAACTTTTTGCGGGTGCCGTCGCAAATTTTAACATTTGTACGTAAATATTATATATATATATATATATATATATATATATATATATATATATATATATATATATATATATATATATATATATATATATATATATATATTGTTACGTTTTTAGTCCTTTACATAAAAACGGTTTTATTATTTTCACAGGATTCGTTGAATTGCAATAAAATAAAACACGGATATTTATTTTACAAATAAATTCTCAGTAACACTTTATTTATTACTTTAAAAACACGTACAACTAAACGCGATGTACACACTAACTATTCTTGGCGATGTTTACTCGTCTAAGTTTAAAAACACACTTCTTCATGTCGTCTGGCAGCCTCCCCTTATATAGTAAATTATAAAACCTTCTGGTAACTTCGCTAACTTTCTGGAATGTAGTTGTCTCTTTTTATCTTTAAGTATACGGCATGATCATTTGGTCTTGCTATAGTGTAGTGTATGTGCGTGTGTAGATGCATGAGATTTTTCTTCTGTTTGTTTACCTTCGCACACACACATACTCTAATGTTCGCAACTTAAGCAAATTATGCTGTCATCAAGTCTACATCTCTTGCAGTTTAAGTTTAATGTCACTGTTTGTAATTGCGATTAAGCAGTCTCGAATAGTCTTGAAAGTTCTAACTACCGTTTCCTGAAGATTCCGGAAACTTCCATTTTCCGTTATTTTGAATTCTATTGGCAGTTGTCGAGTGATGCCAAGTTTAATTGTGGTACTTGGTTGCCAGGTTTTGATTTTATTACAGTGATATAGGGGTATAAAGCAGATAATGATCGGGTTGTCAGTTTGTGTCGTTACATTTGAATCTGCATTTTCATTTCGTAACACTGCCGCCCTCTTAAGCCTGTTCGTCCCGAATAGGCACACAATCACCTTTTCCATAGTGCGCCAGTGGTTCAAACTTAATTTTTGTCTTCCGTCCAATGTACTGCTCTATCATGTGTACGACGTCATTCATCCTTTCGATGATACCACGGATCTCTGCTTCCAACTTGTAGTTATCCCATGACAGTCTCTTTTCCGTGCTATAAGCGTGTGTACCACATCCACTGGGTACTGCTCGATTATAATTATTAACTGAGTACAGGTGACTATTTCTGTTGTAATCTGTTCCTTTGCCGGTAGATGAACTAAAGACTTCTTTACTTGTACCGGGCGAAGTGTAGCTGTAACTACTTCCTTTACGCGCAGATCTTGCAGAGGCTGGAGTGGCATCAAATCTCATCGGAGAGCGTGTATCGTCATACCCTGGGCCTTTATTACCTTTACGTTCATTAATACTGCACTCATTGGCACCATGTTGTCTTATACCTTTTATGAAACCATCACGCGCCGCAGAAATTTGCATTTGTTGACGTTTAATTTCTCGAAGCTCTATTTCTAGCTTCTCACGCTCTAATTTTTGGCGCTCCCGTTCCAAGCGTAATGATTCAGCCTCTCGTTGCAAACGTTTTCGTTCCACAGCCAATTTCGTACGCTCCTCAGCTAGTCGGGCTTCCTTCAGGCGCAGACGCTCTCTTATTTCTTTATGCCGTCTGTCTTCGTTACGTGCTTCAGGTTGATGACACTGCTCCTGTTGTCGCTCTTGATAACAGCCATCACAACGAGACTTTTGATGACTCTTCCATTTATTATTCCATGATGGCGAGACAGATTTTGTTTGCTTTCTTGTTGCGTTGCAGTTGCGCTGGATATGGCCTTTCTCTCCGCAGCTATAGCATTTTATTCGCACTTTGTTTTTATTTAAAGCCAATGCTTGTACTACTGCCTCTTTGATGTCCTTTTCCCAATTAGCTTCTTTCTCGGTAATCACCTCCAGATTTCGGACCATATACGCTTGCGGCTTAGAAATTATCCTTGCGGTCTCCTGTGCTAAAGCATATGCCACAGTTTCTATAAAAGTAGGTTTCGGTGCCGCATATACTGCATACCTCACGTCAGGATCACTAATGCCACGCAATAAGGAATCAATTTTCAGCTGCTCTATCAATGGGTGATTTTCGCCAGGATAAGATAGTTGCACCAACCGCTCGATTTCCATTGCGAAATCTTGTAGGGACTCATTGGGCTTCTGTCCTCTACATCGCAATTCCATACGGTATATATCTCGCTTATGTTCGCCACCATATTTCCGCTGCAGTGCCGCCATTATGTCATCAAAATTATTTCTGCAGCTCCCTGGTACGGTTTCAAGTACTTCTGCTGCGGCTCCTTTTAAGGCCAAAATCAGCTCTATGGCCTTTTCTTCACTGTTCCAACCATTTTTGCTGGCAACTGTTTCGAACTGGAACTTGAAGATGTTCAAAGGTGCGCTGCCATCGAAACAAGGCGTCTTTACTCTGCTGGAAGCCTCTGGAATAACTCTCACTGGCCCTCCTTGACACTGAAGATTAACAATTTTTGCTTCCAGTTCATGTAATTTCTCGTCCACATCTTTTACATGCACTTCGACGCCACCAATTTCTAGGCTATGAAGTTTATTCTCTAGTTCTGAGAGTTTCTCGTCAAATTTGATGACTTGTACCTCAATGCCATCTACTCTTCTATTTATGACCTCAGAAATTTCCACTAGCTTCTCATTTGTGGCCTTAGATATTTCCTGAACTTCAGCCTTAACTTCAGCTAGCAGTCGCTCGTTGTTAGCTCTAGATGTTTCTTGAACTTCAGCCAGCATTCTCTCATTGTTACCTCTAGATGTTTCTTTAACTTCTTGAAATTTTTCCATCATAGCGGCGAACATTGTGCTTAAATCCATGTTGCTTGTCGTGGCACGAGTACATACCTCTATTTCCTCTTTATCCTCAAATTCGTATGTCCCGATGTCGATGCCACGCTGCTTGAACTCATCTATCAGCCTCTTCTGAAGTTCCACTTTATTGCCTGTTGTTGGCAGTTCCAGCTTACTCAGCTCTTTTTTTAGCTGCTCAACTTTTAGCTCTTCAAACTTCATGGCTTCTATTTTTTTTAATGTCCTTTTGTAATTTTTATTTTAATTAATAATGTTTTTTTTTTTATTAATGTCCTTTTTATTATTATTAATGTCCTTTTTATTAATTAATAATGTCCCTTTTTTTTTTATTAATTAATAATGTCCTTTTTATTTTATTTTGCAATCCCACTTCTGACACCAATTGTTACGTTTTTAGTCCTTTACATAAAAACGGTTTTATTATTTTCACAGGATTCGTTGAATTGCAATAAAATAAAACACGGATATTTATTTTACAAATAAATTCTCAGTAACACTTTATTTATTACTTTAAAAACACGTACAACTAAACGCGATGTACACACTAACTATTCTTGGCGATGTTTACTCGTCTAAGTTTAAAAACACACTTCTTCATGTCGTCTGGCAGCCTCCCCTTATATAGTAAATTATAAAACCTTCTGGTAACTTCGCTAACTTTCTGGAATGTAGTTGTCTCTTTTTATCTTTAAGTATACGGCATGATCATTTGGTCTTGCTATAGTGTAGTGTATGTGCGTGTGTAGATGCATGAGATTTTTCTTCTGTTTGTTTATCTTCGCACACACACATACTCTAATGTTCGCAACTTAAGCAAATTATGCTGTCATCAAGTCTACATCTCTTGCAGTTTAAGTTTAATGTCACTGTTTGTAATTGCGATTAAGCAGTCTCGAATAGTCTTGAAAGTTCTAACTACCGTTTCCTGAAGATTCCGGAAACTTCCATTTTCCGTTATTTTGAATTCTATTGGCAGTTGTCGAGTGATGCCAAGTTTAATTGTGGTACTTGGTTGCCAGGTTTTGATTTTATTACAGTGATATAGGGGTATAAAGCAGATAATGATCGGGTTGTCAGTTTGTGTCGTTACATTTGAATCTGCATTTTCATTTCGTAACAATATATATATATATATATATATATATATATATATATATATATATATATATATATATATATATATATATATATATATATATATATATATATATATATATATATATATATATATATATATATATATATATATATATATATATATATATATATATATATATATATATATATATATATATATATATATATAATATTTACGTCCAAATGTTAAAATTTGCGACGGCACCCGCATATATATTTATATATATATATATATATATATATATATATATATATATATATATATATATGTATATATATATATATATATATATATATATATATATATATATATATATATATATATATATATATATATATATATATATATATATATATATATATATATATATATATATATATATATATATATATATATATATATATATATATATATATATATATATATATATATATATATATCTGCATGTGGATTGATGTCTGTCCGTGAGAATATATTTGTGTATGTGAAATGTGCATAGCTTGATGTTTTTCAATTCGTTAGTGTGAGTATGGGGGGCTTGAGAATTTCTGTCTGTCCGTGGGAATTTCCATATGTCTGAATGTATGAATTTGAGTCTGTCCATGATTTGGAGGTATGTTGTTAAAATAGTTTGAATTGTTTTTGTAGGCGACATGTGATGTACATATGTAGTATAAAATGTTCTCATGTATGTGACCTTCCAGTGTTTAAAAATAAACCGAACGTTATTTTGTGTACTGTATACACAAGCAGAAACGATATCTATTTTTTTAGTGTTTGTGTATATGTACACAACACATAAGGATTTTTTAATGCAAGTAAGAAACAGTATGTAGCGTTTTGTTTTTTGTCAAAAAACCGTACAATTGTAGTGGTTGTGTACTACATACATTATATTTTTGCGTTTTATAGTGTTCTTTTTTCATCATATACAACTACGCACTCAAGTATACATGCACGAGAGCCAAACGAATACTAATGCTAAATACACAAAATATACATTAAAAATAATGTACTACGCCGAACACAACGAAGTGTACTGTTTTTCAACGAAAAACAGAACACTATTAAGTGTTCTTATCTTTATATTCAGTTTGTTAAAAACAGTATTTTCGTTGGGTACAAGATCACTAACAGAAATGCCGTTCTTCTTTTTTTGTATTTCCTACACAACCACTATTTGCGTTTGTGTATTACAATATTCTACCGTACAGAACATTAAAGTACATTATATAAGGTAAATTTTCGAACTCTGTGACCTTTTTTATATGTTTATGCTAAAATCCTTTTTGTTTGTTTACATCTTTGTTTTATAATACTGTGGACGATGAAATTTTTTATTTTGTCAAGCTTATCTTTGTTCTATGTATGTTAAATTAAATTTGTTTTTATTTAAAGTTTTAAAATGTTTTGTTTCTATTTATTTAAGCATGTCCGTCCATTTTTGACTCAACGTCAGTCGGTTGGTGAACGGTTTGTATATTTTCATTATGTGGTAATGGAAGTGTGAGAGGGGAGGAGCTGTGTTAGTTCTACTAAAGGCTCCATTAAAGGCTGATTTAGCCGACCGTAACGTTGATGTGGTTGCATGTGCTGATCGTTTCTGTCTCATAGCTTTTCAATGTGAAAGAATCGATCAGCACATTCAACTACATCAACGTTACGGTCGGCTAAAGGCTGATTTAGCCTAGCGTAAATGTAGAAAACTACATCAACGTTTTCTACATTTACGCTCGGCTAAATCAGCCTTAACTGAGCCTTTACTCATACGTAACGTTGATGTAGTTGCATGTTGCTGATCGTTTCTGTCTCATAGCTTTTCTATGTGACAGAAACTATCAGCAACATGCAACTACATCAACGTTACATATGAGTAATGGAGCCTTAAATGTTCTGAGTACGCAATCGCATGGGTATGAAATTTGACGATATTTGTACATCCTTATGTACATATCTGCAAATTTATTTGATGTATGCATGTACATACATACAAATAAGTGTTTGCTCTATGTTTGTATTAATTTTTTTTCAAGTGAGAACTTTTGTTTTTTTGTTGCAAAATATTCGGATGATCGTTTGGATTTGTAGTTGTGTGTAGCCACCAAACCAAAAGATCCGACTTTTTCTGAAGTCAGACTTGTCGTAACGAATTCGTTAAGACATTTCGGTAGTTTGTCTAAAATCAGACTTACTACCGAAATGCCTTAACGAATTCGTTACGACATTTCGGTAGTTTGTCTGAACAAATTTCTTTCGTATATGTACATTTATTTCATGTGACTATCTGCCAATTAAACGTTTCATTGTTTGGAAGAAATATAATAAATAAAGAGAGTGTAAATTTTTATGGAAAAGTCTTTGCAGGAAATAAGTAGGAAATCTTTACTCAGCGAAGCCACTATTCGACATACATAAAGGAAAAACCGGCTCCATGAAAAATCGCCCAAAAATAAAAAATCGCCCTTCGGAATACTTAATTTGGTACGTGCTTTGACGACTTTTCGTGTAGACGGCCGGGTTAAAGAATTTTAAACTCTATGGTATATCAAGTCTGGGTTTGGCTTGCGACAATTACACGGAAAGTCTACAATATTGAAAATTGTCGTAAGCGAAGCCGAGATTTGACATACTATAGAGTTTAAAATCCTTCCGCCCGGCAGAAGGCCGGCAACACGCGAAGTCGTCAAAAGCACGTGCTAAATTAAGTATTCCGAAGGCTATTAAATAACTTAATTGTTATTAGATTAGACTTAAAATACCATCAAGATTACACAATTGTCAAAATGCTTTACCATTTTGTGTAGAAAACAAGAAAATTCAAAGCATGAAACAAATTAAATTAATAACGCATTTGAGTAATAAAATAAATACTAGGATCGCCGGGTGACAGAAATTCAAACGGGGATATTTCTGTGGAACTTCTGGAATTTTGAGGATTTTCGGTAAAAAAATATATTGCGCACATCTAGACACAAATATATTTTTAACCATATATGTATGTTTCATTAATATTGGTGGACAATAAGATACTTAAAAGTGTACGACAAAATTGTGTAGTCTTTTTATATATAATATGTAGCTCACTAACTTTAGAAATATCTAACAATGTATTCAACAAGGATTCATTTCAAATAAAGCACATAGAATTCTTAAGTTTAACTGCTCTGAGGGAAATTTTATACCAATTGCTTTGAACGTACTTGTTGTATGACTAGTGAAAATGGGAATGGTACAAAATCTTCCTGACTTGTAACCGGTGAAAATAATCACATCACAAAACTAGAACAAAAATGTTAGGAAAATTCCTTCATTATACAGTAGATTTTTTTCCAAATTAAAAACATTTGTTTATAGTACAGTAATTTAACAAGTATTAAGACCCAATCACATGACAAGTAGCTTAAGTTTGAGTCTAGAACAGAACCCCCAAACGTGACTGACCGCTTTTGTGCATGTTTATGTTCTTTCTACTTTTTATGTGTGTTTGTTGTTCTTTTTGCAGTTCTTTCTGTTTTTACTTGTGTGTATTTGGTGTTTTTTTGCGTACACATGTAGGTCTTGCTTCGATCAATG